>CM053560.1:46449858-46515910 GCA_028646485.1 Cryptoprocta ferox | reverse complement strand
GGGGGGGGGGAGGGGGCGGGGGGCGGGCAGAGAGAGAGGGAGAGAGAGAATCCCAAGCAGGCTCCCCACTGTCAGCACAGAACCTAACTCAGGGCTCAAAATCACGAACTGTGAGGTCATGACCTGAGCCAAAATCAAGAGCAGGACACTTATCCAAGTGAGCCACCCAGGCGTCCCTGAACTGAGGTTACTTTTGAATACTTCAAACAGTTGACTCCTTCCGGACCTATATGCAATACACTCATTAATTATTGGGCTCCCCTATTCTTTTAGGTAGATACATTTCCATCAAGACCCTCTACTCCTGAACACAAATTAACAGCAAGCTAAGTGGTAACTCGGGGTGGGTGGGGGTGGGGAGTCTAATTCTGGCATGTTTTGCTACCTGGATCATAGATGACAGACTAAAATAAAGCCTTCTTAATTTTATAACTCTGGTCCATCTTAGGACCCTGCAGTTCATGCTCTACCTGTTTCTAATGGATTGCCCCTCCTCTCCTCCAAACTTCACATACACCACCCAGATGCAGCTCAGCAGGCTGGGCAGTGGAGTCTGCAAAGGGAAAGACTAAGGTGCAATAATTTATAGGTTAAGGGCTACCTCGGCAGATCCAGCAATGACCAGGAGTAGTCAGCTCATCTTAGTTGTGGCTCTAACCACAGTCCATTCTAAGTTCCTACAGCTTTTAGCTTCTAACAGGACACTTAATGTAAGGCTATTTTGCCACTCTATACCCGTCTTTTTCTTCACAGACTCCCTGTGTGCAGCTGGGATGCTGTTCTCTGGTTAAATAGGCTGTTCTGATATCACTGAGAGCATTCATCACTGTACCTACCCGTGCCAACTCTGAGGATTAAAGGAACAGAGGGGAAAAAAGGTCCATTTTTGGATAAACCTGGAATGTCAATCAACACTGAAAGTCAACATGGTGACAGAGGGCTGCCTGGGATAAATCTGGTTTCATTCTTCAAAGCACAAAAAGCATGCTCAGTGGGGCTTACCCTCATGTGCCTGAGACCGTGCTCGTGCACAACAAAACCCCTTTGTGGCAGCGGGGAACTGACGGGCACGGGCATCTTCAGGATTCAGGGAGAAGGGGGGTCCTTGTAGGCAGACGTCTGCGGTGCCCTGGGTGACAGATCATATGCCCTTCACCTTGCTTTGCAAGGAGGGTGCTAGAGCTGCAAGCTGCTATCACCACCCCGAGGACAGATGCAGACTCCCTGCACCAGGTGGCAGGCAAGAGATCATTCGAAACTGCAACCCCAGGCAGCTTCTGTAAAGCAGTGCCCCATTTTTACCCCAGGCAGGTGCTTTCGGCTCTGTCTCAGGGTCCTCCTTATGGGTCTGTCAAGCTCTTTTGCTGAACCCCCTGCTTCTCTGATGCTGTCAAGATACGGGTGTTGCAACAATTGTTCACACGTCAGTCTCTCAGCAGGATTCATGTGGAGACAGCCCTAAAAGAACAGCAAAGTCCCCGTTCTTCTTTAAAATTGTATTAACTTACTACGATCGATTTTTTTTTCTTCTTTGACAGATCAAACCCTTCATTTGGGGACAGGAAGGAGGAAGAGTAGGAGAAACACACCAAACATGATTTTGGTTCCTTCCACAATTATTCCTAAATGGGTAGCCACATAAGAAGTAAATTAATAGGTTCTAGAAATAGTAACCAAAAAAAAATCATTTTCTCGACCTTGCCCTGTTCTGGAGGCAGTTAGTGCTCTTGCCTTGTGGGGAGTAAGATAGGATTTTTGAGTTTGTTTCAGTATCCAACTGGAATAATCCATGTAACCAGTTTGGTCCCTTGTGTATACTTTGTGAAAATTAGGGTTTTTATAAGAGACTCTTAGATACTGAGAACAAACTGAGGGTTGATGGGGGTGGGGAAGAGGGGAAAATGGGTGATGGAGGAGGACACTTGTTGGGATGAGCACTGGGTATTATATGAAGACCAACTTGACAATAAACTAAATAAAAAAATTCGAGTTTTTAGTAAAAAATTCATACCCACACATGGTAAAAATAAAATTCATACAGAACACAGGCAAGTCTCCTCACCACTCCAGTTCTTCCATTCCCCCCTTAAAAATTCAGCTGCTCCTTTTTCTCTGGTATATTCTTCCAGAAATAGTCCATGCATTACAGTATATATATGCATATACGGAAGGAGAGGCATAATATACATGCCCTTAGATTATATCATCCTTAACTATTTGCTTTGCCATTAAGTAGGCCATAGGGTTCATACTTGAGTAGATTAAATCTCACAATTATATAACCCAAGGAACTGTCTCAAGTTTTTTTGGTTATATTATAAATGCATCAGTAAATGTATTAAATACTCTGAAATGGTGGGGCATGGACTGTAACTTGAAAATGTTTTACTTGGTACCCAATTTTACATAAAGCTACAAATCTCTGAAAATGTATATATAAATCAAGTGTTAAAATCAGATATACTAGGGAGTTGGCTATTTGAATGAATCCTATGGTCCAACATTTTTTGAAGAAAAGGATCCCTTCATAAAACAAGTACTATCCCTCTGAAATTTCTGTAAACTTAGATTTTAAATATAATATGTTGGGTTTACTTCAAAGTGACAAATACCTACAGAGGTTTTCACTGTAACTGAATGTAAATAAAAATTCCAAGTATTTATACTTCCCAATGGAGAAGGAGAATTCTAAAAGGAACACTTTTCAATTTGTGGCCTGACATAAATCATTCACACTCCCCAGTGACACCAGCTACTGTGTGCTTCCAGGTCTGTTAGAAGCTATGATTTTACCTTTAAGAGACCCAGGGCAGGATAAGAGATGTTTGGAAATTTTAATTCAAGTGGTTCCTGTTTAAAAAAAAGAAAAAGAGAAGAAAAGGGAGTTTTATTTACAGTATGTATTCAAAGCTAAGGTGACCTCAGTTTGAATGTCTTCTGAGTGACAGAAGCATCTTCCTGGCACCTTTCTTGCTTCCCTGCCCTCTGTCCACCCACTTCCCGGCTGAAACAACCTCCTCAGGCATATTTCACAAGCTCCTTCTCTCTCCATCTCCAAATTTCTTTTCCAAAATTTCCTCCTCACCAGGCCCTTCACTTCCTGAAGAACTGATGCAGGTAGCGAATTATGAAGGAGCATTCATGAAGGAAAGAAACCCACTTGTGAAGCAACTGTTATTTCTTCTTTTTCTGCCTCAATTTCTATAACTTGCTTTTCCTCAGAGTAATTTTTGGCACTTATAAAAGAGGCCCTAATTTTTGCATCTATTGACATTTACATTAAGGAAGCTTCAAAATAGATTTCTCCTCCCTACCTAGGTGAACAGATGCTTCTTGGTTTTCTGGAATAAACACTGGTTTCTCCTCCCATAAGAGCCTGCTGTTTTCCTGATCCTCCTGCTGTTTAGAGTCTCTGGAGCAGACATTCATCAATCTCCCTCTGGCCATATAAGGCTATTTTGCTCCAGTCACATGCTGGAGACAATCAGGAATAACAACCATTATAAAGCAAAAGGAATGCTGAATGTCTGGGGGCCAGACGGGCCAGTTAAAGAGATATACCACTAACAGAGGCTAATTAAGGAGGGCAGCTGGAGTGGGTCACCTGTACAAAAAGATGGCATTTGTGGGCTGGAGGGACTGGACAGGGTCATCTAATGCAACACCACTCTAAGTGCTGTGGTCAAGTTAAGAGCAGTGTTATTTTTGCACAGGGAATCAGCCCCAAACAACCAAATTCCGAGTGTGCACTTACTAATCACTGATAAGGGTAAGAGAGAGAAGGGCCTCCGTTTTGGACTTCCCTAAGATTACCAGGAAAAAAAAAAAATCCTACAGCAGATTTGTATTAGAAGCTTGAGAGTAGCCTCCCCACCCCCACCACCCCCACTGTATCTTAAATATTTCTCTTGCTGTTTGTGTGTGTTGAATCTGGGCACTGCTAGGGATTGACATGACATCGCTGACACTGAGCTCTGCTGTCTCAGCAACAATGCCTGGGACAAGGCCGGCTGCTTGGCTGTGATAGGAGGGCCCATCCTGCCTGCTTAGCTGGTGTCCCAGGGCCAGAAGCAAGCAGGCCTCCCTCCAGCAGGGTGACCGACCAGCAGAGGGACTCGGGCACAGATGTTCAACCAGCACAGCCCCCGCACTGCTTCTTCCTGTGTTTCTGTCAACAGGAAATCCCCTGCAGGACAACCTCTGGGAGACCCTGGGAAGCCTTCTGCATATATGAAACCCAGGCTGTTTCTGAGTCTTCACTGGAAGACAAGCGAAGAGGAAATCACTAATAGATATTTAGTGTGGAAGTGGGAATGTCCAGGTCACGAGGGAGCCAGCTGGGTCACCTCCCATATGCCAGGTGTCATTCCTGCCTCTTGGTCCCAGCATGCTCCTGCATGACCCACTTTTCCTATGCGTAGTGGTGCTGGAGAAGGAGGCAGCCAGCAGCTGGGAAGGTGAAAGCCTCAAAGGTGGGACAGGCCAGGAGGATGAGCGAACAGAGAGCTCAGATGGGGCTTGATGGAACTTCCATCTGGAAACTGAGCAATTAGAGGCTTAGTTTCAATTTGAAAGTACCTTCCTTAGACAGTAGAAACTCAGGATTTCACAATCCTTAATTGTGCTCTGAAATGTTTTTGATTATAATACAGGCTCACTGGAAGACCCCCAAAAATATTTTTTAAAAAACCCCATAAAGATGGAAAGACATCACACGGCCACAAAGAGATACCCACTGTTAATATTTTGGTATATAACCTTGCAGCCATTTATTTCACAAATGTAAAAAATTTTGTGTGATTTCCCAGAAGTTGTCATGTTATTTTATATTTATATATGTTAATGTATGTATACATGTATTATGCATTTAGTAAACATTTATTAAAATTATATCAAATTATTTATACTGTTTTATAGCCTTTTTCATTTGACAATACACTGTGGACTTTTTGTTCAGGTGAATACATAATAAATCTAATAATTTTTACTGGCTACGTGGCATTTCTATTGTAGAGATAATCCATAACTTATTTAATGAATCACCTATGGATGGAACACTAAAGGAAATAATTTCTAATAATGTCACATATTGCCTCTGTCTGATGGTTTCACTGCAATAAATTCTTTTTTTTAATATTATTTTTTAATGTTTATTTATTTTTGAGAGAGAGACAGAGCACGAGCAGGGGAGGGGCACAGAGAAAGAGGGAGATACAGCATGCTGACAGCACAGAGCCCGATGTGGGCCTTGAACTTACAAGCTATGAGATCATGACCTGAGCCGAAGTCGGACACTTAATGGACTGATCCACCCAGGCGCCCCACTGCAAAAATTCTTGAAAGTGTGTTAAGAGTATGCACATTTTAAATTTTTTGGTTTAAAAAAATGAGTATTTTCTCCACATTGGCTATAGAGGAGAGATACGAGAATGAGGCTCGCCAAGCAAGTTCATTACTGTTTCCCACTGTGGTCTGGGCAGTAAGAGTACAGTAGAGTAGGGGACTTGGGCAATGCTGGATTTTCCTGGATAAGTCATTGTGTGAGCTACCTAGCTTCAGCTGCTGAAAACAAGGAAGTAAAGGAGAAGGCAGGCAGCTCTGCATTTCTGTCCAACATGCTGGCTAACCTCTGCTATTAGCAACTTCTAAATTATTATTCAAGGCCAGGGTCTTGCTAGCCAATTTGCCCCAATTTTCTTTTTCGCTCTTAAATGGACCTTCCAGTGCAGAGTGGGCCATGGTGCTAAGGCAGGTAAGTAACTACCCAAACCTGCAACTCCCCATATAAAGAGAATGATCACCACTTAAACACCTGGTAACCTTAGCCTTGACATGCAGAGCTTTTTCCAAAATGCTCACTCACCATATCTTCAGGGTCTGGAATTTTCACCCCACTGAAGTACTGATTCGTACTAAATACTTGCTGGTGCCTAGGAATGAGATCTCCTTTGGACAAGAAGAAAGAAATTGGTTAGCAAGTGCTGATCTATGGTTTGTCCCCATCAGTGCTGGGTCTGTGCCTACAACCAATGAAGGCTGTAGTCCACTCTTCCAATCAGAGGAAGACATTGAAGCAACCCTCAACAACATGGACTAAGACTTCAATGGACAAAGCACCATGTTAGGTGTAGAGGAAGCATGCATGGAAACTGAAGGCTACAAGGTTCTTGCCCCGCAAAGACTCACAATGTATTTGAGGAATCCAAACAACTCAGAAGCATGCGCGTGCACACACACACACACACACACACACACATAAAATAATGTCTTTAAAAAAAAACAGCCAATGTGCAACAAATACAAAGCAAAATCATACTAATTGAATTCTGATGGGTGGATATAAAAATATATTGGCCTAGCACTTAGAACAGTGCCCAACACATAACAAGCAGTCGATAAATATTTGAGGAAAGAAGGAAGGGGAAAAGGAAGAGAGGAAGGCAGAGGGATGAAAGGAGGGAAGAAAGGAGGAGGGCTAGAATTCTGGAGGAAAAGAAGGGAGGAAGGTGGGAAGGAAATCATGGAAGATCTAGCTAGAAGGAATGCATTTCCAAATTGGAACCACCTTTTATTATTTCATCAAATAGTGTTCACTTGGAAATCCCATTTTATCTACTGCTTAGAAAACATTTACAATATGAATCAATGAAATAAAAGAAGCATTTCTATATTCTGGAGGATTAGGTGAGGCTCACCCTGCCTACATTTCAGCCAAATCAGCTAAAATCACCCTTGTGTAAAATTCTAGGGATATTACACGTGAAGAGGAATTTTGTTCAGAGAATATCAGGAGATACTCAGCAGGTGCCCCTGGGGTACACCGAGGTCCACTTCCCAAAGCAGAGAGAACAACAAAAACCACCCAAACAGGGCCCTGGAAACGCTGCTATTGGACTGGACTGAAGTTCCTACCACAGGGTATCAAGTTGTCTAATATTACAGATTTGCTTTCGAACTTTACCTCTCACTCAAATCCAAAAGTTGTTGTGCTGCCCCATTTTGCACAAGCAGCAAAATAGACTCTCTACTACCTTGCCCCAGATCTCCGTGAACTTCATCATGAGCACACTGCTTGTATCTTAATAACTTTCTTCCATCAGAGTGCTGGAAGAGGGGACACAAAGAGGGGGCCCTGAAATCACTGGGGGAACAGCAAAGGAAGGCTGAGTGCCCTTGGAAGGGCTCCAAGGTACCTTCATATCACTCAAAAAAACCCACCCATCAGCAAATACCTACTGCCTACTATGTGCAGGTATCAGTGAAGGAAATCTAGACACCCTCAGGTAGCTTACAGTATCTTTGGGGAGATAAAAGTACAAGACAAGACAGGGTGATGGTAGGTGCTGCAAGAGTTTAGAGGAGCAAGTTTGCTTTAAATTGGGGAGTAGTAGCTAAACTCCCTGACTTCTGAAGAGGGCAGTCACTATTATAGATCTTTTCATCCATTCCTCTCCAAGTCTCTCTTCTCCTCCCCTTCCGCCCCCATCCCACCCCAAGAGTAGAGAGAAAGACAACAAGAGTGACACGAGAAGATCCAGCCTTTCTTCCTGACACTTAGAAGGTTTAGGATCTTCTCCTTGGGGCACCTGGGTGGCTCAGTTGGTTGAGCGTCCGACTTCGGCTCAGGTCATAATCTCATGGCTTGTGGTTTCAAGCCCCGCATCAGGCTCTGTGCTGACAGCTCAGAGCTTGCTTCGGATCCTCTGTCTCCCTCTCTCTCTGTCCCTCCCCCACTTGCACTCTGTCTCTGTCTCTGTCTCTCTCAAAGATAAAAATAAACATTAAAAAAAAAAAAGAAGGTTTAGAATCTTCTTCTATACCATCTCAATGATCCAATCTAGCCTGGCAGGCTAGAGTGAAGGATATCTAAAGAATAAATTACATATCCTGATAAATGAAATAAAACATAGAATTCTGTAAACTGTTAAGCCTGTACAGAAACGTA
The DNA here is from genome assembly GCA_028646485.1 of Cryptoprocta ferox. Classification (NCBI taxonomy): domain Eukaryota; kingdom Metazoa; phylum Chordata; class Mammalia; order Carnivora; family Eupleridae; genus Cryptoprocta; species Cryptoprocta ferox. Next base: position 46,507,965 of record CM053560.1, on the reverse strand, counting down.
GCTTTTATTGTTGCTATAATCATTATTCAGACTTTATGTTCCAAACTATACTGAAGAGAGAACCTTGTGTCTTTTTGAACAATCAGTATTGTATTCACACTAGTTAATTCCTTTTATTAAAAACAAATGTGGACAACTTTCTTTTTTTTTTTTTTAAATAATCTTTATGCCCGATGTGGCCTCAAACTCCTGACCCTGAGATCAAGAGTTGCATGCTCTACTGACTGAGTCAGCCAGGTACCCCCAAATGTGGACACCTTTAATGGAATTAGTTAAATGAGGCTTCTAGAGTACCCCTCCTTTGTAACTGTAAAGGGCATTGAATGAGACTGGGAACTTGGCTTGGTCCTGTATTGACACGGGTAAAACTATTCAGTTTCCCAAAAGCCGTAACAAAAACACCACTTACCCAAGGTTTTCCTAATCAGATAGAGTTGATCTACATCTGATTTCCCTGGCCACAGAGGCACTCCTGACAGCAGCTCAGCAAAGACACAACCAATTGCCCAGACATCTACTGGGGGGCCGTACTGGGTGTCCCCCACCAAGAGTTCTGGGGAGCGATACCACCTGGTAGCCACGTAGTCTGTGTAGTAGTCACTGGGTCCAGCTGGCCAGTGGTGGCACATGGAAAACAGAGAGAGCAGTAGAAGATGGGAATCAGAACAGGGAGGGGGGAGACCTCAGAAATCAAGCTTGTGCCCCCACCTTGTGGCTTTTCCAAACTGATGGTTCCCAATATCTGTTGCATATTAAAATCATTAATGCAATATTTGTTAAATTACTAATGCTTGAACCCCATCTCAGTCCAGTGAAACCAGAAGTCCTGGGGGAGAGCCTGGGGAGTTCTTAGTATAGTTTTTATAGTTATAGTTAATAGTTCCCCAGATGATTCTAATCTGCCGCCAGAGCTGAAAACCACCACTTTCTAAAATAGTACTTCCGAGAGTCTATTTTAGAAAAAAAAAAAAAAAAAGGTAGAAATCATGAGAATAACATACTCTTTAATAACCACTTTACCGTGGTATAATTTATATATAGCATACATTTTTAAGCCACTCTATGTATCTACATGTTTTCAGTAATTGCAGAATTGTAATGTAGGGCATGCTCATGCCCTAAATATATAAGAACTAGCTTTCCATAGCATCAAGAGCCTTTCTCATATAAAGAATCTTTCTCTCTTTTACAATTATTGAAGAAAATGTCAATACTCACTCAAAAGCCGAGCAAATCCAAAGTCACAAAGCTTAATCACTGAATGTTTTGTGATGAGGATATTTTCTGGCTTCACATCTCTATGTATGCACTAGTCACAAATATCAGAACAAAAACATATTATCAAGGAGCAACTATAATGTATGGGATAAACAGAACTCCTGAATATTTAGCAAAGATCTGAGAGATCATTAAAACCGTGTACTGGCCTTTTGGATAATAGGCTACAAAATAGCAGCCTAAAATAAATCTAGTACCATCCTTATTATAGCCTGAATCACCCCAAATTCCTAAAGGGCTCAAAAGAACCAAAAAGGAAGAAAGAAAAATGAAAATAGGGTAGCCAGATAAATAACAAATAAGTTTTCAGTACAAGTATATCCCATGAAGTATTTGGGACATACTTACACTAAAAAGTTAAGATTGGTTGTCTGAAATTCAAATTTAGCTGGGTGCCCTGTATTTATTCTGGTAAGCCTAGGTGAAGGGGAGAATGTTAAAAGGCTCTGGGTGAGGCCTGCATCGGGGCTGCAGAAGCTGCAAGTTGATACATAAGCAGAATTCACAGTTCAGTTGTTTAGCTGAGAACAGAACACAGTCCTCCTGGTAAACAGGACAAGCCCTGGGCCTGCTGAGATAAGCTGGGGAAGAGACGGGCCAAGAGACCTCCCTTCCAGCTCTTGAAATTCGTCCTGACAAGATAAACAAGAGTAGGCAGAGCTTAGCCTCAGGGGAGAGTCGCTAGATGTCAGCTCTGTCCCACACACAAGCTCTTAGAGCGACATCCACCTCCACGGAAGGTAGCCCCCACTCCATAACAGACTCAAATCACCTGTGGTTTCCAAACCACAGCTGACATTGTTTAAGAACAACGTTAGAAGAAAGTTGAAGGATCTTCACATGATTTTCTTATTAAATAACAATTCTCCTGGCAAAGAACAAATCAACAACCTAATTAAAGATTATATAAAAACAAAATTTGGGTCAAAATCCTGTTCAGGTTCCCAATAATCTTCCCTTCTCCCAAGCGTTTTCCTCTCTGGAGAAGAAGAATGTTGGATCCTGTTGCAATCTGAGAGACCCTTTTGGCTTACAGCTGAAACCCTGGGGTATTCTTGACTTTCTAGAAATTTTGGAGAGAGGACAGAGGTTCTTCTTGGGCCTGGCCTAGTTCTCCCTCCAAATGACCTTCAGGGTGAGAGATCAGTGTGAGTGTTTCCTCATGGGTATTTATTATTCTTGAAAATCTGGGGGTGCGGGGGGGAGACAATTTCTCAATTATTTTATTACTATCTATCTGGTTCTCAGCAATTAATGTCCCTGAGATCGCCATTCTTTTCCCACTGGCTTCACATATTATTATAAATGGGTACACCCATGAATATCATGATGACAGATGGTCAGAAGGACTCACAAGCAAGAATGTGTTCCTATTCTGTTCTGAGAATTCCTTTCCAAGTGTCTACACCCTCCCCACATCAGTACATGTGGTCGCCCAGAGCCTCAGGGACTTTCCAGGGAACAGTGATATGTGTTGTATTTGTCTTTAGTATCTCTGATTTTCCCCACCAGGGCCTTTAGGAGGTCTCTCTTGCTCCCCCAACTTAAAACCTGCCTTCAGGAAAGTGCTAACCCCCACTTGGAATAAATAGCAGCATAAGGTGTCCACGCTCTCTGGGATACATGCATTTTGACAAGGATTGTCGCCTTCAGCTGAGTGGAGGCTCCACAGGCGGAGTGCTGGCTCCTCTTCTCCTTTCAGAAAGGCAGTTTCAGGAAATTTCATTTAGGACCTCCCAAGGAAGGGGATTCAGCCCCGCCGGCTAAATTGACCCCAGCAGTAGATAGGATGACATATTGCAGTTGAGTTGCCCTGGTGGCCAAAATGAACCTCTAATATTGGAATCTGGCTTCTGTGTGCAGGGAGTGGGCAGTGCCATTACTGGAGGGAGCAACCACTTTCCCAGTTTTTGGGGCGTCTCACCAACTGAACCACCTGGGCCTCCCACCCAACCTAGCTATGGCCAGGACTCTCGGCGTCTACTGGGCTGCTCTGCACTAGACTTGGCATTCATATCTCACCAACACAGACACCAGCTTTTGTGCATGGCGTGTGGGACTCCACCTCCTGCAACTGAACCATGAGCTACCTGCGGTTCCCCTCTCCAGTTTCAGAACATTTTGAGGGTGCCAGATCAATACAGACTCTGGACTCTAAGCGGTTTCTCACCAATATAAACCTATAACCCATTTCTTAAAATCATAACAATACATCTTTTATGTAACCTGAACAAGTAAGAATAGCTAAGTTGGCATTTTTAGCCTCTGTAAACCCCAGGTTTCAGAAGATTTGGGTGAAAAATCATATCCACAAAAGTAGGATATGAATTTTGCACAAAGGCTTGACCTCAGCTTAAGGGCAGTTTTCTGGGGCACCTGTGTGGCTCAGTCGGTTAGGCATCTGACTTTGGCACAGGTCATGATCTCACGGCTCAGGAGTTCCAGCCCCATGTCAAGCTCTGTGCTGACAGCTCGGAGCCTGGAGCCTGCTTCAGATTCTGTGTCTCCCTCTTTCTCTGCCCTTCCCCTACTCATGCTCTGACTCTCTCAAAAATAAACATTAAAAACAATTTTTTTTAAAAAAAGGGCAGCCTTCTTCTTTTTCAAGGGTAATCATGAGACTTACATTGTGTTTATGGCAAAAATTTACAGCTTGCAATGTCTGCCAAGTTATGCTCTTCACAAGATGTTCCGGCAACCTAATAAAAATAAAGAAGCAACATAAACATATTCTTTAGTTTAGCCATGGAATTCAGCTGAAGATAGGAAGAAACAGAAGGAACAGGAAGAAACAGAAGGAAGGAAGGAACAGGAAGGAAGGAAGGAAGGAAGGAAGGGAGAAGTAAACTAAGACAGGCTTAAGTAGTGACACATACAGTCATCTACCTCCCAAAGCAGATCCAAAGTGTAAAGAGCATGTGATCAGCACATTGCAGGATTCTAGGGACAGGAAGGTAATAGCAATACTAACATCTACTGCTACAGGAAAGGGCCACAAAGACTCAGGGCTTTCCACAAATACTTAGGATCACCTACCTCAAACATCTGTGACACCACTGGAAACCTGCCTGGTAATTTGAGCTCCATTTCTACAAGGAGCTTTTGTTGATGAAAAGTGAGTTAACATACAGCATAAAAGATTGTTGCTCTTTTTTTTTTTTTTTTAAGTGGCCCCTAACTGATGCCTTGAGACAGAATTCATCTTTCGTGCATGGGCACATGGTTTTTCCGGACTCCCCAGGCAGGTTTATTTTTTTAGGTAATGAAGATTTTACTGCCAAGAGGGAAGAGGTTTACACTGCACAGCATGTAACAAAATAATTAAGAACCCACATAGGCATCTTGGTTCTTTCCCACACTGCTTCTCTCTGGCAGCTAGCCGCACCCCACTCCACATCTTTCTGCCCTGTCCTCTATCACAGCGTCTACTCTTGCTCCCAGCCTCCCACTTCTTCCCTGACTCTCAGCTTACATAACCAGGGCAACCAGTGGCCCCCGCAGATGCTTCATGCGAATTAGGAAAAGGCCCCTCTTCTGGGAGCCTTTAAAATATATAGCGGGCAATGAGTGAAATGACTACAGAGAGAGTACATTTATTTTTAGATCCTCCCACCCACCATCCGGACTTAACTGTTTTTATGAATCAGATGTTAAACAATGGTGTTATGGTCCTCAGCCAGAACTAATAAATAAACCAGGGAGGAAACGCTCTAGAGTAGTTGTGTTAAGGTGACCAAAACAAGTCACTTCTAGGCTCTGGGATGGGCCACGAGGCCACTGTTGTCAAAAGACCAGATGTTCAGGAAATCCTTTCAAGTAGATCAGAGGATGCTTGAACAGAGGATGGGACAATGTGGAGGAAATGAAGAGGCACCACCAGGAAGAGCTGGGACATTTCTGGACCAGAACCATGTCCCTGGGATTGAAGTATCTTCTCTCTGAATTATTTTCCTTGTCCTAGTGCTACACTGGTACAATGCCAGGAAAACTAACCTGTTTAGAAAGAAGGCTTAGAAAAATACAACTAAGAGGACACTTTAGGGGAAATGCTTCCCCAGCCTCTACTTTTTGTCTAGAAAAAACATGGAATTAAATATTAATATAAGGTTATCAGTGCCAGGCCACTTTAGTCTCTAAAAACATTTCCCTAAATAAATTATGTAAAAGGAGCATTTAAAAGTAAATTATAGGGGCACCTGAGTGGCTCAGCCAGTTAAGCATCGGACCTTGGCTCAGGTCATGGTCTCGCGGTTCATGATTTCAAGTCCCATGTTGGACTCTGCACTGACAGCTCAGAGCCTGGAGCCCGCTTGGGATTCTATGTCTCCCTCTCTCTCTCTGCCCCTCCTCCTCCTCCTCCTCCTCCTCCTCCTCCTCCTCTTCCTTCTTCTTCTTCTTCTCTCTCTCTCTCTCTCTCAAAAATAAATAAACATTTTTAAAAAGTAAATTATAATAGCATATTTATTAATGCTCCTCTAAGGCTGAGCCCATTATTACACAATCCTCAAACATCAAAATCATCTAGTGTTATCTTGAGTTAGCTACTCACTTCACTTCTTTATTACTCCATTTCTTCTCTGAAATGCCAAGGCCTCAGACTCTAAGATCCTTCTTAGCTGATAATGATAGGAGCCAAGTTTTTCACTGCTGAAGAAGGGAATGATAAATATAAGAGGGGAAAAAAAATAGAATCCGTTCTGTGGTGTTGGGTTGGAATTGGTTACACACACATGTACAGAGCATTCTGAGCCGGAATGGGCACTAACTTGTGCAGTGTGCTCCAGATAGCTTCTCTGCTTAAGTTAACATCTGAAGTAGTGGTTACAGTAGTGAGAAGTGGCCAGATTTGGGCAACATTTTCAAAATAGAGTCTTCAGGACTTTCCAAAAGATTGGACAGGAGAGACGGAAAGGAATCAAGGAATGATACCAAGGTTTCAGCTTGAGTAGCTGGTCTATGGTGCGGCCCTTTACTGAGGAGAATGCTGAGGGAAGAGCTGGTTTAGGGGAGGAAAGGGTGAATATATTGAGATGCTATTTGACAGCCAAAGAAAGACTCTGGGTAGGCAGTTCTGAATTCACAAGGGAGGTCAGACTGGAAATATAAATTTGGGAAGCATAAGCATATGGATGACATTTGGAGCCCTAGGACTGGATGAAGCCATAGGAGTGAATACAGAAAAAGAAGAGAAGGTCAAAATCTTGAGGCCCTACAACAGGTGGAGGTCAGAAATCAGAGAGGGATTCAGCAAGAGACTGGGGTTGAGTATGGAGGAAAATAAGGCGACACTCAGGAGAACAGTGTCACCGAAGCCAATTGAAGGAAGTGTTTCAAAGACTTCTGAATTAAGACAGTGGGTTGAACAAGCTCATCTAATTTCACTCCCTCTCCACACCTGACTATAACCACACTGAGAGAAGTTTTCCAAGACCAAAACCTACACAGTCAGAACAGGAAAAGAGATAATAGCAACACATTTTGGAATTTGGAAAGCAGGTGGATGAATGAAAATTGACGGCAGAAAGAAAGAAAGCCAAAACCTAAGCCAGAGGAGGAGAGAGTGGAAGACCAACCAATTTATCCCAAAGAATCCTCCAAAGGTGCAGAAAGTGGCAGCCAAGATCCCTATGGAAGTGGAAGGGATGGAGGACTGTGGAAAATCTGTTTTGGAAACAATGAAATCCCTAGATCCCTTCTCCTATTGTATTCCAGTAGGGAGCACTCTTCCCCCAACCTAGTAGAAGGCGGGAGTTTTGTTTTCTGGAGAGTGTAAAATAGAGATATTTGGTATAGCTGAGATGGTGGATATTGTTCCCAAAACAGAGGATTAAATGATTATGTACATACTAACTGCTGAATGCTGAGACTCCCCAGCCTTCTTCCCTCACTGGCTCTGAAAAAGCTGGTGGCCAGACTTCACACTCCAAGGAAAATATCGAAGACTTTTATGGGGGAAGCTCACAAGGAAAGATCTGAAAATTCTGACATTGAGGTTCTCCAGCAAATGAACCAGGCAGATAACCCCACAGTGAAGCCCAGAGCTTCCAATACCACCCTACTCTTAACCATGAGCATTATCTGATGCCCAAGGAAAGCCTCAAATGAGAAGGGTAGAGACCAAGACAAACAGAAAAAAGCAACTTAAAAGAAACAGAAACCATGGAGAGTGAAGAAAATATTAAAAAAAGAAAAATGGGGGCGCCTGGGTGGCTCAGTAGGTTAACTGTCTGACTTCTGCTTAGGTCATGATCTTGCAGTTTGTGAGTTCGAGTCTTGTGTCAGGCTCTGTGCTGTCATCTCAGAATCTGGAGCCTTCTTCAGATTCTGTGTCTCCCTCTCTCTGCCACTCACCTGCTCACACTCCATCTCTCTCAAAAATAAATAAAACATTTTAAAAATTTAAAAAAGAAAAGAAAAAAAACATTAATAGAGAAAAGGAAAGCTGTTACATCCACGAAAGAAGAAAAGGACACTATAAAAAAAGCAAGAGGACCAATCAGAGTCCAAATTCCAAATAATAGAAGGCCCAGAACAAGAAAATAGAAAAAACAAAGGATAGGAAATCAGTAACAAACAATTCAGATTTTCTTTCTGAGCCAGAAGGAGCCCACCAAGTGCCAGCATAAAGGGTGAAAAGCAAGGTCCATGATTTTCATAATGCAAAATTCTGTGAACAAAGAGAGGAATTCTCCGAGCTTCTGGAAGTAAAAAAAGAAACAGGACTTCACAAAGGAGCAGAAAATAGAATGGCAACAGACTTCTTAACACTGGAAGGTAGAGGGCACTTAAAAAATGCCTTCAAGGGGAGCCTGGGTGGCTCAGTCGGTTAAGCGTCCAACCCTTGATCTTGGCTCAGGTCATGATCTCGTGAGGTCAGCCCTGCTTCGGGCTCCATGCTGAGCATGGAGACTGCCTGCGATTCTCTCTCCCTCCCTCCCTCCCCCTTCTCTGCTCATGCTCTGTCTCAAAAATAAATAAACATTAAAAATTTTTTAAAGGAATATTATTTTGTACAAAAAACAGACAAATCTATATTCACACAAAATACCAATCAAATGTGTGAAAGGAATAAAGACTTTTTTAAAGTGTAAAGGCAAGACTTCAATTTCTCTTTTTTCAATTTTAATTTTTATTTTTTTTAACATTTATTTATTTTTGAGAGTAAGAGACAAAGCGTGAGCAGGAGAGGGGCAGAGAGAGGGAGGGAGACACAGAATCTCCCTTAACAGAATCTCCCTTAACACAGAAGCAGGCTCCTGGCTCTGAGCTGTTAGTACAGAGCCCAATACGGGGTTCAAACCCATGAACCATGAGACCATGACCTGAGCTGAAATCGGATGCCCAACCGACTGAGCCACCCAGGCATCCTTCTCTCTCTTGTTTTTTAAACCTCTCATACACCACCTCTCAGGGAGCCCCTGGAGGAAGCACCCCGCCCAAAGAAGTAAACTATAAAAGATTACTTGAAACAGAGATAACTGGATGCCTGACACACAAGAAGGAAGCAACAGGAATCTCCTGGAGGATGGTGAAGGGAGATGTTCTATGATAATGGCATTCCAGACATGGAAAACAACTCGTCCAGATCGGAATAGCTGACTCAAGAGTGGGCATGTTGAGGGTTGTCCTCACCTTGTCCTCTGTCTTATACTATCTCAAATAAATATGAAAACATTTAACAAACAAATGCTTTGGAAGAGTATGCATCCATGTTCAAATTTTGAGAGCCAGGTTATGCTTTTCTTGTATGCAATTCCATACACAATGTCAAGTTATAATCAGAACGGTGTTTGGTGGGCAAAGGATTAGGATGAGGGAAAGTAGGCAGTATGACCAGTGTTGTCATTAGCCTGGGCTAGCTTCCTTGCATCCATCCCCAAATTAGGAGGGTCTTGACGTTAGATAAAACATATATAACCCGTTCATTTTATCTCTTTTTTAAAGCTTATTTATTTGTTTTGAGAGAGAGTGAGAGAGAGCGAGCGAGCAGAGGAGAGGCACAGAGAGAATCCCAAGCAAGCTCCACGCTAACAGTGTGGAGCCCGACAGGAGGCTTGATCCCACAAACCATGAAATCGTGACCTGAATGGAAATTAAGAGTGGGACGCTTAACCGACTGAGCCACCCAGGTGCCCCTAAAAGTAGATATGTTTGAATCAAGAGATAGTGCCTGAATATACTTTTAAAAATGCAAAACTGAACAATGTAGAATACAATCTATTGAAATATAGATATGCATAGAAAAATAATTAGAAAACAATTTCTCAAGCTGTTTTATTTATTTCTATGTTTCTATGTTGCTTGAAACATTATTGCAACAAATAATATATCACTTTGAATCTAAAAAAAGAGAGGGGCACCTGGGTGGCTCAGTCGGCTAAGTGTCCAATTTCAGCTCAGGTCACGATCTCACGGTCCATGGGTTCAAGCACCGCATTGGGTTTTGTGCGGACAGCTCAGAACCTGGAGCCTGCTTTTGGATTCTGTGTCTCCATCTTTCTCTGCCCCTCCCCTGCGCCCTCTCTCTCTCTCTCTTTCTCAAAAATAAGCATCTAAAATTTGTTTTCTAAAAATAAAAAGAGAGTTTTAGTGTTTTATAAAAGTTGTGGAATTCCACTCCCAGAAACTGAAAATGTGCAGTAATAACCTTCCCCCGCCAGATGTTCTTTGAACAAACTCTATTAGAGTCAGAGGCAGAACCAGTGGTGATGGGAAAGGAGTATTATGTTTGGCTGCACTTACAGAGAGGTAGAAAAATGAAGAGGGAATCTAGAAACTAGTCATTTACCAAACTTGGACAGAGGACAGACCAACAGTTTAAGTATATTAAGTTCTGCAGAAGACAAGGAATGGTAATATGTTTGCTTGAGGGCAAATATAAACAACATGAGCACAGCAGTGGAAATTATAATGGATATGTATTCATGTCACTATAGCAAGATATGTGTCTTGGGGCACCAACTTGCTTGTTAGTAGCAACATGAATTTGAATCTTTTCCAAAAGCTTTCCAAAGGAGTACAAGAAGTTACAAACATGATAATGAGGAAATGAATTAGTGTCCATTTCAGATTCAAAGGAGAGACAGATCTTTTGAGTTTTATTTGACAAGAATTATTTTTAATGATTAAAATGTGACCATAGTGATACATGCAACATGGGGGAAGTATTTTTTTTTAATTTTTTAATCTTTATTTATTTTTGAGAGTGAGACAGAGAGAGACAGAGTGTGAGCATGGGAGAGGCAGACACAGAATCTGAAGCAGGCTCCAGGCTCTAAGCTGTCAGCACAGAGTCTGACGCGGGCCTCGAACTCATGAACTGTGAGATCATGACCTGAGCTGAAGTCAGACACTTAACCGACTGAGCCACCCAGGCACCCCATTATTTTTAAAAACATAAAGAGGGGCACCTGGGTGGCTCAGTCAGATGAGCGTCCGACTTCAGCTCAGGTCATGATCTCATGCTTTGTGGGTTTGAGCCCTGTGTCAGGCTCTCTGCTGTCAGTGCAGAGCCTACTTGGGATCCTGTGTCCCCCTCTCTCTCTGCACCTCCCCTACTTGTACTCTCTCTCTCTCTCAAAAATAAACATTAAAAAAACATAAATAAAATGAAAACTATAACAATCAAAATTCAAAGTATCACTATTAAAATATTAAGTGTATTATTTTTTTCTTTTTTTCTATCTATACATGAATTCTATGAAAATGAATTATATATTTTTATTAGAGCATTTCTCTTCATTTTGCAATCACTCATGAACATTTTTCTATTTCAATGTACGTTTTTTTAACACATTTATTTTTGAGAGACAGAGTGCAAGTTGGGGAGGGGCAGAGAGAGGGGGAGACACAGAATCCAAAGCAGGTTCCAGGCTCTCAGCTGTCAGCACAGAGCCCAATGTGGGGCTTGAACCCACGAATGGTGAGATCATGACCTGAGCTGAAGTTGGACGCTCAACCAACTAAGCCACCCAGGTGCCCCTATTTCAGTGTATGTTTTATCAATAAGCATGATTCTTAGTGGCCCTACTGTATTCCATTGTAAAGATATACCATAACTTACTAACCAACCATTTATTATTGGACATTTCAGTTGTTTCCAATGTTTACACTCTAAAAAATCCTTTAATGGGGCATCTGGCTGGCTCAGGTGGTAGAGAGTACAACTCTTGATCTCAGGGTCATGAGTTCAAGCCCCATAGTAGGTGTAGAGCTTACTTAAAATTTTTTTAAAAATAAGAAAAAACAGAAAATCCTTTAACAATAAACACTTTTATAACTAGGCCTTTATGTATGAACTCAATTATTTTCTTACGATAAATTATTAGAGGTAGAATTTCTTGGCCTAAGATTTGTCTCTAAAGCTGTTAATACACAATGCTGACCTACCCTTCAGACAGGCTGCTCCAGGAGTGTGCTGATAATTTCCTTTGACAATATTAGGTTTTAGAGTTTTATTTTATTTGTTCTTTTAAGTAGGCTCCATGCCCAACATGGGGCTTGAACTCACAACCCTGCAATCAAGAGTCACATACTAAGCTAGCCAGGCTCCCCAGGTTTTAGAATTTTTAATCAAAATAACTATCTTAAAGTGATAAATAATCAAAACACTGTTATTATTACCCTTCTTCAAAATCACTTTGTGAGTATCAGTTTATTGGTTTGCTAACCTGGCCATCCCACAACAGGTAGTAGGGATACACCAAGTGCAGAGAATTCAGCTAGGAGATCCTAGGGATATGCAGGGGAGGAAGGCACAGCTCTTGCTCTTAAAGATTTTACAGTTTACTGTGCAGATAGAGTATGTAATAGAAATAATCCCAGAAGATACTATGGATGCCAGAGAAAGGAACTCCTGACCCTCCTTAGAGTCTGCTAAAATAGTTACCCAGGAGGTCATATTTGAGCCGTCTGAAGGGCAGGCAGGGGTTTGTAGGCAGAGTAGAGAAGGTAGGGCAATGCAAACAGAGAAAACAGCATGTCCTACTGAACAAAGCTCAGAATGGAAATGATAACGTGGGGCAGTGTCATGTTTTATGTGGTAAGCTGGTGAGACATGGGGCTGGAGAGAGTGAAACCTGGTGTCCCATGCTAGGACCACATCAGTAAGCTTGGGGGAGCTATTACAGGGTTTTATACAGAGGACTGGGAAGATCCACTTTGTATTTTAGAAATTTGTACTTAGAAATACAATACAGCGATCACAGGACATTCTGGCATGAGTGTACAAACCTAAGGAGGACCCCACCTGACACCAGGCAGGGAAACACAGGGGAAAACACAGGCATTCGCACGCTGTCCTTTGTTGATATTGTCCAACAGATTAACATGAAGCTAAAGGAGACCTGCTCTCTTCTGACCTCTAGGGTATTAGGTCAACAATTCATAGCATTTTAGACCTGGGAGCCCCCTTAGGCTTCACCTGGCCCTAAACTCTCATTTTCACAGGTGAGAACGCCTGGAAGCAACTTGCTGAAGGTCACACACATGGTGCCGACCCACTTTACAGGGAAAGTACTTACAGAGTGTTATTTTATAGTATGAGAGTTATAAATTGAAAAAGGCTTCCTATGAATTTCAAAATCTTTGGTTGATGCAGTTTAACGACACTTACTCCATATTGATGACAAGCAAAAATTTGAAATAGCATTTAAAATACATTGGAGAATTGCCAAATAGTGTAATGGAAAGTAACTTCTGTTCTTAAAAACAAAAAAATCCTTAAACTTCAAAATAAATGAATCTAATCTGGCTTAGAAGAAATCTTATTTTTCAAGTTTGCTCATTTATTAGCATTCCTTCAGTCAATCTTCTATTTGACGAACCACGGCATGTTGTCATTTGGAAATGTTGTTTAATACCTAACCTCACGCATCTACTGGTCCTTCCCTCTCTAACCCACCTGCATATTAAATCATTTTGTATTTCCTGGAACAAGTGTAACATATTTTAGCCAGTGGGGTTAAAAAAAATCTGCTTCCAAAACTCTAGTCAGTCCTTGTCCTGTCCTTTCTTCCTTCTGCTCAAACTACATGCCAAAAAAGAACTGATTCCCAACTGCTTTCAGCCCCGCACTAATCAGTGTTTCCAAGTGACTCAACCTAACAAGATGCATCAAGCTCCCTGCAACATCTCCCTAGTAGCACACCATCAGGAGTAATTTATACTAATAGGTTTAACTGAAGTGTCAGTTGCAAGCTGTCAAAAGAGCAAATATCAAATATTATAAGCTTCTCCCTTGAACACATAATCTCTCTGTACCAATGACTTTCTGAAAGGAAGTGTCTGTTCTCTGGGCTCTCTCTGGCTTTGTAAATTAATATGAAAAGCCTATGCCATGGTCACTCACAAACCACAAGCTACTTTAATCTCATTTGTCCAGATATCATGGCTGATCATATAACTACCACCACATGGCAAAGAGCAAGCTCTTGGCCAGGGCTTGAAAGCATTGTTGAGAGAGCCACAGCCTCCAGTCACTGGGGTGTGACTGTGTGAGCAGGGATGGGGCGCCATTCCACCACCCTGATACACAACGCCACTCTGAATATTGTTGTCAGCCAAAGCTGGGCTCCCAGGAGCACAGCAAAAGGAGAGGATGGGCTAGCCTTCCCTGCTCATGTGTTTTAAGTCTCCTCACTATTCAACTCAAAGGCCACCTCCTCCAGGAAGTCTTCTTTGATCCACTTTGAATCCTATCTTCAAGGGCCTGCTAAACATTTTACCCTCTCTATCTGGACTGGCCTCAAGGATAGCTGCATCACTTGAACTGAGGCAGAGTCTTCCAATGGACTTTATATGCAGATGCTACCCTCTTCTAGAACTTTCTTTCCCTTAGAATACCTACATAGGTTGGTAAAAGCCCGTGGGCCATGCTTCCTATTTCATATTTTTCCCTTCCATCGCATGCCACAGATACATACGCTCCCAAAGCCACCTTATAAGACTCCTCTGCAAGGCAGAAGGAAGCCAGCATGGAGCAGAGTTGAGAGAGAGAGAGTGAAAAGCCACCACTGATAGTGCTTAGAGCATCCAGCTGAGGAGTGGGCGGGTGCCAAAATCCGGCCTGCACTCTGCTAACTCTGGCAAGGGGCTACCGTGAACCAGAGGAAGGGACACACACACCTTTTTTTTTTTCTTTTTTCAAACAAAGCCTCGGTGTGCTCATCAAGGCTTGTAATGTACACAAAGCAGCTGCCTACGCCAGAAAGTGATGTGTGATAAAGTCACCGGTGCCTCCAGAGTCACCGCATCCTTCCCCGCCACAGCCACCCCCACATTCCTTTTCCACCTGCACTTGCCTGAGTGGGTTCTTGTCACTGTAACCAAAGAACTTCTGACCAAGACAGCAGACCAGACACCGGGATTGCTTCGGCTGAAGTGCCACGTTTGTTTTCACCTTAAACCTCCTACTGGCCGTGGTCTTTGGACTCTTGCCTTCAGTCTCCGAGTCCTTACACTTCCCTAGTCATGCGCGACTGACCAATAGCCTTCCTTTTCTTTCTTAGAGATCGAGAGGGCTTCTGAGCACAGATAATATAACAAAGAAATGAAGTTCAACCTAATAATGCTGCTTCTTTCTTTATGAAAACGATTAATTATGACCTCCTTCCCAGCCTTTTCAGTAACTCTTCTGCTGTCCAAACACTACCTGTTCCTGCCCCATCTGCAAAAGGGGCCATTGCTAATTTTCCCTCACGCATCCTGGCTGTGTTTCGTTTCTAAGGATGGATCACTCACCCTCTTTGGTGTCTGTCCAACTCATGGAGAACCGTGTGGTCACAGTACTCAAACACCAGGTGAAGCTTCCGCTTCCTTCTGAAGACCTCGATGAGGTTAACGAGGTTGGGATGCTTGAGTTGCTGGAAACACAAAAAGCAAGGTGCTAAGCTGGAGCCGTTAAAGACAGCTTTCTCCAACTTTGATCCAATAAAAAGAGAGCTCATTGTCCTTTGGGAACTTTCTTGTCTTGGATTGAAGGAGGCTGTAAACAGTATGATCTTATGTCTCTCGAGGAGCTGTTTGTTAGTGGGTTATAAATAATTATGGCATGGGGCACCTGCGTGGCTCAATCGGGTGAGCCTCCAACTTCGGCTGAGGTCATGATCTCACAGTTTGTGACTTCAAGCCCCACATTGGGCTCAGTGCTGTTAGTGAGGAGTCTGCTTCAGATCCTCTGTCCCCAGAGGATCCTCCTCTGCTCCTCCCCCACTTGTGCATTGTCTATCTCAAAGATAAACATTTAAAAGAAGTTAAAAATAAAAACAAAGTTATAAAAAATGATTACAGCATAACTTAGGTGGTTGGTGAAGGCAAAGAGATGAGAAGGCCAGAGAAGAGAGGAGAATGGAAAAGAGGGGGTGATTTTTCGTTAATGCAAGTTCATCTTCAGATGAGGATCAAATGTATCTAAAGAGGTGTCCCTGGACCTCCCCAAGATGTCCCTGTATGTCTCCTAGCCCCTCTGAACTATGTCTCCTTGGCCATCCTTTGGAATTACTAAGTAATGGTTTATTTGATTATTTAACGTCCTCTGCTGTCAATGTATACAATATTCCATGAAAAGAAGAATCATGACCTCAGGATTCCCCTGTTTCCTCAAAACAATGTGGCTGTACTCCCAGCCTTGCACATAATAGATATTTGGTAATTATTTGTGAATGAAGGAGTAAATCATGTTTCCTAGGTTGATGAAACATTTTAAAACAGAAAAGTGATGTGCCTGAAGGTGTCTATGTGAAGAGAAAAAAAAAAAGGTGGAGAATCAATGTTGTGTTGCCAAAGATAAATCTTGCATTTAGCTTCCTGGACCCTTCTGTCCATAATCCTATCAGAAACACTCCAAGTAGGCAGACTAATTATTGTGAAGAGAGACACAATGATTAACTTTCTTCAGGGCACGAAGGCCTCCAGGCTCTCTAGAGAGAGCCATAAGGCTTCCTAAGGCCTAGTGTTAGAAGCCAGGTGACCTTACTTCTGCCTCATTCTTGAAGTCCAAGCAAAGTGCAAGACTCCACCCTGAGGAAGCCCAGGATGAAGTACGTCAAGGAGAGAGGCCCAGGTGTCCTCTCTGAGCTCAGCCCCCAGCTGACGTCCCCTTACATTCAGCTGCATGAGTGATCCAGGCAAGACCTGCTGAAGGAACAGTCCACCAAACCACAGAATTGTAAGACCTAAAACATCACTCTTGCTTGAAACAGTATACTAAGTTTGGGGGAGGTTATTTATGCCGCAATGGATAGCCTGTACTGGCTCACAGGAGGACTTCTGAAAACCACGGATGCGGAGGCCTCATGCCCGGAGACACTGAATTGGTCTTACGTAGGGGCTAAGCATCTTGTTTTTCTCACAACCCTCCAGGTGATTCAAGATGTAAGCCAGAGGTATTAATCACAGACAAGCAGATACTTCATGAAAGGTAAAATGCAGAAGGAGAAAAAGTGAAAATCTTGAACTGCGTGCTATATTCGTATGCACATTCGTGGGCGCAGTGAGAAGTGAAGCAGCCAGCAAGGGAAATACTAAATAAGACAGTTATTTTCCTGCTTTCTTTGTAAAACTCTGTAACCATCTTCAAGATATGAAATTCTTCCTGTAGATATTACACTTGGTGAATCAAAGCCATGATCCTCTAAGGGCCATTAGTCACATGTGGGCCTTAGAACAGAGGGCCCTACAAGGTACAAAATCTCACATTTATGTTAACATACCTGGAGACTTTTAGCCTGAACTAACATTTTCCAGACAGAGTAGGGCAGATCTGACTACTGTCTTGAACTAAAAAAAATTGCATGGACTTAGATGTCTCAAACAGAAAGCAAACAATCAGCTCAAAGGGCCAAAATAGTAGCATTATTGACAGAATTAGCAGAAAGCAGAGGTCTTCTTTCAGGCTCTGAAAAATCACTGTCCACAGGTCCAGACTTCCAAATCTTAGATTCTTTTAAGGACATAGAGACAAATAAAGCAAGTCCTGCACCTCCCCTCAAAGAGCCTAGACTCTAAGAGGGAAAGGAGATATTGAACAAGTAATTACAGCTATGATAAATGCTACAAAAAGCAAGGTAAAGGGTGCCTACTTTGTGGACGGCGGGTGCTCCAGGGGAGATCTTGAGGAAGTTAGGTAGACTATATAGAGCACCAGAAATGCAGGTTTATGGCTCTAGAGATGGCCAAATTGCTTTCCAAAAGGATCATACATATTTATGCCTATGTTAGGAGCATGAGAGTACTTTTTGCCATACCTTGGCCAGCTATAGATAGATAGATAGATCTGTAGTTATATATAGATAGCTATATACAGATAGATTTATCTATAGATATAGATAGATAGATAGATAGATAGGGACTCATGTAGACATTTCATATTTGTGATGTATATTGTCAAATTGCTTCTAGCAAGACAGGTCACAAGGCTTTTAAACCACTTGTCTCTCCTAACCCCCTCCATGAGGTAACTTGCATATAATTGAAAATGGCCAATAACTTATTTCTCCACTTATTTTCAGAACAAGTTTAATTTAGAAAAATTGACCACTAAGACTAAATCCTGAATAGGACTTATAAATATTAAATACTTTAAAATAAATTATTAATGGTCTCTAGCTTGCCAGGATTCTGGGTGATCAGAAAACATTCCAGAGCAGCAGATATTTCAAAGTCATTCCCTGTCCTGGCTGTGTTCATTTATTCAACAAAGATCTACAGAGCACCTGCTCCGTTTCAGTCACTGTTCTAGACACTAGAAACACATTGGTGAAAGACTCAGGCATTAAGCAAAGAAGTGTCATAAAGAGCTCCGCATATACAAGGGACTCAGCTACCCCAGAGAAATTGTCCCTGAGTAAGTGGCCTTGAGCTGAGTGCTGGAGGGAGAGAAAGATCTGACCAGACCAAAGTCAGGAGTGGTGGTAGAGGTGGCTTTCCAGGTAGAGGACTGGCCCCGGCCAGAAAGGGATTTAGGCCACTTATGGAACTCAAGGACAGTGTGGCTTGAGGGTCAAGTGCATGGAACCAAGGCTAGTTTGACAGTCAGAAGCTGAGTCCTGCATGACCTTGAGGGCCATGCTAAGAAATTTATACTTTAAGTGTAATGGAAAGCTACTGGAAGGGATTTTAGCAAGATGTAATATAATAATACCATTTGGGTGTTTTAAAGCTCACTATAGTGGCTGGATACAGAATGGCTTGGAGGAGGCAATGTAGTGAAAGGAGACCAGAGAAGAGCCTGTTGTCAGCTGAAAGATGATGACAGCTTGGACCAGGCAGAGGCAGGGAGATGGTGAGAAAGGCACTGTTTGAAGATGTATTTTGTTATTAGAATATTCAGGATGTGGTGATGGGCTGGAGGTGAGGCACCAGGGAAAGGAAGCTGTTAAGAATGACCAAAGGTTTGTATAATGGGGCAGATGGTTGTGCAGTCACTGAGAGGAAGAGCAGGTTTTGAGGGGGAAGAAACTACTGTTTGGGGCAGGTTGGGTTGGCGGGGACTCTGAGATGCCAAAGTAGAGTTGTTAGGTTGGCTGGAGTTGGAGCTGAAGGTAAAAGCTGGGGAGTCAGCATGAAGGTCAGTGAAGCCATGGGTAGATGTCACTTTCTAGAAGAGCAAGGGAGAAGGGAAGAGGCCCACGGAACCTCAGCACCGTGGTGGCTGAGGAGGAAGCAGAGGAGGAAGGGAAGAAGACCCCTCAAGATAAGAGAGAAGACAGCAGAGTGTGAGGGATGGGCATGTCATGGAGGGAGGAAGTGGTCCGCGGTGACGGAGGCTGCTGTAAGGTGGAGCGGGGAGAGGCCTGAGAGGCTTTCTGTGGGCTTCCCCAGGCAGGCTGGGCCAGGTGACCTCTCTAGAAAGTGTCAGTGCAGGGCTGAGACCACGAGCCAGGTCGTATGGGTTCAGCTTCTCAAACAACCTTACCCCTCTCTCTTTGCTGACTTCCCCTTACCTCAGGGGCAGAACTGGAAGGGACCTCTCTAGTCCTGAAACCAGTTTGCAGTTGGCAGTCTGAAGGATTCAAGGACAGCCCCAGTATTGTGAATGTTTGTGTTCACAGGGCTTGGGTACTTCTGCTTCAGTACCGAATGGGCTTCTTCAGGGACACGCAGAGGAATTAGATGAGAAGCAGGCAAGATGATGGATGGACTGTTTATAGGCTTACTCAACATGTTTATTATACATACAAGTAATGTTAATAAAACAGGTTTAACTGCCATATCTACTACAAAGATGTAGTTCAGGGCTCTTTTCGTTCTAGTTCCTTCCTATTTATGAGTGTATGAAGCCAAAGCCTCAGACATGTGGTTTTTTTTTTAAGTTTTATTTATTTTGAGAGAGAAAGCATGTGCATGCGCACAAACAGGGGAGGGGCAGGGGGTGGGGAAAGAGAGAATGCCAAGCAGGCTCTGCCCTGTCAGCATAGAACCCAATGTGGGGCTCGAACCCATGAACCATAAGATCATGACTTGAGCTGAAGTTGGACACTGAACCAACCAAGCCACCCAGGTGCCCCAACACTATGAAGCATTTTGTACTAGTGGCCAACATTTCAGATCAGGAAATGTTACTTTAAAACCCTGGTTAGCAGGATCCTCTGGAAAATGCTCTGATCTAGCAGTACTGGGCCTGCGTATCTGGGCATAAGTGGGCCGGGAGGCAGCTGTTCACTGGAGATAAGGCCTGTGCGCTTCAGTTCACCACAGTCCCCACCCATCCCTACCACTACCCGACACTAAGGCCAAGTGAACGTTGTCCTTTCTCACCACTCTTGCATCATTGATTTTCTTACATGAATTAAAAGTGAGGGGTGCCTGGGTGGCTCAGTCGGTTAAGTGGCCAACCAGCTCAAGTCATGATCTCGCGGTTCGTGAGTTCGAGCCCTGCGTCAGGCTCTGTGCTGACAGCTCAGAGCCTGGAGCCTGTTTCAATTCTGTGTCTCCTTCTCTCTCTGCCCTTCCCCTGCTCATGCTCTCTCTGTCTCTCAAAAATAAATAAACATTAAAAAATGTTTTAATAAAAAAAAGTGAGATATTTAATGTGTCATGTTTCTAACAAAATGGGAAAATGCAAGCAGCAGAAATGACTGCATACTTCAAGGCAAATAAGAAAAAGTGTATTTATTTGCAGAAGTGAAGCACTGCTCTCACACCTGTCTGGCCCCTGCAGGTAGAGGGTATGTGACCTCCACCCTAGGGAGTTCTCAGTAATGGCTGCATGTTTCTGGACTGACCAGCGCATGTTACATCTGTGGGTTCTCCTATCCTTCGACTGTCAAGGATTCTCATTCTTTGTGGGGTGAGGGGGGGATATTTATCCTGTCTTTGCTTTAGACAAAAGCAACAGATATTTCTCAAGGATCATATCCTGTTTTCCTTTCTAAAGCATTCTTCTCCCACACTGGGGTAAATAATAAGAGAGATTAAGTTGTAGAACATGGGAGCTGTCTTAGTAAGATGTTTTTTACAGGGCTTCACAATTCTTGAACTTGACTCTATGTCTTAGTAACATAGACTCCTTTGCAGGAATCTTTCATCACACAGAATGGAGAAAAGTGATGCCACCCTCTCCTTTACAATAATTAACATTGAGTACTTCCCAAGGATTCCCAGATCAGCACATTATGACACTGTCAAGCACTTGAGATCCAGCAAGGGTTATAGCTTATCCAAACTAAGAAGCCGAGAAAGAATCAAGTCCTTCATATTTCCTCTCATTCTTCTTTCTCACTGAGATGAATGCTCTCAAATAAATCACAATGCAAGAGTTAATAGCAGCCCCAATTTGCTTTTGATTCAGAAAGAAAGCTCTATATTTCACCTTAACCCCATTTAAGGACTTTGAAAGGACAAGTATGGTCCTAATTAAATGATACCACTAAAGAATTCATATCATAAAAAGGTGTGTTCTAAAAATCATATGTAAATATAATGCAATTCCAATAAGAATTTTAAAAAAGTTTTTGAACTAGATAAAATGCCTTTTATGTTCATACAGGACTATAACTGTTTTAAAAGTGTCAAGGAGGGGCACCTGGGTGGCTCAGTCGGTTAAGCGTCCAACTTTGGCTCAGGTCATGATCTCGCGGTTTGTGAGTTCAAGCCCCGCATTGGGCTCTGTGCTGACAGCTCAAAACCTGGAACCTGCTTCAGATTCTGTGTCTCTCCCTCTCTCTGCTCCTCCCATGCTCATGCTCTATCTCTCGCTGTCTCTCAATAATAAATATTTAAAAAATTAAAAAAAAAAAGAAATGAACAAATAGAAGCAGTAGTCTAGAATTAGATCCAAGTATTGAAGGAAAATTAACATATGACCAAGACAGTACTTCAATACAGTTGAAACAAAAAGGTGCTTTATTTAAAATTGATTCTGGGAAAACTGGTTACCCACTGGGAAAATTAAAATCCATACCTTAACACCCAATATACAAGAATAATTTTCAGATATGTTAAAAATTATAGTATGAAATACTAGAAATACTAGAAAAAATTTTAGGAGAAACTTTCTATGACTTTAGGATGGAGTAAAGCGTCTTGATAAAATAATCTAGAAGAAAAAAAGACAGGTAAGTTTGGCTACAGAAAAATAAAATAATGTTAGGAAGTTGGCAAAAGTTCTGGAGATGGACGGTGGTAATAGCTGCACACCATTGTGAATGCCCTAATGTCACTGAACTAGACACTTAAAAATGGTTAAAATGGTAAAATTTATGTTATGTGTAATTTACCACAATAAAACATAAATAAAATAATGTTGGTTTGGTAAAAGAACAAAAACACTCAAGACAATGTCAAAAGATAAATAATTGGCAGGGAAATATTTGTTATGACAAATAAAGGGTTATAGCCCTTTGACTACAAAGACACTTTATGTATTATGAAGAAAAAGACACCTATGTGGGGAAATGAGCAAAAGACAGAAGTAGGTAATACACAAGAGGAAATATAAATCATCCAAGAGACATGAAAAGATACTCAGTCTCACCAGTAGTCAGACAAAGGAAAATCAGAGCAACAATGTGAGGCAACTTGTTTTCCTAACAGGTAAACATTTCACAAATTCCTAACATCCAGTGCTGCCAAGGATATACTGAAACAGATCTTCCCATACTTGGCTGATTAGACATTTTGGAAAAGTTACTAGCAGTATTTATTAAAACAACACACCCAAAACACATGGGCATAAAATCTGAGCCAACACCTCACCAAAGAAGAGATACAGATGGGAAATAAACATATAAAAAGATGATCAACATATTTTTTCACTGGGGAATTGCAAATTACAAAAATAATGAGATACCGGGGGTACCTGGGTGGCTCAGTCATTTAAGCATTCAACTTCGGCTCAGGTTATGATCTCGCCGTTCATGAGTTCGAGCCTTGCGTTGAGCTCTGTGCTGCCAGCTCAGAGCCTGGAGCCTGCTTCAGACTTTGTGTCTCCCTCCCTCTCTGCCCCTCCCCCCTCACACTTTCTCTCTCTCTCTCAAAAATAAGTAAACATTTAAAAAATTAAAAAATAAATAAAAAATAATAAGCTACCATTACACACCTATTAGAATGGTTAAAATCTCAAAACAGCTGAGGACACCAAATACTGGTGGCAATACTGAGCAATAGGAACTCTCATTCACTGCTGGTGGGAATGCAAAATGGGCAGCGACTTTGGAAGTCAGTTTGGCAGTTTCTTAAAAAGCTAAACATAGTTGTACTATATGATTCAGCAGTCACACGCCTAGGTGTTTACCCAAATCATTTGAGTGTGCAGACACAGGGGCACCTCAGTCGGTTGAGCATCTGACTCAGCTCAGGTCATGATCCCAGGGTCATTAGATGGAGCCCCATGTCGGGCTCCATGCTGAGTGGAAGCCTGCTTAGGATTCTCTTTCTCTCCCTCTGCCCCTCCCCACCTCAGCTCATGCATGTGTGTCCACACACCACTTCTGGACATATACCCTATATAAATAAAAGCACCATTGTATAAAAATATATGTACAAGGATATTTACTGCAGCATTATTTGTAAAACCAAAAAGTTAGAAACAACACCAACATCCTTTGATAAAGGGGATGGTAAAATAAATTGTGGTACATTCAAAGCATGAAATATTGAATACTATGCAATAATTAAAGAGAACAAAATTAACAGGGGTCTATCTATTGGCCCAATGACAATGGTGTACTGTTGAATAAAGAAGGCAAGTCACTGAGTGATTTTGTAAAAACATATGAAAATGGAAACTACTGAGTAATTTTATTAAAAATATATAAAAATAGGGGCACTTAGAGGCACCTGGGTGGCTCAGTCGGTTGAGTGTCTGACTCGGTTTCTGCTCAGGTCATGATCTCCCAGTTCGTGGGTTTCAGCTCTGCCAGTGCAGAGCCTGTTTGGATTGTCTTTTTCCACTGCCCCCCTGCCCCTTTCCTGCTCTCTCTCTCTCTCTCTCTCTCTCAAAATAAATAACTAAACTTTAAAAAAAATAGAGGCACCTAGGTGGCTCAGGTCATGATCTCACAGTTTGTGCATTCAGGTCCCGTGTTGGGGTCTGCACTGTCTGTGTGGAGATTGAGATTCTCTCTCTCCCTCTTTCTCTGCACCCCCCCAAATAATACACACACACACACACACACACACACACACACATATATACACAAATAGGGTGGGGGATGAGAGAAATAGGTGAAGGGGATTAGGAGGTACAAAGTTCCAGTTACAAAATTCATAAGTCACAGGATGAAAAGTACAGCATAGGGAATATAGTCACTAAGACTATAATAACATTGTATGGTGACCGATAGTGACTACACTTACCATGGTGAGCACTGAGTCATGTATGGAATTGCTGAATCACTACATTGTACACCTGAGCCCTACATTGTGCTGGATATTATCCTAAACTCTGAGATTACCATACTTACCAAGGCTAAGAAAAATCTCTGCTCTCAGGGAGCTTATAGTTGAACACCCTGGATGGTGGTAAGTTTCATGGAAAGAAAGAAAGTACGGGACACAGTAGTAGCATGGTAGGGGGTGATCAGGGAAGACCTCATGGCAAAGGTGATAAATGAAAGAAGATCTGAAGAAGGTATGTATGAGCCATGGAGATGGCCAGAAAAATGCTCCAGGCAGAAGGATCTACCATTCCAAAGGGTCTCACACGGTATCCTGCCTGGAATATTTGCAAACAGCAAGGAGGCCAGTGGCAGCCCATGTCTTAATTTAACTGTTGCTGCAGCACCTAGCTTTGTGTGGATGTATCCAACAGCCCCTCCTCTCAGCTACATTCTGTGTCTTTTGCCTTCTGCCCTGGGGCTTGTGGGGTGCTGAGGTACAGGATGCTGGTGGATGACTCTACCTTGCAGGAGTTAACACTCCACTGGGGAACCCTTGACCAAGGGACAGGAAGTGGTAGGTAAGTGCTTATCTCTTCAGTCCTCTGGCTCCTTACAGAGACCTGGCAGGTTGAGTCCCAGTTGTCCCTTTCATTGCTTTTCCCTCCTTCCCTATTTCCCTCTCCCAGTCCCTTACTCCTGCGCCCTGGTATTACTTCCCCCAAATAAACTACTAATGTGCAATTCCTTGTCTCAGATTTGAGTTGATAGGAGGTGCACGCGGTGAGACCGTTGGTACCAGAAGTGGCCGTAGCTAGCAGATCTTCAGAATGGGATCCTGGAACCAGATCCATCCACAGGCAGATGGCAACAAGGACCCCCGCTGCTGGTGGGCTGCTGGTGGTTAAGTGAGGTGAGAGGAAGCCCTGGGGAACTGCAACAATGTAATTAGTAAGACTGTTGTCAGGAGCGGTTTTGAACGAGGTGCAGTTGGGTTGGCTTGTACAATAGCAGCCTGTGAGTGGTACCGGCTAACGGTAATTACAGGGTTATTGAGGGAGCTGGCTTTTGTTAACACCTTCAGGTCGTTGAAGAAAAAAAAAAGAGAGAAAATGACAGGTTTGGGTTAGCCACCAGCAAACTGTGAGAATCAGAAGCCCTCTATGGTAGTATTTAAAGAGACATTTATCTCCTGCGGACACAGGATAGATGGTGCTGAAATCAGGCTTAGGACTTAAGAGCACTGGAGATACAAAGTAGACAATGTACAGCTTCAGCGGGTCTCTTATGCCAAAGGCAGGGCTCTGGTGAGAAAAGAGAGGGGCCCTGAGATCTGGAATAGAGACATTTAGGGTAATGAGCCTGAGAATCTTAAATTCCCAAATTTCCCTGAACCCTCAGGGCTGGGTGGGAGAAACAGCTTCTGCTCTTGGCCGAAGGTGAAACACTTCCTCTCATACAGAGATCGTGGGAATACCAGAAATATCAGTGAGGCAGGTGTCTTCTTGGGAGGATGATGCGTGTCCTCCTTAGACTCTATCCCCACTCCTCCCAGGGCCACAGACCTGTCTGACTAGGGTGAGGTTGGAGCAATGCTCAAGCAGGGCAATGTGGCTCTTGCTCCAGGAGGAAATAACTGAAAGCATTACAAGACCTGGCTCATAAGTACAGCAGGAATCTTGGGGCCTTTCACCATGGCAGTAGTGAACTATAAGGCTAGAGAGGGAAATTCATTGGTATGGGAGCACTGTCCTGTGACTTGGGACTTAATTCCTGACAAGGAAAACTGGAGACAGTCTTTCCTTCCTCCACTAATGGAGTATAGAAGGCACAGGGAAGGAGGTCACTGGCATCTTTGAGAAGCTCAGTGGTGGCCTCCCTCTATAGGCTGGAGATGCTCCCATGGAACTAGGACCTCTGGTTCCAGCAGGAGTGAGAAAATCCCAGAGTGGCTGAGACCAGGTGCTGTCAGTAGCAAGTTACACATAACTACCATTATGGGAAGCAAGGCCTGATGCTTTATTTCCCAGAAATCTGT
Organism: Cryptoprocta ferox; assembly: GCA_028646485.1. Lineage (NCBI taxonomy): Eukaryota > Metazoa > Chordata > Mammalia > Carnivora > Eupleridae > Cryptoprocta > Cryptoprocta ferox. The sequence continues at coordinate 46,481,832 of CM053560.1, read as the reverse complement.
GCTGGTGCCCAGATAGGAACTCACCATGGAGTTCTTACACGTGCAAAAGAAGAGCAGCTGGCAGGTGTGTTACTTGACTTGTTGAACCAGAAGCAATTGAGAAATGGCAAGCAGAAGGTTGATGTCACCCGTCAGAACGGAAAATTACAGTTTCTCACCCAGGTTCTAGATCTAAATCAGTGTGTAGACCAAAGTGCTGTCGATTGAGTCCCGTGCCGCCACCACAAGTAGTCCTCAATCCTTTCCCAAAGGGATCTGTGGCTATTTACCAGAGTAACTGGGGAAAGGGAAACGCTCAGACCTTTCAAGGGCTGTAGCTGGCTGCAAAGTCTGAGCTGGCACTGATGTCTGGGGGACGCCCCAGCTTTGAGTAATGGCTCACAGTGGGGCCTAATGGGTCCATAGGTCTGCTCTTGAGGTTATTTCCTCCACTCCCAAGAGCATAATTAGGATGGATACACTAGTAGTTTGCAAACCTTCACAATGGTTTCATGACCAGCTGGAGTAAGAGGCAATATGGCAGAAAGGGCCAAAGAGAAGGCCCTGAAATTGCACACGGTCCCCAACAAGATCCTGGCCAAAACAGTAAATCAGAACAAACCACATCCCATAAGGAAATGATGGTTAGCACCATCAAAGACGTAAAGGATGCAAGGGTGGTAGTCCACATCATAATCCCACTCAATTCTCCTGGTAGACTATTATAAACTCAACCAAGTCATACCTCCAAATGCAGGTGCTGGGCCAGATGTGGTATCTCCCTGGGAACAGATCTACACAGTCTCTTGCACCTGACACACAATTGATCAGATCATGCATTCATCATTGATCTGATAAGTGTATTCTTCCCAATCCCTACAGTAAGGAGGATCAAAAGTAGTTCATTTTTTGTGGAATGGATAGCAGTTCACATTCACTATCTTGCCCAAGGCCTAGGTTAACTATTCTGCTCTGTGTTACAATATAGTCTAAAGGAACTTTAATCATCTTGACATTGCACAGAATAGCATGGTGGTCTACCATATCCATGACATCAAGTTAAATGGACCTTCTGGTGAGAGGAAATGACAAGTATTCTGAATGCCCAATTAATGCCAGAGGGTGGGAGAATACCCTCTAGGGCATGTCATGGGTAATGTTCTAGGGGTCCAAAGGCCTGAGGCATGCTGAGACATCCACTCTAAAGGACAAATTGTTGCATCTTGTATTGCCCACCACTAAAACAAGGCATTGTGCTTGGTGGGTCTCTTTAGATTTGGGAGGCAGCATATCTTAAACATGTACACCTGGGAATAACACTTGGGAATACTACTCGAATTTACCAAGTAATTTGGAAGGCTGCTAATATTGAGTAGGACCCAGGACAGAACTTTACAGCACATCAAAGCTACCTTACCACTCAGGTCGTATGAGTCAGTATATCCAGACGAGATCGGGTGTGTTCAGGGAGGTGTGGCCATAGACATGCGTCAGTATATCCAATCATGCTAGTGCTGTACAGCTCCTGGTGTGTCATGAGCCCTAACAGAGACTGAGTACGTGATCACGAGACATCGAGTGATTATGAGACCAAGAGCTGCCAGAGCTGCCCGCTGTTAAGTGGGTAACAGAGATCCAGGTCATAAGACTGCACGGAGTCAGTGGCAATACTCTATGCTGTGATGACTACACATTTGTGATCAGGTTCAGGTAGGTCTGGAGGGAACAGGCAAGACGAAGAGAGGTGGCCAATTCTCCCATGCCATCTATTTTATTGCACTGTCACCTCTCCTTCAACGTACACATAAGGTTTAATGGGAGTTTCCAGGTAATGGAGGAGAAAAACCTCAAGTTCAACTCACAGACAGATCAGCTCATTATGTTGGTACTAGCTGAAAAAGGACTGCCACCAGACTGTAACCCCACTCAGCAAGGGCCTTGAAGGACAATGGTGAACAGGTATCCTTCCACCGAGCATAGATTCAAGTGGTGCACTTAATGGCTCACTTTGTATAAAGGTAGAAAGAACCTGAGATATGCATGGACCCATGGGTAGTGGCAAATAGCTTTTTAGTTGATGAAGAGTCTGGAAGGGACAAGATGGAAAGATCATTTGGGGAAGAGGCATAAAATTGTACTTGTGAGCACAGAGCTTGAGGATCTTTGGGCGTCATATTAATGCCCACCACAGAGCACCTACTACAGAAAAAGCCCTGAGGAACCTGGCAGATGTCTTTCTGGTGGGCGTGAGCCTGCTCTGTCCTTGGCCACCCCAGTGCCTGTGTAACTGACCCATAAACACAGTGGCCATGGCTGCAGGAATGGCGGTTATGCATGGCCCCAAAGCACTGCCCCCTCTCTGCAAGGCTGATCTGGATACTGCTGCTACTGAGTACCCAACATGACAGCAGCAACGGGTGATACTGAGGCACGGAGATGCACTGTCCTTTAAGGACAGCGGCTGCCACATGGAGGGGGTAGTGATTTGTCCTTACTGGAACCGATACTAACTTTAATATGTATGTATGTATGTATGTATGTATGTATTTGTTCGTTTGTTTGTTTATGACAGATAGAGACAGAGCGTGAGTAGGGGACGGCCAGACAGAGAATGGGAGACAGAATCTGAAGCAGGCTCCAGGCTCCGTGCTGACAGCAGAGAGCCCGACATAGGGTTCAAACTCACAATCCATGCGATCATGACCTGAGCTGAAGTCTGATGCTTAACTGAGCCACCCAGGTGCCCCAATTCTAACTTTAATTTTTTTTAATGTTTTATTTTATTTTTTGAGAGACAAAGAGAGACAGAGTGCAAGCGGGGTAGGGTCAGAGACAGAGGGAAACAGAATCCAAAGCAGGATCCAGGCTCTGAGCTGTCAACACAGAGCCTGATGTAGGGCTCAAACCCACAAATACAAGATCATGTCCTGAGCCGAGACTGGATGCTCAACTGATTGAGCCACCCAGGTGCCGCACTCCCCCAATACTAACTGTAGATATGAGTTTTGCCTTTCCTGTCTACACCACAATCCAAGGGCTTAGCGAATGCCTACCTTACTGGCATGGGAGTCTACATAACATCAGACCAAGAGGCCCATTTTTATAGCAAAGGAGACAGGACAGTTAGCACATGGCCATGGGATCCACTGGTTCTACTATATACCTCATCAACTACAACCAATGGAAGATGGAATCTGTACCTCAGCCCTTCAGAAGTATCTGCACTGACCCACATGGTGCTGTGTCTTCAGTGGCTAATCCATGGGTCTGGGAACCGGGAGCGGAAATAGGACTGGACTCTCTAGCATCACTCCCAATGATCCACTTGTAGAAATCATGCTTCCTATTTCCAATATTCTCTCAAATTTGCAGAGCTCTATGTTTACATGATTGACCAAATGTCTATTAAGAGGTGATTAGTTAAATAAATTATAGGACTTTATATTACATTTAAATGATAAAACAGTACACAGTTGTTAACAAGAATAAAGTGTATCTATATGTGTCGACTTGGAAAGATGTCCAAGATACAGTGCTAAGTGTAAAACAGAAATTAAAGAATGTATATACTATATGATAGTATTTGTATGTATTTTTTAAAAAAAGAAATATATGCCTTTGTGCAAGCACAGAAATCCTCTGGGGTAATATTGGAGAAGGGCAAAGTCGATTTCCTTTTCACTTTACATTCTTCTATACCTTCAGTTTTTTCTTACATGAGCATATATCACCTTATCATACAAATTGTTTTAAAAAGATTTAGGGGTGTCTGGGTGGCTCAGTTGGTTAAGTGTCTAGCTCTTGATTATGGCTCAGGTCATGATCTCACGGTTCGTGAGTTCGAGCCCCACATCAAGCTCTACGTTGACAATGTACAGCCTGCTTAGGATTCTCTCTCTTCCTCTCTCTCTGCCCTTCCCATGCTCTCTCTCTTTCTCTTTCTCTCAAAATAAATTTTAAAAAACTTTAAAAAGCAAAATTAAATTAAATTTAAAAAATAATAAAAAGGTTTATGTGAGTGTCTTCACTGTATTATAAAACCAAAATAAATATTTGAAGTTAGTTTCAGAGAACTAGTTAATATATCACCTTTGGGAGGGGAGAAAAGCTATTTTCATTATTTAAAAAGCTATTTAATTACTACCACCATCTCCAGCTTAGAAGAAAATATTCTGCACCCCTCACGGTGTTGCTGAGGAATCATTCTTTAATGCTTTTGGTAAAGGAAAGCTGTCTTCATCTCGTATTTCCTCCAAATGCCACAGTAGACACCCTGGCTAATGTTTTGTGTTAGGGACAAGTAGAGAAGGAAAGGGTGTGACATCTGAAGTGGGAAAGTACTGAAAAAGCTGGAATCACATGTGGAAAGGTGGGGAGGGGCCTGAAGTTTATTTATTTTAGGTTTCCTGTAACAACATGGACAGAACAGAGTATGCCAGGATGGTCCTCTGGCCAGAGACCTGGGATGAGATCTCTTCCAGCACAGGCTAAGGATGTGCACAGTGGATGTTCGATTTGGTTTGTAGACTAATAAAGTATATGAAAAGTTCCAGAAAAGAAGCAATAGTACAAATGGGGTCAAAATGAAAGTTAACAAAAGTATAGGCTAAATTTAATGCAGCAACATACTGATAGTTAAAAACAAATTATTTGTTTGGTTTACACACAGGTAGATAGCTTTCACAGGTTTAGAAAGTCACCTTTCTAAACAAAAAGAAGAATCGAGTTCAAAGTTTTCAACCAGGCAATTGTATCCAACAGCATTTTTACTACAGTGCTTTTAAAGTTAGTAAGTAATCAAGAAGGTTAATAATTAGCAAGAACATATGCCTGTGAAAGCAAATTTGTGCCTAAGACATCCATCCTGCCAAATAAAAAGGTGAAGTAAAACAGTAAAAAAAAATTTAAAGGGAAATGAAAGACAATTTCATTAAAAAAATTTTTCCATTCTGTATAGAAAGTACTACCTCCTAGGATGGTTTCACTATTCTATAATGACTATATGTAACACAGGTTGTCTACTTACAAGTTTTATTTGCTGAAAACAAAAGTAATTTAAGTGGCCAAGAAAGTAATAGCTTAATTACATTTTTTTCAATGAGCACTCTAAAATCGCTTATTTTCTCCTATTTCTCTGTGATATTTATTTTCTACAGTGTAAGATGTAGGCAGGATGTGTGTAGGAGCATTTAGGGGACTGAGACACAGTGGTATGCGCTTAACCTCCCTACAAACTAAGTGTCTCTATGATGGTAATGAGCCAGCCTGTTGATTTCTGCTTCTTTTGTTCTTCAAGTATTTGTGTGGCAGCTTTATTACTTAGGAGTTCACTACACAGCCGAAATACAATCTTTCTGTATAAACAAATTGTGAGCTAAGCCAAAACATCTTATAATAAACAAACAAAACAGCCTGTTACTATTTGCAGGTAGTATGTTATCTTGTAAAAATCAAATTAAGCAGGTCTCCACTTGTTGAACAAATAGGGAAAGATGATGATAAGGAGAATTTGTTTGGTTTCTATCATTGTGGGCAAGGGAATGGTCTGCTTTGTCTTCTGCACTACTGACAACCAGTTTCCATGAACTCCCAATACCTATCTCTGTATTAGCAATGAACATCGAAGGGCCAGATCTGCCAGTCCCTACTGAGAACATCTGCATATAATGAAAGCTGTATAATCCAAAGGCCCCAAACTAAGTCTGCAGGCCAAACATTATCTGCAGATGTGTTCTGTTTGGCCTGAATGGTGTTCAACATTTTAAAAAATTACTTGTCAACATTTTAAAGTCAGATTTCATTCTCAGTAAGATGAACCAGGGCCCCACAGCTGGGGCAGGATGAGCCTGGTACATTTTGTTATGACACACAATAAAAAACTATTCAAGGAGGGGCGCCTGGGTGGCTCAGTTGGTTAAGCGTCCAATTCTTGGTTTCGGCTCAGTTCATGGTCTCATGGTTTCGTGAGTTCGAGCCCCATGTTGGGCTCTGCGCTGACAGCACAGGGCCTAATTGGGGTTGTGTCTCTCTCTCAGCCCCTCCCCCACTTGTGCTATCCCTCTCTCAAAAAATAAATAAATAAACTTTAAAAACGTATTCAAGGAACAGTGGCATCCCTCAGGACAGAGGAGCGGGATCTAAAGAGCCCCACGTGGCCAAATATGTGACAATTTGAGAATCAGAAAGAAGAATGACAGTGATGGTTTGGAACAAATTGAATAAAAAAAAATCCACAAATTCACAGTGATACTAAAGAGTGTATGAGGTGGTGGGAGGGGTTGTATGTGAAGGAAAGGTTGTTTGTTCTTGTTGTTGAACAAAAAAAAACTGTAAGTAATGAATGCAGAAAGAACTGTTGAAAATTATCATTTTACGGGGACCTGGGTGGCTCAGTTGGTTAGGCATCCAACTCTTGATTTCGGCTCAGATCATAATCTCACAGTTCATGAAATGGAGCCCCACATCAGGCTCTGCTCTGTCAGCACAGAGCCTGTTTGAGATTCTCTCTCTCGCTCGCTCTCTGCCTGTACCCTGCTCTCTCTCTCTCTCTCAAAATAAATATTAAAAAAGAGAAAAATCACCTGTTACAATAACTCTTATCATAATCGATTCAAGCAAAGATCACTTGGTGAAAGTTGTTAGCACACAAGGCGGTCATACACTCTCAGCGTATCTCCCCACAGAGTACACATTAACTGTAAAGGAGAAATGTTTCTTTACAATTAGGAAATATGGAAGACTATCTTGACCAAGAGATCAAAGCTGAGAGCACCAGTTATGGGACACACTGATACTCTATACTGCCTGCTGAGAACTAGTGTGACAGATACATCCTTACTCCTGTAGCGAAACAGCCAGACAATCTATATTGAAGCACATTCTGAGAAACTGGCCTGCACTCTCCAAAAATGCCAATATTAGGAGAGACTAAAGAGACATGACAACTGAATGCAATGTGTGGTCATTGATTAGTTCCTGGATTTCAATATATAGGTGTAGTTATAGTTACAGTTATATAGTTATAGCTATATAACTATTATTGGAACAATATGAGAAATTTGAGCCCAGCCTGTATTGAGTCAATGATAAATCATATTGTGGAAATCATATTGTGGTTACACAGAAGAATTCTAGTGGATTCATGCTGCATACTTAAGGAAATGATTCAGCCAAAAAAAAGTGTGTGTGTGTGTGTGTGTGTGAGAGAGAGAGAGAGAGAGAGAGAGACAGACAGACAGACAGAAAGGAAATGAAGCAGAATTTTCACAACTAATTAATGAACCCAATTAAGGGTATGCAGGGATTCATTATATTATTCTTTCTACTATGTATTTTGTAATTGTTTTTCAAAATGAAGAATTGTGGGGGGAAAATCCCCAGAGATTTTACACAAAACTCTGGGACTTTTAGAAAAAGACTCTGAAAATCTAGCACCCTGGGCTTGCATTCTGTGGGTGAAGGGGTGGCCACCCACCCATCCTACAAGCTATGAAGTCTCCAGTCTGCCCCAAGTCCACTCTCCATCTTGTCTTAGATTCAGTCTGCTTCAATCCTTTGTCTCCACTGTGATCTCCATAAACATTTGAGTTTGTAATCTCACACAAACCATAACAGAGAATGTTGAACATGGCTAAAGCAACTTCTAGAAATGTGTTACAGATCCATTTCAACAAGCCAATTAAACAATTTGAAGAGAAGGAACCTAGAAATGATATCTATACTAGCAACAGCAGGACTAAATGCTCAAAGGTGTCACAGAATTTCCCACTGAGACTTCTAATGAGTTGTGAAATATTATTCAACTAATATTGAGGTAAATATTCCTTCAACTAATATTAGGGGAGCAGAAGTCTTTAAAAATCATGACATCTCTAGGGACACCTCATCTCGGTAGCTCAGTTGGTTGAGTGTCTGACTTTGGCTTAGGTCATGATCTCACAGTTGCTGGGTTTGAGTCCCCCATGGGGCTCTGTGCTGTCAGCATGGAGCCTACTTCAGACCCTCTGTCCCCCTCTCTGTCTCTCTGCCCCTCCCTGGCTCATGCATGTTTGCTCTCTCTCCCAAAAATAAATAAACATAAAAAAATTTAAATTATGAAATTTCTAATTAGATCCTAGCACTAGGGAGCATTTACACGGTACTCTGTTAGATTTCGGTGGAACGGGGCCCTGGTATAAGAACACATGGAATTATTTAAGTTCTTTGCATAACAGGGAACTGTGTCAGTTGTATTTGCCATAGTACCTTCTCATCCCTGAGGTGGTAATTTGCCCAGCAGTATTTCTGGTCTGATATTTTACTGCAGCGAACCTCTCAGGTTAGACCATGTGAAGTCCTTCACCTCCAGTGCCTACCGTTGATATTACATCCCACCTTTCTGCCTTTCCACTTGTGCGTCTTTCTCTCCTACGCAACTGGTGTTGTTTTTGTTTTTTTGACCCTCTATTTTTTCTGCCCTTGCATCCTTAAGCCTGCTTGACTACTGTTCAATGTTTGGTCTAAGAGTACTCTTGCTCCCCTCAGCAAAAAGTCAGCATAGCAGTGCCAAACACAGACATAAATCAAAGTGAATAGGTGTGCCAGGTTCCAAGCCACACCAGAGCTTGTCCAGGTCACCAAACAGCTCTGAGCTGATCAGAATCTGCAATTCTCAACTGTGGCTCCTGTCTGCATGCAGTCACACAGCCGGACAGCCTCACTGGAAGGTTACACTGAAAGCAAGGAGACAACAGGGAAAAAAAGGGGGTGGGGGAATGTTCTGAACATTCCGTAGGCTATTACTATTCATGATTAATTAAAATCAAATGAGAACATGTTTCTGGCGCATAGAATACACTCAATATTCTCACCAAACCCAAAGGAGCTTTTTCCCCATATTTATCTCTGAAACAGTCTTTTTCCACATTTTTCCCTGATCATCTCCCAATGAAATTTTAACTCCACAAATCTACTGTATTTGTGCTGTATGTAATCTGTGCTTTATACAGTAAAAGTTACACTACCCCTACCCATTCCCTTAAACCAGTTTTCATCCTTTTGGGGGCAATACTGTTTTCATTAAGAAGGTATGCACTGAAATGTTTACAGTATAGTTGTAAATGGACATTTTCCCCCAAGCTTATTCTCATCTTTGTTGGTCGCAAACCATAATTTTTGCCTTTAAAAATAATCTACAGGGTTATGGAATGAGAGTTGGAAAGTTCCAGCAAGAATCTGCACCCAGGCTCCATGGAAACCAAGAGTCCCGCAGGTAAGGCCCTGCTGGACAGGACAAATCCTGAGGACAGTCACCAAGAGACTTCAGAGTGTGGTGTTTGGTGTAACGTGATGGTTCTGATGTGTGGGAGCAACAAGGCATGGACTTGGGGACAGACAGAACTGTGTCTGCATTCCAGCTTACTAACCAGGAGGCCATGGCAAATCATTAACCAGCCCAAATCCATATGTAAAATGAGATAATACCCACCTCCTAAGGTTGTTATAAATATAATTTGTGCCTCCTAAGTAATGAAACTTGGCACTCTGCCTAAGTCTACTGGGTCACCAAATGGCAATACGTGATTCCTTCACTTGCCTATATCTTGTTTTGTCTTCTGGAGGCAGGTTGCCACAGAAAATGTCCTAGCTGCTGCTTTCAGCCCTTGACTGATGTCGTCTGATCTATTCTCAGGCCCCCATACCCTGTGCCACGCTGCACCGCCTAGTTGGCACTGTCCTGTCCTTTACCTCAACTCCTCTGGGAGCATCTACTCTTCCTACCACTCCTGTTGGAATTCTCTGCTTCCTCTTCCAATTCTTCTACCATTTTCATGCCACACAGAGAAGGTTTAACATCATAAAGGCTGTAAGACTTCAGTAATACAATTCTTCTGGGTTGGCTGGCTCACATTTATTTTGAACCACAAGGCGCTTCTCTTGCTAGACACATAGATAGTCCCCAGGAGTTGGGTTGGGTTCAGTTAAGCCATCTGTTTTATGCAGAGCCAGTACTCACTTCCCATCACAGGACCCGTGATGACTCCAGCCTATCACACCAGACTTCTTGATGTAAGGTGATTTTCTTGCAGGAACCTGGTCTCTCTATGTAATCTAGCTTCTGTCATGACTGCCCCACTTCCCATCCAAAATATCTTTATATGCTTGAAACCCTAGTCATGGAAGGGGGTTGAATTTTTCCTGTAGGGTTCATGGGCCATATGCAAATCAGGACATGTCACATACCCAGGTGGAAGAAGTTCTACACCCATAGCTTGGAGATAACTGTAGGTCCTGTAAAGATTAAGGATATATTAAGAACCTAGCAACATTCCAAGTAAAGTAAGAGGTAGCCTAATCTCCTAGCTGGTCCATGAATTGGTCTTTTATTACATTATTACAGCTATTTTTGGCTTTGGTGCAGGTTAGTAACTCAAGGTCATGGCTCCAGGAATTCTCTCCCTCCAAAAAACACATCAAGTTTTTTGTCTACAGGATTGATACCATTAGCATACAAATATACTTGTTCTCCCATATTAAAAACAGCTACTAAGACTCTCTTGATCCCACATCTTTCCATTTCTCAGCTTTTTTTAATAATCAAATTTCCCAAAAGAGTTGCCTGTATCACCGTCTCCACTTTGCTCTCCTCATCCTTGGTTGAATCCTTTCTGATGAAGCCTTCATTCCTGCCACTGCACCTAACAGCTCTTGTCAAGATCTCAAATGACCTTCACATCTTCAAAGCCAGTGACTAATTCTAAGTCTGTACTAATCATGACCTTTGACACTGCTGACCAGTCCCTTGTTCTTTTTTATAAAAGGTTTTATTTGAATTCCAGTTAGTTAACATACAGTATAATATTAGTTTCAGGTGTACAATGTAGTGATTCAATACCTCCACACCTAGTGCTCATCACAAGTATGCTCCTTAATCCCCATCACCTATTTCACCCATCCCTCCCACCCACCTCCCCTCTGGTAACCATCAGTTTGTTCTCTATAGTTAAGGTCTGTTTCTTGGCTTGCCTCTCTCTTTTTTTCCCCTATGATCATTTTTTTTTTGTTTCTTAAATTCCATATATGAGTGATATCATATGGTATTTATGGTATTTGTCTTTCTCTGACTTATTTCACTTAGCATAATACCCTCTAGTTCCATCCACATCACTGCAAATGGCAAGATTTCATTCTGACCATCCCCTCATTCTTGAAACTTTTCTTTTTCTAAATTTTTAAAGTATTTATTTATTTTTGAGAGAGAGAGACAGAGCATGAGTGGGTGAGGGGCAGAGAGAGAGGGAGACACAGAATTCGAAGCAGTCTCAAGGCTCTGAGCTGTCAGCACAGACCCCGACATGGGGCTTGAACCCACAAACTGTGAAATCATGACCTGAGCGAAGTTGGGCGCTTAACTGACTGAGCCACCCAGATGCCCTGAAACTTTTCTTCACTAAGTATTTAAGTGTGGGGAAATAGTTTCAAGAATTCCTTATATTTACATAAATGGGTTAAAAAAGCTTAGGGTGGAGAGCTGCCACCACAGGGTGAAAGTGCCCAAGGTTAGTTAGCGAGATATTATAATAGGATCACGAGTAACTGGTTATATCACCTGTAGGAAACTACTTTCCATCTGACGCCAATGTATTTTGATCACAAACTGCACTTGCTCCCCAGACCCTTTGCTTCTTACACACACAAGTTAACTGTCTGATTGTTTTCTTCACAGTCACCATGTGTGTAAGAGAGCTCAATAAATATGGAAGCAAAACCCTTGTTTGGTACTCTTGTCTGTCCCAGACATTAGCCTCTCTCGTATTCAATTCTGTGTCTACTCTCTTACTGGACAAGAGAGAACTCCAGACTCATAGTCTGCGACATTTAAGAACATTGCTCTTGGGATTTTCCTATATCAACGATCACCCCCTTTTATTTCTCCTTTGCTGGTTCCTCTTCATCTTCCTGACCTCCAAATGCTGGTGCTCCAGGGTTCAGTATTTGGTGTTTGTCTCTCCATTCCCCATGGCAACTCAGGTTCAGGGACTTAAATGCTATTGTTATGCTGATGTCTCCCAATTTTATATCTCCAACCTGGACTTCCCCCAAATGCCAGACTTGTATATTGAAATGCCTATATAACAGTCTCCTTAGATTTGCATCTCGAATGTACCATATCCAAAATAGAATTCTTCATTTCCTTTCCCCCAAATTTGCACCTGGGTCTCCCTATCACAATGAATGACCTGATCTTTTCATTCTTGTAGTTAGTTATTCAAGTCAGGAACTTTGAATTCATTCTTTTTAAATTTTTTTAATGTTTATTTATTTTTGAGAGGAAGACTGAGCATGAGCAGAGGAGGCGCAGAGAAGGAGACACAGAATCCAAAGCAGGCTCCAGGCTCTGAGCTGTCAGCACAGAGCCTGACAGGGGGCTGGAACCCATGAACCTCGTGATCATGACCTGACCTGAAGTTGGACACCCAACCAAGCCACCCAGGTGCCCCTTTGGATTTGTTGATTCCTCATCCAAACATCAGATTCCTATGTACTCTTATCTCAGAATTAATCTTGAATCTACCACCTCCACCACTTTCACTGTGACCCAAATCCCATCACCTCACACCTGGATTGCTCAAATTGTCTCCTAACTGATTTTCTTGCTCAGGGAGCTGGTGCAACCAGCAGTTGGAGGAATCCTTCTGGAATGTATGTCATGCCAAGGGACCTCTCTGCTCAAAATCCTTTCATGGCTCCCATCTCATTCAAAGTAAAATCCATATTCCTCCTGAGACCTACAAGCCCTCATGTCTGACCCCTTACCACTTTAATCTCATCTCCTATGACCTTTGTCCTTGTTTACTGTGCTGCAGACCTACTGATCTCTTTGCTCCTCCTAGAACACACCAGAACACACATGCCTAATACACATTACTTGATCCTGTCTGTGGCCTTTGTACTTACTATTCCCTCTGCCTGGAATGCTTGCATCACTCACCCCTTCCCATTTCCTTCTGTTATCTCTTCAAATGTCAGAAAGGCTCTTCCTAACCCCTCTCTATAAAAAAGCAAGCCAGCCCCTTCATCACCTTTTACCCCTTTATCATGCTTTATATTTCACCTCTTGACATATAATTATTTGTTTATTGTCAGTATCTCCTTACTTGGAGAGCAGGGGCGAAGAACAGTGCCTGCTACACACATGAGTTCTGTAAAAAGTTCCCAGATTAACATGTGGCAACTCTCTTACGCACAGCTGTCTCACCAAAAACAATGAAAATGTTGAATTCATTTTATTTCCACATTGGAAAGTGAGTTTGAGAAAGGGTAGGAGAGATGCTTTGGGCTCAGGTATTGCAGTATAGCTTTATTACTGTCACTTAAAAGTACTTAATTTAGAGTATGTCTTTAGAGTATGAGTGGACTGATTATAACTATTCCAAATGTTTATACTTTTAAAAGCCTAACTATGTAACTGGGGAAAAAAACAAGATTCAGAATTAAACATTAAAGAGTTGATTGCAATAGAACCTCTTGGTGAGTAGTGAATTATATTTAGTTTAAAAAGAACTTTGTTGGGGTGCCTGGGTGGCTCAGTTGATTAAGCATCCAACTTTGGCTCAGGTCATGATCTCGCAGTTCATGAGCTTGAGCCCCGAGTCAGGCTCTGTGCTGACAGCTCAGAGCCTGGAGCCTGCTTTGGATTCTGTGTCTCCATCTCTCTCTCTCTCTTTCTCTCTCTCTCTCTCCCCCTCCCCTGCTGTGCTCTGTCTGTCTCTCTCTCTCTCTGAAAAATAAATAAACATTAAAAAAATTTTTAAGCAGTTTTCTAGTACAAACACTAAATTTGTCTCATAAAAATGTGTCACTTTTTTTTCAAATGGCACAAAATAATGTTATTTGAAAAGTGTTTCAAATTTTAATAAAAAATGTTTTCTAAAAATTTTAGCAAAATCAGTTTTTTGATAATTATTATCCTCAAGAGCATTTACCAGTGGATGGTTACATCCTCATATAAGCTTCCACACCAAGAACGGGAAGCATGACAGGTGTGCTGCCTTGAAAATTATGCAGCTGAATGTGGGACAACACACTCCCATGATCCCATCTGCTTCCAAGGAAACAACCATTATTTTTAAAAGGGTCCAAAAGCAACTATCGGGAGTTGCTCTAAATTATAAAATGAAGTCTTAAAAACATACACACAAGGAATTCTCTGAGGATGGAGAGAGGCCAAATTTCATTAGAAAAGCCAAGGACCATCCAGTTCTTCTGTCGTGTGCTAGTATTTCATCGTGTCAGCTATGGATCCTCTAAGCTGGGCATCACCTGATCTGGGGAAGCTTCTCGTTCCCAGACATCGTGCTAACTTTCATGACATTTAGGCTGCACAAAACAAATGGTGTCACATTTTCATAGTGGATAGTGAAGTGAGAAAAATAAGGGCAATGGTACATACACACACACACACACACACACACACACACGCATAATTACACAATCCATTATTCACATATGGCAGAAAGGTTATCTGTGTAGATGTTATTTGTAGTTGCCAACTACTCTCTCAGGAAGACTGTACTTTTTTCTAAAGTTGTGTCTTTCCTAGTTTTTTTTTTTAATTTTTATTTTAGAGAGAGTTGGCAGGGGAGAGGGACAGAGGGAGGAGAGAAAAATCCCAAGCAGGCTCCACACTCAGCACAAAGCCCAAGGTGGGGCTCGATCTCACACTGTGAGATCATGACCTGAGCTGAAATCAGGAGTTGGAGACTTAATTGACTGAGCCACCAAGTGCCCCAGGTTTAATACTAAAATGTCCTGTCTTTTATGAAATGATGGTGAAAATAGTTGGTAGTTGGTTTTTTAAAATGTTGACAACACTATCCCAATCTGTAAAAAAAATTTTTTTTTTAATTTTATAGGTCCATGAAATCCAAAAATCCACATGTGGAATATGTGTGTGTGTGTGTGTGTGTGTGTGGTGTGATGGAATATTATTCAGCCATAAAAAGAAGAAAATCCTGCCACTTACAACAACATAGATAAACTTCGAGGCGATTATGCTAAGTGAAGTAAGTCAGACAGAGAAAGACAAATACTGGATGTTTTCATTTATGCATGGAATCTAAAAAATCTGAATTCATAAAAGTAGAGGGTAGAATGGTGGTTGGCAGGGGCTGGAGGGTGGGGGAGCTGGGTACAAATTTCCAGTTATACAATGAATAAGTTCCAAGTGATTAAATATACATGTGGTAACTACAGTTAAGAATACACATTATATAAATGAAAGCTACTAAGACAGTACATCTTAAAGGTTCTAACTACAAAAAAAATGGTAATTATGTGAGGTGATGGAGGTGTTCACTACCTTTTTGTGGTAATCATTTCATAATACATATGTGTAACAAAGATCACATTGTATGCCTTAACTTTACACAATGTTACATATCAATTATATCTTAATAAATCTAGGGAGGAAAGAAAAAAGTCTACAAATGACAACTTTCTAATTAAACGAATCTTGGTTAGCTTCTTTCTTTTCAGGAGAAAGCCAAACCCCTTAACCAGGCATTCGAAGTCTCCTACATCTGGTCTTAATCTCCTTATCTTGCTTTCATTATCATAGGAGCAGTTGGGGGATCAGCCCCTGCCAGTCCTCACCTGCTCTGGTGAAGGCTTCTGAGGTAACCTTCAGCTTCAATCCCCTAATTCCTAGTTCCTGACCCTAGCAGGGGTCATGAAAAATCCCAGCTCTGCAAGGAAAACACCAGGAACTCAAATTCACTGGGCTGCAACTTTCCCCTGGGCCCACAGAGCTGTACTTTGCTCATAGTTTAGTATTCTTCTTCCCATGGGCCACTGGAGCTCTCCCTTGAATTCCAGCTCAGATGGGGACCCTAAACCATTTGCCTAGATGCCACCAGTTTCCTGTACTAGGGGGACTACAACATGTCCCCTGGAGTCAGGCTCCAAACCCCAAAGGTCACCTGGGACCAAGGTGCAGCTTTGTGCTAAGCATTACTTAACCCAGGCCAGACCTATCTTCCAGGAAACCCCTCACACCCCCCTTCTATTGAACCCTGGCCTCCCTTGCTCTCCTTCTCTCCCTGGCCTGTTGTCACCCAGCAGGCAATCCTGGCTAAGGCTTTAGGGTTATAACCTGTGTTCCCTCAATATACTGCTTTTCATGCATACACCTTTCCCTGGGACAGACGGTCTGCCCTGAATGTCTTATTTCTCATTCCATGCCTCCTTAAATACTTCAAAATGTAGCTTAAATGTGCCTCTAAACACTTTGTTTAGAGGGTTCTTGCCAGGCAGGCATGGAGACATAAGGTAAACAACACAGACCCTGTCCCAGTAGGAACCCAGTTTATCAGGAGTGAGAGCCAAGGGGAAATTTCTCTTCCTTCCCTTCCATGATTTAAGCATCTGAAACACAGGGTGCACAGCTTCTTTTAAACATTGTTTTAGGCACAATGAGGCTCTCTCTATATATACTAAATAAATATATGGAGAAAATGTGACTTCATTTAACAAACTCTCAATTCACTTTGTCAGCAAATATTTAAGGACCTATTATGTGTTAGGAATATCACAGAAAGCTAAAAAGTTAGGGCTTTAAAGAACAGACTCTATCAATAATCTAGTCTCATCTCATATAGATTAGGGGAGTCTACATACCCGGTGCACTTGATTTTGAAGAATGGGGTGCTCTGTGCTTTGAAATCAGGCTCCTGTGCTCACAACTCTTTCCTTGAAGGTGTATCTATATTCGGTTATTCAAGAGAACGCATTCTGACTTCGTAATATATTGGCAACAACCACTCTACCTAAGAGCTTATTTTGCTACCATTATTTTTTCAATCCAACAGTAACATTTATTTATTGGAGGCCCAGCCCACTACATGCTTGCTTAATAATCCACACAGAGAAACAGAGGTCCCCATCCTGGAGGAACTCGATTAACTCAGGGAGCTACACTTGCAAACCCAGTATTGCAAAAGGGTGAGGAGAGGGTTCAGAGGCATTCACAGGTGACCTTCAGCATCAGAAAAAGAGTATCTCTCCACTAGAACCAGATTGTCTTTTCTTTGGAGAAAATGAATCCTTTAAACACAATTATTGCCTTCTGCTCTAAGGGGAAGCCTGAGAAAGTGAAAAACACCCATCAGCCCAAAAGAAAGGATGATAACCTGTCCCTGTGTGTAGACAGTGGGGAAGGGCAGAGTAGTCCAGGCCCTGAGATGGTCCCTGGTGGTCTCACCCCTTCCTAAGGGAGGGCTTCACAGGGTAGGGGTGGGGAAACCCTGGAAGTGTCCTCTTACAGTAGGTAGCATCCTGCTGGTAAAGACCATCCTAAACCTAAAGAGAGAGTTTTCCTATTATCCACCCATTTAAATTTACTCAAAGCCTGCTACTTCACATTCAGATAACCCCATACATTCAAGCCATGGGGAAGAAAATACTTTTAGAGAGGCCTGGAGAAAACAGAGAGGCAGCGATAAGAGAAAATGCCCTGAAGGTCCCACTCATCTCACACTAGGTTGCTCTTTCCTGATCATTTATTTGGTTATACATGCCCGAACACAGAGGCCCTAACTGCTTGAAACCAAGTTAACCCCACTGTGTGCATTACATGGCATGTTCTGTGTTGGGATTTGGGGTTTCATCTTCACAGAAATTCCAAAAAGTAGCCTCTTTCTATTACAGAAAAAAAATACTTTCAGCTTATAACAATTTTTTCCACCGCTCTGATTTCATGGTCTCCTCCGGTCAACTAATAAACATTTTAAAAGGGATCATTTCACTTCTTTAAGAAGAATCCTTTTTCTAGAGAAAGAACATTATGACGTTCAGCAGCAGATAAAACATGAGGTGTAAAGAAAACCTGTCAGCTTCCTAGCAGTTTGAAAACAGGTGAATGATTTATTATCTTAATGGACTGAGAATATCAACAGAAGATGGCCTGAAAGTTTAAAACTCATGAATGCTAGCAAACTGGAGTTGCAGTCAGTTCCTGCACTAGTAAAGTTGAGGGCTCTTGAAGAATCAGATCTAGAGCTGACATGGGCAAGAAGAAAGAAGAGATGGGGAAGAATAAAATAAAATACCCCACAGCATCTCTGAAAGGGAGTAGCATCTTTCTCTGCACTGGTGTCTCTGCTTCCTGGTTCATTATGCATTTGGTGACTTGTACATCTTAACACATTTGCTAACCATAACATGACTCACTTAAGTTTTTTGGTCCCTGATAATTCACTTTAAATAATCCATTACCTTGAGCATGCGGATTTCTCGAAGGGCGATTTTCTTTATGACAGGGTCATCTTCTGATTCCAGAAATCTCTTGATGGCTACAATCTGACCCGTGTCCCTGTTTCTGCATTTGAAAACAACTCCATAGGATCCTTCGCCAATTTTCCCAATTTTTTCATACTTCTCCATCATAGAGGAATAAATCTTAAAATGGATCTTCACATAGTCTGGATGTGTCGCTCATGAAATATTGGCACGAACAGACTGTCCTAGAGTCCCACTCAACGATGGGTCTTTGTCAAACACCTAGAACAGAAGGGCACTTGTTAAAGAATTAGGAACCGACCCATGTCCTTAAAACCTCGCCCCTCAGGAATGGCAACGAGATCTGAGATCCGGGATGACAGCCTGGAGCTCGCTGCCTTCAGTAACCCAATTCTAACAGTCCGGTATACACCCTGCAAGTTAAAATGCAACCCGTCATCCTAAATCGAACGGAGTTGTAAAATAATCTATCTTGTTTAATGTTATAGTTCATCCGATCTAAGACACATGAGCCTGCTGGGGACGGAGATGGAAGACTCAGGGCTTCCCCGGTTCTAATTTCGGGTCTCATTTCCTCTGCGCAAGGAGACACCAGCCGTATCTCCGCGGGGGCGGGAGCGAAGCAGGCGCCCGAAGCCGGAGCCCGGCGCCTCCAGGCGCGTGCGGGCCTCGGCGGGGAGCGGGGCCGCGCCTACCCACCGTCCCGGCGGGCCCGGCCGCCAGCGCCGCCCGCCTGCCCACCCGCGCCTGGCCTCGAGCGGCGCCACTGCGCTGAGCGGCGCCACGTGGCGGCCAAGCCCGCCGTCCGTGCCCGCGCGCCTTCCCCGCCCGGGACTCACGGCACCGCGGCGGCCGGGCCTGGCAGTGCTCCCGCCTCGCCGCCTCTCTCCCGGCTCCGCTCGCCGCCGCCCAGGCCGCAATCCCTATGGGAACCGGCCCCCGCCCCGGACTGGCCTGGGCGGGGCCGCCGCGCCCCGGCTGCCCTCCTGGAGCCGGCAGCCAGCCAGGCTGCGGGGAAGGGCCCTGGGGGGCGGCCCTAGCGACTCTGCCGGGAGAGGAGGCCTGCGGGACTGCGAACGAACTCCAGCAGGTCGAGAAGAACGGAGCTATAGCAGAGTCGGCTGGTCGGCTCCTCCTGCGCCAGGAGCACCCCTCCTCAACACCCATGCAATCTGTACTTCACCTGCAGGGCGGATCCTACCCGCACGATACGAAATTATTCTCTCGCGTCCTCCGCTAGGCTGTGAACGGCTTGAGAGCAGCTTCTGTGTCTGTGCTGATTAGTGCTGTAGCATCCAGTTCAGTGAATGATGAATGAATGAAAGGCAGAGGAAAAGAGGGAGAGGAAGGTGTGATGACTGAAACTGGTTAAAGTCAGCACTTCCTCCACTAGCTTGGGATCCATCACCATTAACTTCCCCTATAGCTGGGCTTTCTGATGTGGGAGATGGAGACTTACAGAGCCCGCCTTGGCTTAAGGTTTTCCTTCCTTCCTCCCTCCCTTCCTCCCTTCCTTCCTTACTTCTCTTAAGTGATCTCTACACCCAATGTGGGTCTCAAACTCAGGACCCTGAGGTGAAGGGTCCTCTGCTGTACCGACTGAGCCAGCCAGGCGCACCTGACTTTGGTTACTTACTCCCATCCTTGTCCCAACTGGGTCCTACTCACTCAGGTCTAAGCACAATAGTGGCAAGTTAATGGACCTGGGGAAATCATGGAATAATTTGCTACTGGGCAGACTGCCCCAACACTTTATCATCTATCCCATTCCATATGCCCCAGCCATATGCACTGAGATGGCTGTTTGCTGGGGAAGTGATATCTGAGGAGACAAAAGTGTCATACTATCTATGAAACAGGGAACAATCCCATGCCAAGAAGCATGCCACTAAATGTAAGTCTGGATAGAGTTCAGGAAGGAGCTGAAGCTGGGAGGACAGGAATTGGTGGTTGCCTTGACAACGAAGTCACATATAGATAGGGTCCAGGGATGAGCTAGAGGTGGTCTGTGAACCTCCTAGAAATTGTTTGCAGATGGCAACCACTGATGCATT
Organism: Cryptoprocta ferox; assembly: GCA_028646485.1. Classification (NCBI taxonomy): domain Eukaryota; kingdom Metazoa; phylum Chordata; class Mammalia; order Carnivora; family Eupleridae; genus Cryptoprocta; species Cryptoprocta ferox. The sequence goes on along the minus strand of CM053560.1, from coordinate 46,461,523 downwards.
TTCTGTCTCTATAGTTTTGTCTTTTCCAGATTGTCCTATAAATGGATTTTACATTATGTAATCTTTTGAGGCTAACTAGGCTTCCTTTAACATAAGGCATTTGAGATTGATCCATGTTGTTGCATTTATCACTAGTTCATTCTTTCTCATTATTGAACAGTATTCCATTGTATGGATAAACCATATTTTATCCCAGTTGACGAACATTTGAGTTGTTTCTAGTTTTAGGCCACTATAAACATTGATGCATGGTCTTTTGTGTGAACATATGTTTTTATTTCTCGTGGGAAAATAATAGGAGGACCACTGCTAGGTCATAGGATTAGTATATGTTATCATAAGTAATTGCCAAAATGTTTTCCAAAGTGGCCATTCCATTTTACATTCCTGCCAGCAATGTTCCAATTACTCTGCTTCTTTGCCAGCACTTGGTATTCAGTTCTTTTGATTTTTATCCATTCTAATAGGTAGGTAATTGTCTCTTGTGGTTTTAATTTGCATTTCCTTAATCACTAACGTTGAACAGTTTTTCATGCACTTTTTACTTTCTGGATGTTTTCTCACTTTTAAGTTCTAGCTTTTTGTAAATTCCTTGGGGTTTTTCTATGTAGACAGTCCTGTCATCTGCAAACAGGGACAGGTTTAGTTCTTCCTAACTGGTATATGTTTTCTTTTTCTTGCCTTCTTGCACTTGGTAGGTCCTCCCGTGTGACATCAAACAGGAACAATGAGAGCAGACATTTTTATTACTGATCTTAGGAGGAAAGCATTCAGTCTTGTATCATGAGGTAGGATGTTAGTCAGATCACTTTGTAGATGTTGTGGCAGGCAGCCTCCAAGATGGCCCTTAATGAGCTCTGCTTCCTGCTCTTCATGCCTCTGTGTGTTCCTCTTCCCTTCAGTGCACGCTCGACCTAGTAACTTGCTTCTAAGGAATAAAACATGGCATAAGTAATGGAATATCACTTCCAAGATTAGTTTACAAAGAGACAGATTTCCGTCTTGGGTACTCTTGCTCACTTTCTCTGATGGAATCTAGATGGCATGTTGTGAGCTGCCCTATAGCAAGGTTCTAAGGAGGCTAAGAGCCAAGAAATTAGGCACTCAGTTTCATATTCTGTAAGGCATGAATCTTGCCAAAAACCATGTGAGTGAGCTCAGAAGTGGCTCTTCACTTGCGCTCCAGGGAGCCTTTCATATGAGACTGTAGCCCCAACTGACAACGAAAGTTCAATCTTATGAGAGACGTTGAGTCAGAGGCATTTAGCTAGTCATATCTGGATTCCTAATCTGCAGGAACCATGAGATAACAAAGGTTTAATATTTATGTTTTGGGGTTATTTGTTATGCTGCAGTATAAATTTTATTCATTCGAGAATTTTCTGTAATCTCATTTTACTGAGAATTTTTTACAAAATACTGAATGGATGTTGAATTTACCAGATATTTTTCTACATCTATTGATGTCAGCACATAATTTTTCTTATTTAGTTTGTTGATGTAGTGAATTACATTCATAGCTTTAAAAATGTTAAACCAACCTTGCATTCCTGGGATAAACACAACTTCGTTATGATGTTCTATCATTTTGATACATGCTGGAGTCAATTAGTCATATTTTATTGAGGATTTTTGCATTAATATATCTGAGAGATATTGATCTATAGTTTTCCTATAATGTCTTTGTCTAGCTTTGGTGTCAGGGTAATACTGATCTCATAAAGTAGGTGGGAAAGTGTTTCCTTCTCTTCTGTTTTGTGGAGAAGCTTACATTAAATTGTATTATCCTTAAGTGTTTGTTATAATTTTTCAGTAAAGCCACCTGAGTATGGAATTTTCCTTTTTGAAATGTCTTAAATCATAAATACTATTTCTTTAATAAAATATAGGGCTATCAGGATATCTCTTTCTTCTTGAGTGAATTTTGGTAGTTTGTGTCTTCAAGGAATTTGCTTATTTTGTCTAGATATTTGACTTTATGGGCATAAGTTTGTTCATATATACTAATACTACACTGTTATCTTTTTAATGTTGTTCATCCATAATACCATTACATTATTACCCTTTTAATATCTATAGGATACATAGTGGTATTATCTATGTCATTCTTGATATTAGTAATTTGTTTTTTCTCCTTCTTTTTCTTGATCAGTTTGACTAAGTCTTATTGATTTTATTCATCTATTCAAAAGAAACAGCTTTTGATTTAATTGATTTTCTCTATGTTTTTTCTCTTTTTCATATCAATGATTTCATCTCTTTTTTCTTTCTGCTTGCTTTGCTTTTAGCTACTTTTTCTAGTTGTTTAGGATGGACACCTAGACCATTAATTTTATTTATTTATTTTTTATCTTTATTGATTTGAGAGAGAGAGAGAGGGAGAGAGAAAGCATGCACTAGCAGGGGAGGAGAAGAGAGAGAGAGAGAGAGAGAGAATCCCAAGCAGCCTCCACCCTCATCACAGAGCCCAGCATGGGGCCCTATCCCACAAACCATGAGAGCATGACCTAGGCCGAAATCAAGAGTCAGATGCTTAAATACATCCCAGAAATATTTATATGTTGTGTTTTCATTTTCATGCAGCTTAAAGTATTTTCCAGTTTCTTTTGTGGACTTCGTATCTGATCCATGGGTTATTTTGAGATGTGTTGTTTAATTTCAAACTACTTGGGGATTTTCTAGATATCTTTTTATTACTGTTTTCTAGCTTAATTCCACTGTTTTCAGAGAACTTTCTTTGTATGATTTAAATTCTCTGAAATGTGTTAAGATTTGTTTTATGGCCCAGCATATGGTCTATGTTAGTCAATGTTTCTTTTTGACAGTTAAAAAAATTATTTTTAAGTGATATGAGAAAATCAGTGTGAGTTTCTCCAGAGCTGCCTTGTTTGAAGTTCATACCAGGCTACAGTTAGTCTGGAAAATTAACTTTATGGACTCCACAAGGTTCAGTACCCAAGGAGCCTGGAATTGTGCCAAACCCAGTGGTAGTTAAAGTAGGGAGCAAGTGCATGATTTATTTACGCCTAAGTAGGCAGTGGACCAGAAAGCCAGCGTGACTGGCAGCTGGACCAGTTGTTTTGTTTGTAAGTAGTTGGAGCAAAATAGTAGAGGACAGCTTTGAAAGGGAGACAGACAGTTGATGTCACCATTTAGCACCGAACAGAGAGGATATTGTGGCCTCCCTACTGTCAAATCACAGGAGGGCTTTCAGTTGGCAGTACTGCAACTGATTTTGATATAAAAGAATTATAACTCCTGGGAAGTATAGTTCTTGGGAAGCTGAGAAATGGTCTGATATGTGGGCTCTTTTTCTCAAGCAAGAGCGAAGAACAGTGAAAGAACATTATCATTTTCTACTTACAGTGCTCTTTTATTTGTAGCTCTGCATAATTAGAATATTCAATGTCCCTGGATTACATAAACAGTGCTGTGGTATTTTAATCACTTAAGGAAGCAATAAGCATTCAGTAGGGTAACACACGGTAAGACAAAGAGCCTGGGATTTGAAGTCAGAAGACTAGGATTTCTACCTTACCTTCTTACTAGTGTTTGATCTTGTGCAAGATAATTACTGTTGCCTAAACAATAACAACAGCTGGTTAACTAGCATGAACCTCGTGGCAGGCATTGTGCTCAGAGTATTTTCTATGTGAGCCTCACAACAACCCTGGGGGATAGGCATCCACAGTATCACAAGGTTTCAGATGAAGGAGGTGAGCTTTAGAATGGGTAAGTGATTGGTCAGGGGGCACAAGGCTAGTGCGTTGTGAAGCGGGCATGGGACTGTAGGCCGTGAGTCCAGAACCTTTACTCCTGTTTTTGCTGTTATCACCTGATGTTTGGGGGTAGCTGTCAGGATTTTGGAATGAGGGTATAGGACCCTGGGAGTTGACCCACTGTACTTACCATGCACAGCATAGTGCCCTCCTTTTTTTGAGCTGCCCAGAAGATGAGTCTTGTCATTACGCTTCCTTCTCACAGTAGCCCAGCAACTTCAACTGTGTGCGGGTCCAACACTTTGGAGAACTAACCTCCCCGAGGTCTGGGCAGAGTACTGACACCTCATCTGAGTGCTGAACACAGGGTGATGCTGGAAGTTTCTCTGTTTGTTTTCCAATTATATTTCCTTAAGGAAAAGGGAGTTGAGCCACAGCGATCTTACAATGACATAATACAGCTGCTCGAGGAAATACCTGAATTTACTTTCCCTGCTTGAGGTGGATTTGGAAAGGAAATCATTTCATGGGCACATACAGAAAATAGTTAATAACTACCATTTAGGGCCACTTAAGTTTCAGGTTCAATAACCACATGATCTCTAATCTTTATAACATTCCTACATGGTTGCATTTTTTAACTGGTTGGAATTATTAACTGCCCCATTTTATAAAAGAAGACGTTGGAGCTCTGGGAGGTTGGTCAAAGTAGACAAGGCCATCCAGATATCCAGGGCTAAAGAAAGGCAGGTTTCAAACCCAGGCCCACCTGTTTCCAAAGCCCGTGCCCTGAAGGTGCTACATGGAACTGTGGCAATTGAGAACACCCTGTAAACACCTAAAGGGAAGCCAGGTGTCACCCAAGTTCATCCTGACAAATCACTGCTAAATGTTACAAAACCAGGCGTGTAAGTAACTCTACCCCTTATCTGGAGACTGGTGAATCCGTTCCAAAATATTGGAAAATAAATGTAAATAAAATAAGAACCTATCATCCTTGACTTTATATGTGGGCCCAGCCAACAGTAAAATTAAGTATCTTCATCCCTAATTAACATCACCTTAGTTATTTTGTGTGTGTTTTCCCTTTAAATACTTCTTGCATTTTCCATATGGCAAACCATCCTTTTAAATCACCTCTTCTTCTAAAAACTTTTTTTCTGAATCTCCCTTTAACAACCTCAACACCTGTTTGCATTTCCAGATTTTAAAACAACCACCCAGTACCTTTGCCCTTGAACTTACATGCCACAAGTGCTCAGCAATATTAACACTAAAACCTTGGGAAGTTTATGTGCCTGGCGCTACCAGTGGGTGAGTCACTGTACATCTCTTTGCCACTTTGGGCAATGGATTGCTAACCATACTTATCTTAAATAAGGCAGTCTACGTACATTTCTGTTTTATGATTTTGAATCTTATATTCTAGGGAAAAAAGGTACATTTCCAAAGCTAAATTTATGAGACTAAAGAAATAGGAAAGAACATTAATGACTTTCTGAACTTCAGCTTAAAGCTGTTACACAGAAACAGCTGTTTGGAAAGCAAGCTTTTCCTGAGTGCTGGCACGTGTCGGCCACCACGCTGGGCACCAGAGACTAAGAAGTGACTTTCCCAAGCTTCTACACTGTGTCAGCGTGCGTAGCCAGTGCTTCTGCCTCTCCACCCTCAGCTTCTTCTTTTATAGAATGGGGCAGTTACTTCCAACCAGTTAATATATCCAACCATGTAGGATTATTATAAAGATTAGAGCTCACGTGGTTACTGAGCCTGAAACATAAGTGTCCCTAAATGGTAGTTATGAACCATTTTCTGTATGTGCCCATGAAATGATTTCCTTTCTAAATCTACTCCAAGCAAGAAGGAAACTAGAGAGGAGAACATGGAGGACTTTTCAGTAAAACCTTGGTTTGAGAGCATAATTCATTCCAGAAACATGCTTGTAATCCAAAGCGCTTATATATCAAAGCAAATTTCAAGAACCATTGGCTCAGTTGTGATCATGTGACATTCAGCGTCATGTACGTCATTCATTTATCAAGTTAAAAATTATTAGAAATGTTTGTTCGTCTTGCAAAACACTCACAGAACAAGTTACTCACATTCCAAGGTGTTACTACTCCCCAAGGGTCTGTGAGGAAGGGAGGGCACACCTGGCATTTGAAGAAATAGATACAGAAAATGTAAAGGACTCATTCAGAGTCAAAAAAACAAATTTGTTTAAGGCAGCAAACAGGCCAAAAACCTGGGTCTCAATTCTGGTTTGTATTCTTTCCACCTGCCATACCACAATGTGGCTTCAAATTAGGTAACTCTATTATTTAAAAAAATATTTTTTTAATGTTTATTTATTTTTGCGAGAGAGACAGAGCGAGAGTGGGGGAGGGGCAGAAAGATAGGGGGAGACACAGAATCCAAAGCAGGCTCTGCACAGAGCCCCTGCAGGGCTCAAACTCCCAAACCGCAAGATCATGACTTGAGCCGAAGTCAGACCCTTAACCCACTGAGCCACCCAGGCGCCCCTAGGTAACTCTAATTATGTGGCTAAAGAAATAGAAATCTACCTTAAGAAAACCCAGTATCAAAATAGAAATATTCATGTGTGTGATAAGGTGGGGGAGGAGGGAAGAGAGGACAGGGAGTGTGAATTATTTGCATTTTAAAAATACTCTTTCCTTATCGTGAGATTTCCTTTCATATAGATTGTTTTAAAATGCACTTTTTTAAATCTATGTTTTTATTTGTATTTCTTTATTGGCTCATGAGTTTCTTTAAAAAATTTTTTTAATGTTTATTTTTGAAGGAGAGAGAGACCTAGGATAGGCGGGGGAGGGGCAGAGAGTGAGGGAAACACAGAATCTGAAGCAGGCTCCATGTTCATGAGCTGTGAGCCCCTGACCTGAGCCGAAGTTGAACGCTTAACCGACTGAGCCAGGCAGGCACCCCAAAATGCACCCATTTCTTGAATGGAGTTAATAGTGTAAGTCCTCTCAACTTTCTCTCCCTTACAGAGACTCTGTGATGCTTATTCACTGGTTTCTAAATAACTATTTGTACAAACAGAAACCACTGGTGCCCTAGATACATTTCCCATGTCAACCATTGAATTTTCAGGCGTATGTTGATCCAAAAGATCTAAACAGTTTCATAAGATCCTCTTTAAGCTGCATACATGCCTAGGATTGAGTGGAGAGCATAGTTACAACCACAGGAGGAAATCCTATCATTGCAAGCAGCTTTCACAGGAATGGCTCATCAAGTACTAGCAATGAGGTACTGGAGGCATCGAAAATAAATCCACATGCAGGTCCTTATAAAAAATACGCATTTAAATATTTCCCCCAGCAGAATAGAAATCTCATCTCACGCAGCAACATCTTTATTTTTCTACAGTATCATCTGACCTGGTTTTCCTAGTAAGAGAATGAACTCTGGAGCCAGACCGCCTGGGATCCACTCTAGCTGTGCTCTGAGCCGTCAGGAGTCAGGCAAGTTCCTCGACCTCCTTATGCTTCATATGGATCATCTGCAGCATAGGAATTAGCTACCTTTCAAGTTGTTATGGGGATTATAGGAGTGCTATATCCCTGTTAGCCTTTACTGTTACTATCGCCATGCTAGTAATAATCTGCACACTATTTTCTGTTCAGGCGGGAATTTCATTTACTACTAAAATGTATTCCAGGGACACCTGGGTGGCTCAGTTGGTTAAGCATCTGACTTCCACTCAGGTCATGATCTCACAGTTCGTGAGTTCGAGCCCCATATCAGGCGCTGCTGTCTGCCCAGAGCCCGCTTGGGATCCTCTGTCCCTTTTTCTTTCTGCCCCTACCCCACTTGTGCTCTCTCTCTCTCAAAAATAAACATTAAAAAAAAGAGTAACTCTTAAATAAAACGTATTCCATACCTCACTGAGAACATATGTAAATTTATAGATTCACTCAAAGCGTACCCATCAAGGAAGAATATCCTTTTAGTCATTCAGAGGCCTACGCAACACTGTGCTTCCCATCACCAGAGCAGCCCTGTTTCCACCACATGGCGCTGCCACTGGACGGACAGTCTCCAAGGAAGGAGGCAGCGCATGATAGAGGGCCAATCAGACCTGGGTTCAAATTTGAGTTCTACCCTTTTTTTTTTTTTTTTTTTTTTTTTTTTTTTGGCAGTGTGAAACCAGGAAAATTACTTCTTGTATTAGTCTGGGATTTTTTCTTCTTTTTTAAGGTTTTTTAAATTAATTTTTTTGAGATGATTGCTGATTCACATGCAGCTGTAGAGATTCTGTAAACTGTCTCCCAGTTTCCCCCAGTGGTAGCATCTTGCCAAACTATGTCAGCCTCACAACTGGATATGTACATTGATGAAGTCAACTTACAGAACAGCTCTATCACCACAGGATCCCTCGTGTTGCCCTTCATCCCCTTCTCTGACCCCTGTTTGGGAATAAGCTCTTCTGCGGGCATAGGTGGGTAAATACCCAGAGCCGACATGGCTGGATTGCACGGCAAATGTCTGTTTAACCTCCTAAGACACTGCCATATGGTTTTTCAAAATGGCTGTACCATTCTGCATGCTCCTCAGCAAAATGTGAGAGTCCCAGGTGCTCTGTCTACATCTTTGCAAGTGTTTGGTACCATTAGTCTTTTCTTTGTTTTTAAATTGTGGTGAGAGGCACATAACATAAAATTTGCTGTCTTTACCACGTTGAGTGGACAGCTGAGCGGTATTAAGTGCTTTCCTATTGTGCTGCCACCATCACCACCATCTTAGAGCTCTTTTCATCTTGTAAAATGGAAACTCTGTACCCAGTGTACAATAACTTCCCCTTCCCCCCACCCCCAGCCTCTGGCAATTGTCATTCTACTTTCTGTCTCTATGGTTTTGACTACTCTGGGTACCTTTCATATTTTAGCTATTATGAGCAATGCTGCTATTGATACAGGTGTACAAATATCTCTTTGAGACCCTGACTTCAATCTTTTGGGTATACCCAGAAAAGGGATTGTGGATCACAGGGTAGATCTAGTTCTAATTTTTTGAGCAACTACCATACTGTTTTCCACAGCAGCTGCCCCATTTTACATTCCCACCAACAAATCACAAGGGTTCCAATTTCTCCACGTCCTTACTAATACTTGTTACCTTCGTTTTCTTTATTTTCTTGATGGTAGTCATTCTAATGGGTGTCAGGTGCCATCTCACTGTGATTTTGATTTGTGGACTGGGATCTTAGTTGCCAGCCACAGAACCGACTTCAGCAAGTTCAAGCAGAAAGGGATTTATGAAGGGATATTAGTATGTAGAATCTGCAGAAGAGTCAGATCATTAGGGTTCGAGGCTGCACAGCCAGAAACAACATAAAAACCACTGTGTGGGACTGCCTTGGCCAGACCCTGGCGCTGGTGCTGCTGCTGCTGCAGATGGCTGGACACCACATGCAAGACTGTCCATCATTCTGGCCACTGAAGACCACACTCCCCTCTCCCATCCAAGCCAGAAAAATGGGTTCAGGACAGCACTGCTTCTACATGCTGCTCTGTTTCCAACTGAGACTTGTGTGAGTACAGTTGGGAGCGTCTGCACCCTGGTTGCTAAGACGCTGGGAAGGGGAGTCTGAGTTTCTGTCTTTGAGGGTCCAGATTCCTAATGCGGGAAATTACTCTAGCATAGGAGAAGTTTTCAAAGACAGTCACAAGGCATAGGAAATATATACTGTACTCCCCCACACTGTTTATGAATAGGGATAATCATAGCTGCCTGACTTGTTTTAAAGATGAAATGCAGTCCCACAGGTAAAACGTGTAGCACAGTGTCTGGCACATGGCAGGTGCCAGTCATGTTATTCTCCTTTGTCTCAATAAAATGCAAGCTATGAGTTACTTCCTGTGTGACCTAAGCTTGTTATGTAGGCAGCTATAGGACACAATTTTAGGAACCTCAAAAGAGCTCTATGATTCCCCTAATGTCTTATCTAACATAAAGCTCCATGCTACCATTTTACTTAAGTCATGATCTTGAGAAAATACAAATATCTGAAAGAAAAAGGCCATTTTAGGCTATCGATGACATATTACTACAAGGTGACCTCATATGCTGGAAATAACACTCACTTGGGCATTAAGAGGTCTGAGTTGAAATCCCATCTCACTGTGATCCTGAGCAATTGGTTACCCTTTCTCGGCTTTTCTCCTCTACTAGAAGGAGGATGAGGTACCAAATCACCATCTAGCTCTTTGGAGCTATAAATGGAGGCTCTGGAGAGCAGGTTCTGATGTGGAGCAGAAAGGAGAAAGAAATGTCTGCGCCCTTGAAGGACCCTTGAACTCCTGGGGAAAACAAGGACACCAAAAAGGACCTCAAAATGATGAGGGAGGGTGTGCTCTTTCCAGTGCCTCTGTGGCCACTAGCGGGTAGGACTCAGTAAAAATATTAGCACAGTAAGTGGCAGAAAAGTTAAGATTTTGTGGATTACCTTTGCTTCAGGTGGCTGGGGAGATGGTGGTCATTCAGACTGAGCCTGCCTACTGAAAGTAGCCAACCATCTTTCAAAATAAGAAGAGGGTCCTGCTTGGAGGATGTGGCAAGGAGAAGCTCCTGTGATACTACAGAAACTGGTCTGGGCTTCAAGATGCCCAAGGAGGTCATCAAGAGCACCTATATTGACAAGAAATGCCCCTTTCCTTGTAATGTCTCCATCTGAGGGTGGCTTCTGTCTGGTGTGGTGACCAGGATGAAGATGCATAGGACTGTTGTCACCCTGAGACTATCTCCACTACATCCACAAGTACAACCATTTTGAGAAACGCCACAAGAACATGTCCATGCACCTGTCCCCCTGCTTCAGGGATGTTCCAGATCAGTGACATTGTCACAGTTGGTGAGTGCCGGCCCTTGAACAAGAGCGTGCGCTTCGACGTGCTCAAAGTCATGAAGGCCCTGGCACCAAGAAGCAATTCCAGAAGTTCTGACTTGACATTTGCCCACACCCCTATAGAAATAAAGTTATTTACCCAGTCAAAAAAAAAAAAAAGATTTTGGGGTTTACTTAAGTATCTTGAAATTCTTTCCTTATAGGCAGGACAGACGTAGTGCCACATTACTAACTGGACAGTTTATATTCCATTCCTTCGTTTTATTTTTTTATTTTTATTTTTTTTAAAACAATTTTTTAACGTTTATTTATTTTTGAGAAAGAGAAAGAGAGCAAGCCGGCGAGGGACAGAGAGAGAGGGAGACACAGAATCGGAAGCAGGCTCCAGGCTCTGAGCTGTCAGCACAGAGCCCGATGTGGGGCTCGAATTCATGAGCTGTGAGATCATGACCTGAGCCAAAGTCGGACGCTTAAGTGACTGGGCCACCCAGGCATCCCCCATTCCTTTGTTTCATAATCTGTGTTACTCTTATCTTTGATCTACCATGAGTGCCACAGGTTAATTTTGCCCAGGTGTGACAGAAATAGTCTAAAAATATACTTTCTGGTACATAGCAGGTACCTAACTAAAATTTGTGTCTCCTTCAATTTCCTTCATAAGTTTTCTGTAGTTTTCATCATACAGATCTTTTACATCTTTGGTTAGGTTTATTGCTAGGTATTTTATAGTTTTTTTGTGCAATTGTGGATGGGATCAGTTTCTTGATTTCTCTTTCCGTTGCTTCATTATTGGTGTATAAAAATGCAACCAATTTCTGTACGTTGATTTTGTACCCTGCAACTTTGCTGAATTCATGGATCAGTTCTAGTAGGCTTCTAGTGGAGTCTGTCGGGTTTTCCATATAGAGTATCATGTCATCTGCGAAAAGTGAAAGTTTGACTTCATCTTTGCCAATTCGGATGCCTTTTATTTCCTTTTGTTGTCTGATTGCTGATGCTAGGACCTCCAGCACTATGTTAAACAACAGTGGTGAGAGTGGACATCCCTGTCGTGTTCCTGATCTCAGGGGGAAAG
>CM053560.1:46344660-46449758 GCA_028646485.1 Cryptoprocta ferox | reverse complement strand
AAGTAAGTTCCTTCTATCCTTTCTTGAGGGTTTTCATTAAGAAAGGATGCTGTATTTTGTCAAATGCTATTTCTGCATCTATTGACAGGATCATATGGTTTTTATCTTTTCTTTTGTTAATGTGGTGTATTACATTGATTGATTTGCGAATATTGAACCAGCCCTATAACCCAGGAATGAATCCCACCTGATCATGGTGGATAATTCTTTTTATATGCTGTTGAATTCTGTTTGCAAGTATCTTGTTGAGGATTTTTGCATCCATATTCATCAAGGATATTGGCCTGTAGTTCTCTTATTTTGCTGGGTCTCTGGTTTGGGAATCAAAGTGATGCTGCTTCGTAGAATGAGTCTGGAAGTTTTCCTTCCATTTCTATTTTTTGGAATAGCTTGAGAAGAATAGATATTATCTCTGATTTAAATGTCTGGTAGAATTCCCCAGGGAAGCCATCTGGCCCAGTGCTCTTATTTGTTGGGAAATTTTTGATAAATGATTCCATTTCTTCACTAATTATGGGTCCGTTCGGATTTTCTATATCTTCCTGTTTGAATTTTGGTAGAGCATGTGTGTTTACGAATTTGTCCATTTCTTCTAGGTTGTCCAGTTTGTTAGCATATAATTTTTCATAGTATTCCCTGATAATTGCTTGCATTTCTGAGGGACTGGTTGTAATAATTCCATTTTCATTCATGCTTTTGTCTATTTGGGTGCTCTCTCTTTTCTGCTTGAGAAGCCTGGCTAGAGGTTTATCAATTTTGCTTATTTTTCCAAAAAACCAACTCTTGGTTTCATTGATCTGTTCAACTGTTTTGTTTGTTTTTGGCTTCTATATTGTTTATTTCTTCCCTGATCTTTATTATTTCTCTTCTTCTGCTGGGTTTGGGGTGCTCTTGCTGCTCTGCTTCTAGTTCCTTTAGGTGCGCTGTTAGATTTTGTATTTGTGCTTTTTCTAGTTTCTTGAAATAGGCCTGGATTGCAAATACTTTCCTCTTAGGACTGCCTTTGCTGCATCCCAAAGAGTTTGGATTGTTGTATTTTCATTTTCATTTGTTTCCATGTATTTTTAAATTTCTTCTCTAATTGCCTGATTGGCCAATTCATTCTTTAGTAGGGTGTTCTTTAACCTCCATATTTTTGGAGGTTTTCCAGACTTTTTCCTGTGATTGATTTCACGTTTCATAGCATTGTGATCTGAAAGTGCATGGTATGATCTCAATTCTTTTATATTTATTGAGGGCTGCTTTATGACCCAGTATGTGATCTATCTTGGAGAATGTGCCATGCGCACTTGAGAAGAAAGTGAATTCCATAGCCTCAGGAGGTAGAGTTCTAAATATATTAGAGTGTGCTAAATCTTACACTTACCAAAATTACTGAGGAAAAAACTTGTGGGTGAGGATCATAGTAATTTAATGAACTATTTCACTCACACATGGGGAGTGGCATTATAGCATGTATGAGCATGCTGTTCCTTTTCATTGCTGAATAGTATTCCATTGCATGGATAGAACACGTTTTGTGTACCCATTTCCCATTTGGTGAATATTTGGGTTGCTTCCACTTTTTGGCTGTTATGAATAATGCAGCTTTGGGCATTTGCATACAAGTTTTTATGTGCACATGTTTTCTCTTGGGAAGATAACCTCAGAGTGGAATTGCTGCGTCATATGGTTAATCTATGCTTAATGTTTCTAAGAAACTGTCAAACTGTTTTCCAAAGTGTCACGCCATTTTACATTCCCGCTAGCAGTATAAACGCCTTGGCTTGTCCACAGTCTCACCAATATTTATTTTTGTCTGTCCTTTTCATTTTAGCCATTTTGGTGGGTGTATAAAAGTACTACATTGTTGTTCTAATTTATTTTCATCTGATCACCAAGGAAGTTGAATACATTTCCATATATTTATTGACTACTTGGATGTTACCTTTTGTAGAGTGCTTGTTCAAAATCTTTTGCCCGTTTTTCTATTGTGTTGTCTCCCTTTTTTGTTTTTAAAGATTTTTAAAGTTATCTCTGCACCCAATGTGGGGCTTGAACTCCCAATCCCGAGATCAAGAGTCATGTGCTCTGTCGACTCAGTCAGACAGGCGCCCCATCTGCCTTTTTCTTAATGATTTGTGGAAGTTCTTTGAGTCTTCTGGGTAGGTCTTTTGTGGATATATGTAATGCAAGCCTCTTTTCCATTTAGTTGCTTATTTTTTCCTTTATGGGTGTCCTTAGAAGAACAGAGTATCTTAAGTCTGTTTTAGCAAATTTTCCTTTTATGGTCAAAGTCTTATTGTTCTGTTTGAGAAATGTTTGCTTACCACAAGTTTGTGAAGGTGTTTTATTTTAAAAGAATTATAGTTTTAGATATTTTAGATTATTTTATAGTCTATCTGGTATTTTTTGTTGTGTGAGGTAGCAGTCAAGATTCCCTTAATCTTCTGTTATTGTTTTCAATAAATTTTCAACATAATTTATTGAAAAGGCTATATACTTCACTTTACTCCAGGGCAGTATCTGTCAAAAAATAAGTGTGGGTCTGTTTCTGGACTCATGATTGTATCTCAATGTCTATCTTCATGCCAATGTCACCCTATCTTAATTGCTATAGGAGCTTTATCATGTCTTGAAATCTGCTAGCATAAGACTTCAGGTTTGTTTCTTCTTCTTTAAGATTGTCTTGAGCTGGGGCGCCTGGTTGGCTCAGTCTGTTGAGAGTCTGGATCTTTGATTTTGGCTCAGGTCATGTTCCCAGGGTTGCGGGACTGAGCTCCTTGTCAGTCTCATGTGGAGCGTGGAGCCTGCCTAAGATTCTCCCTATGGCTCTCTCCCCAGCTCGTGTTCTCAAAAAAAAAAAAAAAAAAAAGTGCCATGAGGATTCCTTCCCCTTGGCATTTTATGTAATTTTTGAATCAATTTGTCAGTCTCCATGTCAGTATCTGCTGGGATCACAAAGAATCTTTAAATCAACTGGCAGCTTTACAATATCAAACCTAATTCATTAACATGGCATAATATGCCATTTATTTAGGTCTTCTTTAATTTCAGTGATGTTTTGTTAAAGTATACAGATCTTGCATCTCATTTTCCCCTACGTATTTGATAGTTTTCTGTATTGTAAATGGAATCCGTCTAAAATCTCATCTTCTCTTTATTACAGGTATACATGTATATAATTGTTTATATAATTATGTTGGCAGTGCAGTCAGCTGCTTTTCCAAATTCACTCATGATTTCCAAGTTTATTTGCAAATAATGGTATTTTTATTTCTTTCCAAATCTTTTAATCTTTTATTTTAAAATTTTTAAATTTTCTACATTTATTGAAATGACTAGGATCTCTATAAATAACAAGTTGTGAGAATGAGAACACTTGAGTTGCTCTTGATGTCAAAGTAGACTTTTTTTTTTTTGAGAGGGAGGGAGGGGAAGAGAGAGACAGACAGACAGAGAGGGAAGAATCTTAAGCAGGCTCCATGCCCAGTGCAGAGCCTGACTCGGGGGTGGGGATGGGGCTTGACCTCATGACTCTGAGATCATGACCGGAGACAAAACCAAGAGTTGGATGCTTAACTGACTGAGGCACCCAGGTGTCCCACATAGGCTATTTCTTGATTTAAAAAAATGTTAGTTTATTTATTTTGAGAGAGAGATCACAAGCAGGGAAGAGGCAAGGAGAGAGAGAATCCCAAGCAGCCTCCATGCTGTCAGCACAGAGCCTGACGCAGGGCTTGAACCCACAAGCTGAACCGTGAGATGAAATCAAGAGTCAGACGCTTAACCGACTGAGCCACCCAAGTGCCCCATCTATTCCTTGATTTTTAATTTTTAGGTACTATCCATTGATTTCCTACTGTGGAAGATGAGGATCTAGATAATTTTTCTACCTTACCTCTAACACCATGTCCTCTCCCACTACAAGTATGTAATTTTGATTAGATTCATATTTGCTGTTAACAATGCCATGCCATTCAAACACTGGACATTGTTTATTTTTCTTTTCTATACACCATTTTGCTTTCCTGGAGTTAATAACTGTCAGTTTTTTTTTTTTTTTGGTCGGATTTCAGTTTTAGATAAGTTTTAGCTTAGAAACAGTATCACTGATTGAAAGGCCTTGAGGGCCTTGAAAAACATCCCCTCCATCCACCTCTGATTTCAGCCACGGAGGCAGTAGTTAGTTCTAAAAGGGGTCAGATTTATTGCCTACTCTTTCAGCTGTCTGCTTTAGGGCCTTCTCTGACTTAAGGAACCTCCCTGGCCAGATGCAAGTGGTACACTCCAGGAGATAATGCCCGTAATGTCCCGGCAGCAACTCAACCATGAGTGAGAGTCTGTAGATAAATGCCCCAGCCACTTGTCTTCCAGGAGAACAATTGTGGGAGCTATCACACAGTTTCTCAGAAAACCTGGTAGAGTCAACCTGCCCTTGTCTACACAGCAAGGACTTCAATAATGCACCCTTATGTCAACCTTTCCCACCTCCCCATCTGAATATCTTAAGTCCCTTACTCCTATTTTCTGGGGTCTCCAAAGAAAATGATCTTACCCATGCTCTTTTCTCAGTCTGTTTTTAGGAGGAACCTCTTACTCTTTGCTAGGCGTCTAACTCTTAAAATACTGAGATACACCAGGTATTTTATCAGTTTAATCTTTCTCAGTCTCTCCAGGAGCTTCTAATATGCTGGTATGCTCTCTAGGCCTGGTGTAGTGTCATCCTTGGATACCCCATCACCATCCACTAGGGATTTCCACCTTCTCCTGTTGGAAGCCCATTTTCTGCATCTAATGTCTTCATTTTGCTTAATTTATGCCCTTATTTTTACGAAGCACATCTTCTAGTGGCTTCCTGAGAAAGACTGTATGGTAGGTAAAGTTTTTGAGAGCTTGCACCACTAAAAAGATCTAATTTTAACCCTGAGGTTTGATTAATAGTTTATTTGGATCCAGAAGTTTAGGTTGGAAATTTCTTTCTGAATTTTGAAGGCACTGCTTCTGGTGAAATTTGAAGCTGTCCTGATTTTTATTCCTTGGTATATGACCTGCCCTTTTTCTTGGGAAACATAGCAGATCTTCTCTTTGACCCCCCCCCCCCCCCCGTCTCTGACATTTCACAATGATGTGCTTTGGTACAGATTTTTAAAATCTACTGTGTCTTCTCAATCTAGAATCTGAAGTTTTTCAGTACTGGAATGACTTCTTGAAATACTCTACTGATTTCTTCTTTGTTATTTCTTTTTGGAGAGATTGGATAATGGGCCTCCCTGGCTATTAGTCTTAACTTCCCCTCTCTCCCCTCAATGTTTCTGTTTCTTTTTATTTTCTGAGAAATTTCTTCAACTTTATATTCTAAACCTTCTATTGAATTCTTCAGCTATGCTATCATTTTCTAAGAGCTTTTTATTTTCTGGAAGCTCCTTTTTTAGTATCCTACTCTTGACTCATACTTGCAACATCTTTCAGAATATGTATTTTTTTTCTTTTGACATCATCCTGTATAGTCTGTTGCCTCTAAGTGCTTTTTTCCCATAACTGTTTTCTCCCTTTTAGGTTATAGGTTTTCCTCAGATATTTTATATGTCTTGGTTGTTTAATCATTATTAGTATCATAAGACTATCAGGCTAACTGCAAGGTCTGGATGCATGGAGTGGAGGGCATATTAACTATGATTTTCATGTCAGGATCTATTTAGGTCTTTCCACTTGAACTGGCCAGACTGTAGAGAGAGGACTTCCAATACTGATAGGGTGGGAAGGTCTGGCTGCCAGGACCCAGTGAGAGGAGGACATTGGTCTTTGTATCCAGTATGTAAATACTTTGTTTTGAGTATGGTCCCCTGCCATCTATTGCATCCAGGGTCCTTCAGTCCAGGGGCCCCATTTAACATACCCCAAATAAACAGGCACACACTTACTGAAATCATATCATATGTGCATTTTAAAAGAAAATTTACTTTATATTTTATTTGCATAACATTTTATTATTTGCATATTGCGTAGTGAAAAGAACAGAGTCACAAGACTCACGGTCTGGCTCAACCACCAACTTGCTGTGTGAATTGGGTATGTCTCTTAACTTTGCTAAACCCTTATTTCCTCATCTGGGAAATGGAGATGATACTACTACCTATTTTACAGAACTGCGAAAGACTGAATGAGATCGTTCTACTGTTTTCTTCTCAAGTAACTGCTGAAAGTAATCTACAGTTTGCTATTGCTAGCCTCTTGTTCATGATCTCAATGCTAAGTGTTCTCAGTAAATGGATTAGGACAACAGGTACCAATGTGACACTTTAATTCTGACTACTAACAATAGCAAAAGAGAAGCAAACTCGAAAACGGCCCCATCCTTTCTTATTTTTAGAATACTGGTTTTTATAATACTTATACTATCCCATCAGGAATTCGATTTCATTTAAAGATTTTTTTTTTTCTTAAACCTACTCAGAATGAATACCTACATATGTGAAAAACCCAAGATTACACATGTAGCTGCTTTACAGTCTCCCCTGTGGT
Organism: Cryptoprocta ferox; assembly: GCA_028646485.1. Lineage (NCBI taxonomy): Eukaryota > Metazoa > Chordata > Mammalia > Carnivora > Eupleridae > Cryptoprocta > Cryptoprocta ferox. The sequence continues at coordinate 46,443,254 of CM053560.1, read as the reverse complement.
ACAGTATAAGTAAAATGCATATCATGGGCAGTTAAATACATCCCCCCCTACATTTGGGATGATAATATACATGAATATTAATTTATTATGCATTATCCCTAATGTAAAAAAAAATCACAGGTATATTATACTGCTTGTCGAGAATACATACACATGGTAGTCACATCTAGACATACACACCCCTTTAACAATATGTCAGCCATTATCAATATCTTCCGTATGAACCCCTGCAACCATCTATAACTGAAAACACAAAATTCCCTTTTAAGGCGATTCTGGATGATACTGTATTATAAAATACTTGTATTAAGTAAAACTGTATGTATGCACTGAACCCACTCTGCCTTTAACCCCTCAAAGTACTACTCTTAAAAGGTAAACAAAATTTTTATACATTATAAAGAAAATTAAGCTGCTCTGAAACTCTCCTCCGCTAAAAGTTACATACATTTCACCACTCCAGCAAGAGATTAATAAATAAGGATTAAATATTCTATTTTACAAAAACATACAGAATGGCCAATGTAAAAGTGAAAGGCTTCTTTGATAATTTCTTTATCAAATTATGTTCATTAAGAAGGAATAAAACATGGTATAAAACAAGAAAACTGTCACTAAATTTATCTTTCTGAAGATAATCACGAGTTGTTATCTAAAAATATCATGGCACCCTTGTTACAAACATTATTTTTTTTTTTTTTAAAGACTGAGTTTCCTGGAACTAGAGGACTATTTGTCTCATAGCTTTTATTAAGCAAACTTGATATAACCACCACACAGTGGCAAGAGATAGAATAGCTGTTTCCAGCTACAGAAATATTGAATTCTACCTTAAAGTACAGATCACTTGAGATATAACCCATTAACAGTTAAAGTAAATCATACTGTAGTTTGAACTGAACTTCAGATATTTTTGCTTTCAGTGGAGTACACTCATTTTCCTGTCATTTGAGATCAGTTTTTGTTGTTTAGTAACTATTCTCATGTCCAGCCAAGATGTACAGATTGCTGTGTGCAGTAGGGTTTTCTGTTGGCCTACTTTCCAAAACGACAACCCTGCAATTAAACCAAAACAAAAGGCTTGTTTAAGAGTAAAAACAAGAGACTGCATGCTTCATTCAAATACTGATATCAAACTGTGAAAGAATATCATTGTTCAAAAAGATCACAGGTGCACTGTCAATTTCTGCTTTATACTTTACAGCTTAAAAACAAAACTGAATAAGGATTGATGAGTTTATGAATATTAAATATTGAAAACATTTCAGGACAGTCTCATCTTATTCCAACTAAAATCAAATTTGCTTACTGATATATTCCAATAAAAGGTAAAATAAAGCTTTTAGAATACAGTTGATTCTAGAACAACACGAGGGTTAGGGGCACTGATCCCCCTGCACAGTTGAAAATCCATGTAGAACTTTTAACTCCCCCTAAACTTAACTATTAATAACCTACTGGTGACTGGAAGCCTTACTGATAACATAAACAGTTGATTAACACATATTTTGTATGTTATATGCATTATATACTGTATTCTAATAAAGGAAGCTGGAGAAAAAAGTAATTAAGAGAAAATACATTTAAAGTACTGAACTCTATTGAAAAAAATATGCATACAACGGGATCCATACAGTTCCAACCTGTGTTGTTCAAAGGTCAACGATATACATAACAAGAAGGGAATGAATGAGAATAAAACAGGATTCCAGGAGACACTCATCCAAATAGCGAGGCTGTGACTAGCCTGAATCTGAAGAGCAGAAGTTCTCAACCACTGCCCTCAGGACTGATGCATATTACAAAAGCCAGTTTTGCTGCAGTGACAACTTTTGGTGGGAAGATAGGAAGGGAAGGGTATTTTATTAGTTGTAGAGGTAGACAATATGGACTTTGGAGAACAAAAACTACTAATTTTTTTCCCTAAGATGGCAGTTTTGGAACTTGTCTTTCATTTTGATCACAGCGACCTTCTAATTTAGACTGCCTTCAGAAATGGAGCCAAATGTTTTCTGATATAAAAGCAAATGTCAGGAGAATATTCTGTTGGGTTTATGCAGTAATAGTTAATAGAAGGTAACAAACCAGGAACAAATGATGAAAACAAAAGGGGCCTGGAATATGTCATGATACTAGGGACATAAACACACTCTGCGTTGGTTGAATATAACTATCTCTAGAAAAATGATCCTCACATTGGCAAAAAGATTGCTTAATCGACTAATTAAGCAATTAGTCTTCTAAAGACTTAATAGTCTTAAGAAAATTCTTCTTCTTTCAATAAAGATACAGGTATATTTCTCTAAGTTGCTGAGTCTTCTAAGAATTTTGTTTGAAACACAGTCATAGGCTGATATTAGAATTAAGAACACAACCACTGAACTCCTTTGATAATGAAAGTAAAACAACCAAACTATTACCTGTCTGATCCCAATAAGCGGAAAACTCTTGTTTCATCTGAAATTTCCTGGGTAACCTATGAAAGAAAATATCAGTAATACCTTCGTCCCCATATTATTTAAATCATAATTTAAAAACTACTTAAAGCCATTATTAAAGAGAAGGATAATTTTTGATAGGCTCAATTCCTTAAGTGAAATAAATTTTCTTGTTTCTTTGACTGCCTTAAAGGTAGAAATAAACCAACATTTATGGAACATCTGGTATGGGTCAGGGACTTTCCTTAGAATAACTCTTTGTGGTATATATTATAATCCCCGTATTAGTGGAAAGAAACCACTAAGGCTCAGCGAAGTTGAATAACTTGCTTAAGGCCATGTAACTGGTAGACTCAGGATTTGGATACAGGTGTGCTGGACCGCAGAGCCCCTACTCTTTCCTTCATATCAGTTGCTCATGGTGGCACCCCATAGCCCACCTGAGTTCCAGAGAGTTGTGGTGGCACTGCCACGTGCTAGTGTCTTACATCAGTATTATCTATGGTGCTCCTTTGCTCTGTTTTCTCCAAAGCTATAGAAGGTACACTCACACATGCGCAGGTATGATTCCTAAGGGTGGGGAGTTTATACCCTTGGGAATAACCCTTAAGAGAGACAGCAGTTGGTGTATAAATGCACCAGCCTCCCCACCTTCAAATGAGTCTCTTTTGAGATGTGGTTTATACCCTTCCTCAGTGGTCCCTTTAGGATTAAGCCGTGTTGCCCACAGTGGAAACCAGTTTATTAATGTGCTCTTTAATGGCTTTTTGCCCCTCTCCATCTTCTATTCCTCACTCTATCACTTGTTTTCTGGGATCTACTACCAATAAGCTACCTGCACTTGATTCCTTGTCTTAGGGTCAAGCTTTTGGAGGAATAAAAACTATAACAGTGTGGATATAAAATAAGTATAAATATTGTCTGTTATCAATGAATTTGTAGTCTAGCTGGGAAGACAGAATTAGTAAACTTGAAGTGGGAAATTAATGAGGTGCTGTACCACATGGAGGTGATTTTTAGAGAATAAATTCAGAAATGTTCCAATACTGTGGACTGGAATGGTTGAATATTACTTTATGAATATTATAGCTAGGCCCAGATTGAAGGACGAGAACATAAAGAGGTAAGCAAGATGAGTTTAAAAAAAGGAAATATAATTTGTACCTAATACAGTGAACAACAGATATCTTCAATAGATTTCCAACCATAGAAGTGACATCTTGAAAAAAGCATCTAGGGACAATTAATCTTATGGCAGTTAGTAGGCTACAGGTTTCTTTAAATGCAGGGGCCTGGTGACATTTAGTGACATGAGTAACTAAGTAAACTGACATATTCAAAGACAGCGGATTTATGTCATTTTCTCTTGGAAGCATTCTAATCCCATATTCATGTAAGAGGTACAAATAATCAGTTACATATATGTAAGAGCATGGAGAAAACTAAAGATAATTCAAATAGAAGACTTTTAGCTTTAAAATAAGTCCACAAACGTGTGAGACTATGGTGTAAAAGAATTACATAGGTACAGACATGAGTGGGAGATGTCCATGTGAGCATCGTCTTAACTATTAAGATTCATCTCTCAACGTGATTCCAAGTCCCATCTCCTGCATGAAATGTAGCTTGATTATCTTAGCTAGAAGTGACTTTTGGAGACCCTTAAAATCCAGACTCTGCCATTTAACTAGGCACTGAACTCTGGAGCAAGTTACTTAACCACTGTGTGCCTATAAAAAAAATGGGAATATGAATATGACCTAACCCCATTTAATTATTAGCCTTAAATATAAGCTAATATTTGTAAAGTGCCTGGAACACAGACGTTATAAAGGGTTGATATTATTTATAATAACACTTCATTATGCATTATGCCTACAGTGCTATAATAATAGTGTCTTGCATGTAGTTGGTACTCAATATTACTAAATGAGTTAATTTTCTTAGATTTTTTTCCTTAGTCCTGTGATCTAATACATATTAATTCAGAATTTTAAATATAATATTAAAAATAACCTATACATTTATAGATTATGGAAAAGGCTTATTAAATTTAGAGAAGTGTAAGCAATCTTGGCAACCACATTTACAAATGACAGATCAGAGGACTGGAAGTGTGCAAACTTATGATTGACAATTCCATGTGGCCACGGAAGAATCATACGATGAATAAAAAAACTGAACTTATTTGAAGGGAAAATACCAGCAATTTTGCTCTGCCAGTTCACCATGAAAGGCACTAAACATGGTAATGTGGGTTCAGAAAGAAAATGCATAAAACGAATGTTTCAACTTTGTAGGTAATTTGAGAAATCTTACCTCATCTGATTTGAAGCTTTTACCCTGCATTCCATGTTTCCAGAAAGCCAACACACTATCTTGAAGGCATACTAAAAAAGATTAGACAGAACTGAAACTAAAATGAAGCACAGAGTAATTCATTATACATTTTCTTCAACTGTTTTTAATAAATACTAATGTAAAGCTCTCCAAGTGCTTGGTGCAAGATTCCACTGTCTAGACCATTCATTCCCAACATGTTTGTGGCTAAGCCATGCCTAAGCTCAAATAATTTATTGAGGCAGGGTCACGCAAACTTTCAAAGATATATATAACTGGCATTCGTGTAGACACGGGCTAACTTCTGATGAACTGGATATTAACATATTAATTTCTCTTTCATATACTATCTTTTGTCTTAGGTGAATAAAATAATAAAACATACATGATTGGTTTTTTGGACTGAAAACATGGTTATTTAAATACTGTTCTATACTTAGAAATAGCTAAAAGGAAGCATCTTTTTATTCATACTCACATTTTCCCTATTACAAAATTTATTTGAAAAAATAAACCTTGCAATCCAAAATGTAACCACACCCTGAATATTTATGATCTGTGAGCCAACTCTTACTGGGAGGGTCTCCCAGTTAGAGTACTCACTGCTGTGGCATGTAGCCCCAGTGTCTCTGCCCTGGATTTGTAGGCCCCACTGTCCTTACGACGGTTCACAGCCAAGCATGCCCACCTTCCCAGTGGCTTTGGATTCAGGAGTGACCATGACCCCAAAGTATGGCCACATGGCATGCTTTAGCCCCTCCTGCTCCCCACCCATCTCCCAAGTTCCCCTATAATGGCCTGAAGGTCTTTGTGGGGGAGACCTGTTCTTGCTGTGCCTTGTCCATCTCTATGTTCTGCTTGGTTTCAAGCAAGGGCCTAGGCCCACTGAGGTACCATTATGGGGTAACTTAGAGGTTCAGAAAACAGGAGGCAGCTTCTACAATTGTGGGAGAGGGGAGCAGGGCCTCTGGGCCCTTCCTGGCAGGAGGCTGCAGTCATTAAAGTACAGTCAGTGAGGGAGGAAAGAAGGAAGGAACAACGAGGGAGGAGAACCTATCTGATTGTTGGAGAGTTAGCCGTATGCCCTACACCAGTAAAGGTAAAGGAAGAAAGTGATTGAAGCATTTTATTTACTAGAATATAGTGTCTGTAAAAAGTTAATGTAAGAATGTTCTGGGTTAAGTTAGCTCAATAAAAATAAAAGTATTTTACAGTAACAAATCACACAAGTTTCACTAACTGTGACAAATAAAAACCCAGTTACTGGTTTTATTTTTAAAAGGTGATTTAAAGGGACTTTTTTTTTTTCTTTTTTTAAACCCAGGAGGATCCTTGTAATTATTTCAAAGTTCACTAGCAAGGAGAGATGATAGCTTAAGAGGAACAAACTTTTGTGTAACAATTAAAATTCCCTAAAAAATGTGGCATGTATGAAAAAGTTTAGATAGCAGTATGTTTCAGTTAAAATGAAAAGGAACTAAAGATCTATATGTCAGAATCCCTATTGAAAATATTAAATCTTAGGGGCGCCTGGGTGGCTCAGTCGGTTAAGCAGCCGACTTTGGCTCAGGTCATGATATCATGGTTCGTGGGTTTGAGCCCCGCATCGGGCTCTGTGCTGACGGCTCAGAGCCTGGAGCCTGCTTCAGATTCTGTGTCTCCCTCTCTCTCTGACCCTCCCCCATTCACCCTCTGTGTCTCTCTCTCTCTCAAAAATAAATAAACGTTAAAAAAAAGTTTAAAAAAAAGGTTTAAAAAAAAGAAAATATTAAATCTTAGAAATTGGTATTCAATATCCAGCACGTAAAGGAGTAAAAGAAGAAACTAGTTTCAACATCCTTTCTGTCCTACCATCTACAGAAAGTTCAGGTTTTCTGCTTCAATAAATTGTATTTTCCAACTGCAAGCAAATTACTTTTATGTAAGATATTTGCATAGAGGGATGAACATACTTTGCGACAAGGCAAAATTCCAGTTAAGAAACCATTAAAATACTTAAAGATAAGACAAAAACTTTCTAAATAATGAGAAACATTTAAAAAGTATATACATTTAATTATAAAATACATGCATTTTTTATGGCCCAAATTGCCAACATTGTTTTATCTATTTTTGACGTACAGTAGAGTCATATCATAAATTGTTCAAAATGTTTCCGGCTATGGTATTTTTTTCATAAGTTCTATCATCCCTGGGGAAAATATTTACTGACATATAACCAATGAGGATGCAAACAATAATAAAATATAATTTTTATCATAAAACCAATGAGTAATTACACAGAGTGAAACACTCATTGAAAAGGAAGCAAATTAAAATGGCACATTAGTTTCCAAATCCTGTGGGAGACTAGTTATTTATATATAAATAGACCTAAAAGCAATAACCATCAGCACACCCCATCTAGAATCTTACATGGCAAAGAATTACAGCATATCTAACACCATTAATCACATCACACAAATACCTTTATGATTTGGAAAAAACTGGGAGAAGTACATAATTCACTTCATGCAGCAAAGGGAACAATGAACAGAAATTTAAAAAATGATTTCAGGTTTTAAATACCCAGGAAATAACAATAAAAGATTATGGTCTAGACCTCCACTGTCCAATACAATATAGCAACTACCTACATGTGGCTATTAGCATTAAAATTACATTAAAATTTATAAAATTAAAATTAAAATGTAGCACTAGCCATGTTTCAAGTACTTAACAGGTACAGTTAATGACTACTGTATTTAAGAGCACACAGAACATTTCTCTATCACTGAAACTTCTATGAGACAGTGCTGGTCTAGACATTCCTAAGTATAGAATGAACAAAAAAGCAAGCATTCTAAATACATGATTAAAAAAGGAGGCTTGTGCAAAACAGGGGTTAAGAGGTACAAACTTCCAGTTATAAAACAATTAAGTCACAGGGATGTAATACACAGTACAAGGAATAGAGTCAACACACTATAATAACTTTGTATGGTGACAGATGGCAGCCAGATTTACTGTGGGGATCATTTCATAATATATAAAAATATCAAATGACTATGATGTATACCTCAGACAGGATATTGTATGTCAATATACTTAAATTAAAAAAAAATAAAGGAGACTTACCTACGGATTCAATGCGAAAATCAAAACTTAGCTCAGAGGCCAGTTTCTTACTTGATTTTAGTTTTCCTTGTAGGTTTACTATTTTTACAAATTCTTAAAAAAAAGAAAAGCAAGTCAAAACTGGAAATGAAAATCTGCTAAAATAAATGTAACTTGATATGTGGATTCTACATGGATATAGAACAGTCTTAATCAAGTTCAACTATTTATCATAATTCAAGCATGACCAGTGAAAAACTGTCAATAATCTGTTTTATACGATATAAAAGTACCATTTGGTAAATGGCAATTCCACTGCTATTCTTTTTCATTTAGGATATGTGGAACACTTACACTCTCAATTTTTAAAAAGCATGATGTTTCAAAGTGTCTATGTGGTATCCAAGTACTCAGCAATCAGTTGAATTTTTCCCTTACAAATTATATAACATATGATTAGTAATATTTGCAGTAATTAATAACTTTAGTATGTGAATAATATTCTACAGAGGTACACAGGGGCAACAAATAGTACTTTTCAAGGGTCATAATTTCTTATAAGTAAACTCTGGGATGGTGAGTATACACAAATCTATTTTTCATCTCTTTGTTTTTTAATTTAGCCATCTTTAGTTCTGACTTGGAAGACACCTTTTCTGGAAGATACTTTCTTATCTGTCTGCCATGATTTGTGATTATAGGCCTGTCTCCACTGTTGCTTACTAAAACTGATTTATACTGTATAGTTGACAACTCATTTTAAAAGTCTTACTCTACTCCCTTTCAAAAAACTCAAGAAAGTCAACTTTCCATTCACTTTGAATAATTGGGAAATGGAGGGCCTACCTAATCAAAGGTTTTTTTAAACATGTTTTGATAAAATATATAAATATAAAATATAAATATATTTTGATAAAATATATAAAATACAAAATGAAAACTAAGCACAATTTATTTTCCTTAGATGACTCAGAAGGTTTTTAGGGATTTCAACATTAAAGGTTCAGTATTATTAAAATTAAATTCTGATTATTTGCTTACTCAGTACTGAACTTCCTACTTGGTTGGGTAAAAACGAATTTCTCAAATACACTTTAAGGAACCAAAGAACTCTCCAATCTTACCAGTATTCAAAGAATCAAAAATACTTAAAGAAAGAATGATGGGTGAATGAAACACTTTGGGTTTGTTCACTTGTCTATAAGATAAGATGATCTTTATGATGCCCTAAGGGAAATCCACTAAGGAACTCTTTAAAGAATAGAAGTTTAGGACAAAAATACAGGCAAACTAAGTTGTAGAGCAATTTTTAAAATTACCCTGAATACCTATAGGCAGGTCTAGTAATTTAAAAAATATCGGGATGGGCCAAACATAGCAAATATTGCCAAGTTTCAAGTATAATTCTAAGTCTGGGCGAATTTTACCTTGCACAATTTACTGTATAAAAATAAGGTGGGTTTTTAAGAACCAGACTGCTTCATTTAAAAACTGAAATAATTTCTGTTGTTGAAGTTTTTCCAGCTTCTCTATTGCTTATAGTATAACACACGTGTATCAATAACATCTCTTCCTGCATCAAAAGAATCACAACTAGCAGGTGAGGGTGTCAAATCTGTCTGTACATTAGACTCTCACTTCTACATAATTCTAAAAGTTCATGGTATATGACAAAGTAACCACAACAGTATAACCTTCTGTTTTTTCCAATTATAATGAGGTAGGAAAAAAACTCTCAGAATAGTTTTATACAAAATTTTACACAGAATAGTTTTATATAAAATTTTACTCTAGGGTTATGGCAAAATTGTTCTAATATGTTTCCAAGTAGGCCAAACAGAATTAAGAAAAAGTCACAGAGAATAGTATTAACAAACCAATCAATTAAGTACAATATCTGTAGCCAATTTAGGATTTTCATCAATAAAACAAAACCAATTAAGGTGGAAAAGTAAAAATCTTGAATTATAGTTTAATAGAATCAATTCCATGAAAAGATCTGTTATATCAAGCAGTATATTCAGAATAAACTTTAACATAGTACTTACTATCTAAACACACTAAAACGGTATCTCTCTCCAACTGTGTTACATGAATAGAATCTAGCTGTTGGCTGCCTTAGAAGGGGGAAAAAAAAAACACAGGGTTACCTTATACAACAGGCTTTAAAAACCAAAGCTTAGAAAAGCAACACAAATTCTGATTTTTTTCTGTGATTTAAAACTAGTCTTTGAAATTTAACACAGAAATTGTATTTTGTAATTATGTTGTCTTTCAAAAAAATGTACATAGGTCAACTTAGAAAAGAACTTAAAATCCTAAGCATGGCTAAATGAGCTGGGGAAAGCTCAATTTTACATTTAATTAATACCTCAACTAGTTCTAGAAAGATGTTACAAACATAAAATGAAGCCAAGCGTAAATATGGGGAAGAAAGTAAATGCATGCTATACAATGACTAGATTTTGCTGTGTATTTTTACAGTAGCCAACAGGAGGACGGAAACAAGATCAACAGTTAGGTGATCACAGCATATGAGATAAAAATAAGCCAGTAATTCAAAAAATCAAAAAGATTAATCAAACTATGATCAAAGAGAAAATTTCCTGGTGTTAGGGTATGTGCATGTGTAAGTGGGACTTCCTTTATTAAGAGGACACAGAGTAACATCATGAACAATACTGTCAACAACATCTTGGCAGGAAGCAACTGTCATAACATTCCTGATATTCACAGGGCCACTCTGCTAATAGATGTGATGCCATTTTTGTAAAACATTTTGGTAAAACAATTGAGTTTAGGCACTCAGATTGCTTGAATGGAAAGATTTTAGATTATTTATTTATTTTTATTTATTAAAAAAAATTTTTTTTAATGTTTTTTATTTAATTTTTTTTTTTTTTTTTTTTTGAGAGAGAGACAGCATGAGCAGGGAAGGGTCAGAGATAGAGGGAGACACAGAATCTGAAGACAGGCTCCAGGCTCTGAGTTAGCTGTCAGCACAGAGCCCGATGCGGGGCTGGAACCCATGAACACGAGATCATGACCTGAGCCGAAGCCGGACGCTCAACCGACTGAGCCACCCAGGCGCCCCAGATTTTAGATAATTTAGAGCAGTCATTTTCAATTACATCTCTTTGGGAAGCCCACGGATCCTCTCCCTTAAAAACTGCATATTTGACACAAACATAAAATTTTATATATTACTTTGTGGACCTTCTAAGCCCATACAAAGAGAAGAATTTAGATGTACAGAACTGATAAAACCGTTGGTTCCTCAGGCAACACTCCAATTTTTTTTTTCTCAGTAAATCTATATACATGCATTTATTCAGCAAATATTTATTTAGTGCTGATAACAGGATAAAGACCATTTTCGGAGATAAAGATACTACAATAATAAATCAGACTAAAACTGAAGAGAGTCTTAGAACAGGAGTTCATTTTAACTGTTAAAACTGTTGCCAATTCAAGGCCTGACCTCGAAAATGAACACAGACGGGAGGTAGATTAACAATCATTTGCAAAAATGGAGAAGCCTTTGTAATATAAGGACAATCTCTGCTAGGGGGTGTTTTGAATGATTACCCTTAAGTAGAGTCCAGGCTCTCTCTCAGAAAGTAATTTTGGGTCTGCCTTAATTTTAGCTTAGACAATGTTAAAAGTGGGTAGAATAGTACCCTCAGGCAATTAAAAACCCAAGCAACAAAAAAACCCCTCAAACCTCCCACCCACAAATTCACAAGAGGACTGTCTACCCCTGAGCAAGGCAACCTCTTAATATATCATATAGAAGAAAGTAGATGCAAACACATATTAGATAACTGTATGAAATGACTTGCTCTATACTATTATATACTAACCAGTAAAAAAAAAAAAAAAAAAAAAATAGGGCTGTCTGCCGAAAAATGATCTTGGTTTTTAAATAAACTGATCTATAACCTTTCTTTTCAGCAGTAACTACATAATAGAATAGTTTCTGTTTGGGCTGCTTATATTTCAGGACAAAAAAACAATGTCATTTGCATCTTTCTGTCAGCTGTTCAGGAGGGGATGCATCTAACTCAACCAAAAACATTAAACACTAAGTTAAAGAAAGGTGGGGTGGGTGGGTGGGAAAGTACAGAATACAATCTTATTTTACTGGAGATCATGACTTGGTCCATATAGAAAGTGATTATAGTCCCGTGCATGCTGGAACTGGCCTGTACTGGGTTATTAAATTTTCGGGAATTTTGTGAGCCACATGACATCAGGTTGGTAGTCTGAAATATTCCCTTGGTGAACATATTTATACCACAGAAATTGGTAACTATTATAAGCCAGGCTTCTCTGCACCCCAAGTGCCTGTTGTTAAACATTTATTAGGACACCACTGGTTCACGTTGATTCTTATTCTCAAAGTGACATTAGTGTGGTTCTACATTAACTTCAATAGCTAGGTTGTATAAAGAAAGAGTTCTTGTAATTTAGCCTATGAAAGAGCAAAAGCCAAAGATATTTAATAAAAATCCTCAAACTTGATACTTGTAACAAACTTCTTCGCAAGTAATAGAGGACAGTATGTGGTAAGTAATGAAATAGTTATGACTGACGCTTGCTTGACTTCCTATGTAAAAAAAGACTTGATAAATACAGGGTTACAAATGATCAAATAATACACTAGCACAACAAACAGTGAAAGATTCCCTTCATTTCACTTATTATGCAGATTTTAAAGATAAATTCTTGATTTGTTCCAACTTCAAAGTTTAAGAATAAACTTCCCAATCTTTTTAGAGCTTTTGCTGAGACATATTTGATAAAATTCTAGGCAAACGAACCATTCTAGGGAAGTCCAAGAGCTATTTCCCTGTATCTTTAAATGGTAAAGCCTGGAGATCACACATGAGAAGCTTCTAGTCATGTCTGAAAAGCACTTGAACTTAAGGATTCTAGGAAGTGTGTGGAGGTGGGGGGGGGCGGAAACTGATAGCAACCAAGCTAAATCTCTTTGCTTGAGATGCTGGTAAAATTTGAAAAGTATCTTAGAAAATTTTATTAAGTTCAAAAGGTAACTGGTAGCATTTTAAGATCTTTATATGTCAGGAATCATTAAACTCTGCCTTGGTAAAATAATTTGTATCAATAGCCTCAGGCAAATAGAGATCATAAACTGTAAGTACCTGTTCCTCTGGGCTTACTTGGGAAAGAAACTATGTTGACTCTCTGAACCAGCCCAGGATAACTGAGCTTATTCTGCTTCCTTTACATGCAAAAGCATCCATGTTTTAACATAAGGTTAAAAACACTTACCTGCGCCAATTTCTGTAAACCATGAAGATGCAGAGTTCAAATTGATTGTCTCAAACTGAACGACCTGATTTGGCTCAGTGCCCTTGCTAATAGCTACACAGACCATAGGGTATTCCTGTTCTGGTATTACCAGCATTTCAAAAACATTCAAAGGACTTGGCAAAGGAAAATCAAAGTGCTGCGAAAAAATAAACAGAAGTATAATTTAGAAACAATCTCCCCATTCATACTATTGAATAAAGCAAAAAAAAAAAAAAAAAAAAAAAAAAAAAAAAAAAAAAAAAAAAAAAAAGGCTTTCATTTTCTCCTTGATAGATCTACTTCAAAAAAAGGACTACCTCTAACATGATCATCATAAGGATGAGTTTTCTATAAAATAGTTTTAGAGAACTGGCCATATTCATCTTTATGGTTCTAATGCTTCTGTAAGTTTATTGACATAAGTTAAAGAGGAAATCTTAACAAGAATGCAAGAACCTCTAAACCAAGTAAACACCCGTAAATAACTATAAATGTGCTGACCCTAGATAGCAGCACTGAGATGTATACTTTCAGCTTCAGTTACACACTAGTGTTTTCTAAAGAAAACTACAAAGTAATATGTACCTTTATCAACATGAACTTCTGCATAGGCTCATACCACTGAAGTAAAACAATTCCAGACTGTAAAGCTCCACAGAGGTATTTATGTCCTGTGTAAGGGTTTCTGACTGGAAAGAAACAAAGCAAAACAAATACAACCAAAACACTGACTATCTTGATGTGAAAACATAATTAGTTTAGTTAATTAAAAGTAACAATTGAGCTATGCTGATCTAAGAGCTAACTCACTTTCTTTATAAAGTCAGGAATGATATATGGGGAAACAATGTAATGTGGCCTGCCAATGATACCAAAATATGGAAGAAGAAACTATTTTAAGTGATAATTTAGCTGGTAAAGGAAAATCATTGTTTCTATTTACCAGGGTGATAAGAGTAAGTAAAAGATGATGTCTTTTCTTCTGGCTTTGTTACTCTTTTCACTTTCTTACCTCAATTTTAAATTATACACATTTACTTTTAACATCTTCAGTAGACTAGGCTGTTAAACATAGGAACCTTCTACAAGGACAATATTTTAAGCATGAAAACACCACAAATAGTACGTAACCTAAAGAGCTGTTTTTTTTTTTTAAGTAAACTGACTGAAAGAGAAGGTCTAGGAAGCAACCGAAATCTAGGATTGCATCCTTGTATAGTAGTTTACAGTTGTCTATTTAAGACAAGATGAAAACTTGCCTTACTTACTAGTTTTCTAACTTTTATATTTTACTAAAAATGTAACTTTCTTGACTCAAATCTACAAAAACTCATATTGGTCTGTCCTTCTCCCTAATTTGACTCCCATTAGCAATTATATATATTGTTTACAAGAGGGTTATTTGCAATAAGCTCTACCTTAATATATTTATGAGTTTATATTTTAGATTATAAGCTTCTAGACCTTTCTTGAATCATAGATCTTGGGAATCCGATAATAGATATGGACCTGATTCTTCCTAGAACATGCTCATGAAATTTGTTTATAACTAGGAACATAAGTCATAGAACTATACAGCATGAAGAGCAATGAATACACTCACTGCCTCAACAAATAGAATTAAACAGGAAGTTATGAGCCCAGGATCTGAAATCATAGACTGGGTCTGATCCTAGGTATCTGGGTATCTGATCTCAGGTATCATGGGGTTGTTTGAGGTTTAAATTAGTAAGTTAATTATAATATAGTACAGAATTCAACCTTGCTCCAAAAGAGGTCTGTCTAGCCTGTGCCCCTGGCCCCCTTTTGGAAGGTAATCTCTAAGCCTCAGGAGAATGTCATGTCTGATAAGAGTGTCTTCCTTTGCCCGGGGCCTTGGGTCAATGAATCGTCTCAACAGAATGATTTAGAGTGGAGGCTTGCAACACTGGACATTCTTATGGTGAAGGACAGTCATGCCAAAAGACTGACAATGTGATTTAGAGTAGGGGCTTTGGGTCATGCAGTATGAACTGACCTCCAGAGGGACTGGGTATTGAGATCAGCCATCTGGACAATCAATTATGCCTATGTGATGGCGCCCTAATAAAAACTGTGAGTAATGAGGTTGGAGTATGCTCCCTGTGGCAGTGCTCCATGTGCACCATCCCACGTCACTGCCAGAAACGTAACACTGGCGATTACTCCATGTGGAGAGGACAACAGAAGTTCTATGTTTGGTACTATTCCCGGGATCTGCCCTATGCATGTCTTCTCTTGGCGGATTTTCATGTATATCCCTACCATAACTATGAGTATAACCATTTTCAGTGAGTCCTGAGTCCTTCTAGAGAATTTTTTAACATGAAGGTGGTTTTGGAAACCCCCCAAACTTGCAACCGATATCAGAAGTGAGGGTGGTCTTGTGTAGACTGTTCCCTCTAACTTCAGTTACCTAAACTCCTATAATAATGTTTGTAAAGCACTAAGCAACAGCGGTTACATAAATGAAAGTGTTAAATAAATGGTAAGTAATAAATGATAAACTAGGATATTAGCAGAGAGACAGCCTCGGGGACTATGGTTAAAAAACTCTAAGAACACTATGTTCTGTGAAAGCATTAGGACTATTACCTCTAAACATTTTTATGCCACGTCCTGCCATATAGTCTTGTGGGCCAATGGCCCTTTAACCACTTTTTAAAAAGAAATATAATGCCTACCCTCCTTCCTATTTGATACTGTAAGACTCTCCATCGCCTTAAAGAATTTAAAAAATGTTCAAAGTTCTAAGCATCCAGTTTGAAAAATAGCATTTACTCACCTATGCAACATTTGTGGCAGCCTTTTGTATCAGGAATCTTTGTTGTTAAAGCAAACTTTCTGAAAACATAGGACAATATAAATGTACTCTACTGCAGTGGTTCCCAAACAATGATCTGTGAATTAGTTGCATCAGAACCAGTCAAAGAGCTTTAAAAAAAACAGTCTTGGATTCTGCCCCAAACTATCTGATTTTTTAGGACTGAGGCAGGGCCTGGGAATTTGTATTTATAAAACTTCTACAGGGGATTCTCCTGCACAGTCAAGTTAAGGAAACACTAATCTTTTGAATTCTATATGAAATACACTTTAGTGTAAACTACCTTTCAAAATTAAAACAATGAAGTTTTTTAGTGGGCAAGGAATACTGGCTGTTTTAAAAATAGACACTATGGCCCTTTACTCCCAATAGAATTAAAATACTTTGTACCTTGGTAGTATGCGGTCTGGAAACCTATGAGTTTGAATATGGGCGGCTAATCCTGGTTTTTTGGCTTGCTCAAACAAAGCTATAAGATTATGAGAGTAGAGTTGAAAGGTTTTTCCTATAAAAGAGAAAACATGTTACTTTTATGAGAATCTTTTACAGCAGAAAAACAAGAATTTTCAAGCAAAAGAAAACATAATTACCTTCTAAAATAAGGAGTCCAGAAATGTTCAAAGAGCCAAGCAAAACAGAAAAACACATACAAAAAAAAAAAAAAACACACACACACACAAAAAAACACAACACCCAGTTAATACCATTTTGAAGGATAATAGAGTTTTCAGAAAGTAGATAACTGTTGTTTTCTAATACACAAGTTGGGTATGTTCTGACTAACAGTTGATCTGGGAAGAATATATATAAGCCTTAATGAAGCCAGCACAGAAAGAAAAACTGTTAAACACTGTTGTACAGTGGACTGAGTTACAATGACGCATATGTGAATATTTTAGTATAACATGGAGAAGTCTACAAAACTGTATCACTTTATCTTTCTGGGATAGACCTATTTGTTAATAATTTATCAAAACACCTTGGATTAAAATTAATTGTGAATAAAGTCTTAAATATAACAACAGATTAAAATACTAAGAAAAGTAAAGCAAACTGATATTACATGCTATAATACAAGGATAATGGGGCTACAATTTCCATATAATAAAAACCATAGGGGTGTTAAGCAGGGGGAGATAAGGAAAGTATCTTCTGATTCCTCATTATACATGGCTTGGTACTGTAACAACATAAAACAGTATTTATATGTTATTAGGAAACAAACATACAGTTGACCGTTGAACATAGGTTCGAACTATGTAGGTCTGCTTATACATGAACCTTTTAAAATAAATACAGTACAGTACTGTAAATGTATTTTCTTCATGATTTTCTTAATAACATTTTTTCCTCTAGTTTAAGACTATAGTACATAATACATGTAACATACAAAATATGTGTTAACCAACTGTTTATGTTATCAGTAATGCTTCTAGTCAAGAGCAGGCTGTTGTAGTTATGGTTTGGAGAATCCTAAGTTATACAGGGATTTTCAAGTGCACCAGAGGTCAGTGACCCTAAACCCCTGCATTTTTCAAGGGTCAAATGTATATGATATAATCTTATGCTATAGTGTTGAGTCTTATCCTCAACAAAAGTCTCTGTATCTTCTCGGAATGCAAACATTCTGCCTAACACCATACCATACCCTTCTACTCTCCACTGTCTCCTTATATACGTAGTTAGCTACCCTAGCTAGAACACACATGTAATATGTATGTGTGCACATCCACACAAATAGAGATCCACAGACAGAATCATGTTTTCTTCTACTGAGCTCTGCTACTTACCTTCATTCAGTCATTTTTAACTAGAATATGGAAAGATCTAATTTATAGGCTAATTTCTGCCCATTTTCCTATAGTTACTTATAAATACATAAGATATACTCTGTGTGTTTTTTTAAGTTTAGTTTTTAAGTTTATTTATTTTGAGAGAGAGAGTAAGCAGATGAGAGGCAGAGAGAAAGGAAGAGAGAGCATCCCAAGCAGGCTCTGCATTGTCAGCACAGAGCCCGAAGCGGGGCTCGATCCCATGAACTGCGAAATCATGACCTGAGCCAAAATCAAGAGTCGGATGCTTAACTGACTGAGCCACTCAGCCGTCCTGTCTTTGTGTGGTTTGTAAGCTTATATCCAAAGACAGGTATGAGTAGGGAAAAAAAGAGTAAGAGAGTTAGAGGAAAGTGATTTTATACATATACAATTCAGAATTGGGTTTATTTTCATAATAGTAATATATTAATATTTTGGTAATAAAAATAAAAAAACTGGGGGGGAAGCGTGATTAAAATAAAAAAGATTGAGTCCTCTTCTGAGGACTCCAGCTTTTTAGAAGTCACTGATGTGCAATCAAATGATGCTCTCTGTAAACACTGTCACCAACTCAAATAAACACATTTCTGAAGAATCTCTATCAGGCAACGATTAATAGAAGAGTTTAAATTATACACACACTGAAAATTATAAAAATTATTTTTCTTAAATAGGCCACAATTCATAATAATCTGCCTATCAGTAAGGCTGTGTATCAGCACTGATGCTGCATAAGTAGCAGTAGCTAGGGGCACCTGGGTGGCTTGAGCATCTGACTCTTGGTTTCGGCTCAGGTCATGATCTCATGGTTCATGGGATTGAGCCCTGCGTTGGGCTCTGCACTGACAGTGCGGAACCTGCGTGGGATTCTCTCACTCTCTCTCTCTCTCTCTCTCTCTCTGCCCTTCCCCCACTGTGCCGTCTGTCTCAAAATAAATAAATAAACTTAAAAAAAAAAGCATAAGTAGCTAAAAGGTACATTCAATACTGAAAAGCCTGACAGTAAATAAGAGCCAGGATATAATACTCACATATAGAGAAAAACTGAACAAAATTTAAGAAAAACTAAATTAATTATCCTAAGTAGAGAAAGGGGTGGATGCTATTTTAATAGCTGATAGCATTAAGACTATTAATTAAGGGACAGAAAGAAATAATTACTTTCTTGTACTCTACTATTAGAATGAAAGCAAGCAGCAAACCTCTAGGTAGTCACTTAAATCTAAAAGGTAAGAAAACAGGTTTTGGTATGTAGGAATTGGGGAAAAAAAAAAGCATAAAATACCACCCACCCGCTCCCCATCCCCGGACTCTGAACAACGACCAAAAAAGAAAAAAACACAAAATCACAATCAGAATAGGCTGCTCTGGAATACGCTTGTTTGTAAGATTTAAAGTATCAGTCCAAAATGGTCCACATTAACATAAATTTTGTCAGCAGACATCCGTGCAAGTCTTCACCATTTACTAACAAGCACTCTGGAGATCATCTCATTTAATCCTCCCAGTTACCTCTTGAGACTGCTATTGTTACCACTGTCTGCATTTCACAGTTAAGAAGACTGAGGCCAACAGAGGGTCACTTGTTCAAAATCACAGAGAAGGGAAGCAGCAAGATTCTCTGATTCTTTCCCTTCCACTGGTAATTCTCCATGGAGGGCACATGGTGGTAGTGGCAGTGAGGAGGAGTCTGAGTGGAAGGGGATGGCCGCAGATGACAGTCACTGGGATAGTCCACAGGTGTTTACACCCTGGGCAGGTTTGGGAAGTGCTACCTTAACTGAACACAGACAGGGTCCCTTCTCAAAGTTTCTGTCCATTCTAAGTTTGTAGAAAACATCCACAAGTCGCAAAGTTACTATAGTTACCCAGAATAACAAATAACATTTAAAAAATAATGTGTATTAAAATTATCTTTCTCTTGTGTCAACTATGCTTTAATTAAAAATATTACATTTCTCTGCTTGTCTATGGTTTATTTTTCATATTATTTTCATTAAATACATACCTGATAATGACATTAAAGTATTATTGATAACATAGAGCCAAGTACATTTCCGTGGAAATAACTATAAAGAAAAAAAAGGTAATTAAAATTCTCCAGTTTTCATTCCCTTATCCTTTAACATCCAAATTCTAACAGTCTGAAATAGTATAAAAATAACTATTTTCTCTCTTTTAGTAAATCACCAAAACTTTACAGAAAAAAAAATCTTTTGATATGAACATGTAAAGAATACTATTTCATCTCCTTAAATATTTAAATCATAAAAATTAAAACTGAAGCCCATATTAATTGATTTAAAATTACAAGTTTTCTTTTACTCCATATACCTACACTAATTTCTTGAGTTAAAACTCCTAAATTACCTGTTCCATCGTTGCCTCATGTAGCTCATTGAGATTTAATGTGTAAATGCCATCTTCCGTTCCAAAAATAATGTACTGATCTAAAAGAGTTAAGATAAATCACCAGAATTTACTATCATTTTCTGAAATAATTCAATAAAATGGCTCTGTGCTTTAATGGTTGTTGAGAGTTAAATGGCCACCTACCCATCCAAAGAAAAATTATTTTCTAAAATTCACGCCATCTTCTTTACTTTTTCCTCCAATTCTGATCTTATTTTTAAAAGCAGATATATTCTCTGTTACTCATTTACTCTGGCTTTATCTTAAATAATCCTTCCTTTCAACATAATTGTCATGTCTTAAGATTTTTCAATATAACTATGTATTTTTGCCAGATATCTCAAATACTCTTTGAAGGACACTGTAAATTAAATAGAAATTATAAATCATGACACATCAGAAATGATGAGCACACCTAGTGTCCAAATCTTGGTTCCTAAATATACTACTTTCTACTAAAGAGAACTAGGGAGGGCTGCTTGGAGAAACGATGGATTCCAATTCTGGGGCAAGGCAAGAGTAAGAGGAGCCTAGAAATCGTGCTGTGCCAGAAAGGTAGGAAGTGATCAAATATTAAACAAAAGAGCATAGAACTCCCACTGCTCAAAAATTCTGGGACAATTTAAGTGCTAAAATAAATAATAATAGTGAAAGATCATATCTCACTGAATAAAAAATAATTCATAAGTTCAATAAATGCTAAACCCAGTTGGTGAAAGTCTGATGAACAAGAGGATACTTATACAGTCTCAATGTATTCCGTACTACTTATTAATTAGCTTAAGAAATCAAGTAATTACTAATTAATTAAAAAGGGAAAAATAGTCACTTGACAGTGGAGAAAGCTAGTGACCACCACACCTTAACCAGATGGTCAATGTTAACATCCTAGTGTTTGGACAAGCTGATAGTGTGTGCCTTCTGAGATGATGCACTAAGAAGAGCATAATTCTTTCATATTCCCACCAAAAACGTTAATACTTGATCTAAGTATGAGCACTCATCAGACACACCCAAATTAAGGGACATTCTACAAAGTAAATAGCTTCCAAAATGTCAAGATCAAGAGAGACAAGGAACGGTTGAAGAACTGTTCCACACTAGAGGAGACTGAAGAGATGTGGTAGCTAAATGAAACCTATGCTCTTGAACTGGATGTTGTTAGACCTGGGAAAAAAGAAGGGGGAAGACAATAAAGAATATTACTGAGATGATAATTTAAAATTATACCGTGGGTATGTAAGAGATCATTCTCGTTCTTAGGAAATACAAACTGATGTATACAGAAATACTCTCAAGTAATTCAGGAAAAAATGCACATATAGATAAATAATAGAAATAACTTATGATTCTGAGTATAGAGGAGTTTCTTACACTATTTTTCTAACTTTGCTGTTAGGTCTGAAATTATACCAAAATAAAAAGTTACAAACACACAAAAAACATTTCTTTACTGATAAAAATATTTTTTCTGTTATATTTCTAACAGTAGCATTTAAAGCAGATAATTGTATGACTTGTCTCTATTATTATGTTAAGGTGGAAACAAACATTTCCCAAACACCCTTTACTGCCTACTCTGTTTGCTAATTGCCAGACACTCAGGTAGGCAGGCTTTTTCATTCCTTGCAATAAGGTGAGTAGTAAGAGTATTTATGCAATAAAATGATCACACTGCGAACCAGAGGTGTTAAGTTTCTTTCTCAAGTCACATAGTAAAGACAGAGCAGGAATTCAAACCCAGATCTATTTGATTCCAAATTTTTACCTCTATGTATCAGGTTTCCTCACTTTAAAAACATACAGTATAAATTTTTAAAAATAAAATTTGTTATTTTGCCATCATTTCAGACTTACAGAAAAGTTTCAATAGTACAAAGAATTCCTGAATATCCTTCACACAGATTCCACAAATATTAACATTTACTACTTTTGGTTTATCCTTTTGTTACTCTACATACACACTTTTTTTTCTGAACTGTTTAAGTTACAAACACAATGCCCCTTTATTCCTAAATATTTCAGTGTGCAACTCTCGAAAAAAGAAAAACAAAAGTGTTCTATAACCACGGTACAATGATCAAAATCAGGAAATTAACACTGAAACAATTCTATTACCTAATCTAATGACTTCACTGATTGAAATTATCAATTGTCCCAGTATTGTCCCTTTTTATATAATAGAAAATCCCTAATTATGGTTGCAATCACTTGTGACATGTCTATTCAGTCTCCTTTAATCACACCAGTTTCCATATACCTTTAAATTCTAAAAGCTTAAACCAAAACTCTTATCTACCTATTTAGGTTGTTGCAGATGTCTATATTGTTTAGTTTCTAAAGTCATATTTTTAAACAACCTCAGTTCACTGACCAGAAATATCCTTTCCCATAATAAATTTTTTTAAAGGTGTATACAAAGGTTCAGAAATTTTAGGGGCATCTGGGTGGTTCAGTCTGTTGAGTGCCCAACTACTGATTTCAGCTCAGGTCAAGAATGTGCGGTTCATGAGAATGAGCCCATGTCGGACTCTACGCTGACAGCACAGAGCCTGCTTGGAGTTCTCTCTCTCCCTTTCTCCCTGCCCCTCCCCAGCTCACACGCCCGCGCACGTACGTGTACAAGCGCGCGCTCTCTCTTTCTCTCTCAAAATAAACATAAAAAAAAAAAGTTCAGAAATTTTACCTTTTGTATCAGGATGTATCCAGGATGTTGCACAATTAATTTTCAAAGGGCAGCCATCAAAAACTTTGGAAAAACATGCTCCCATCTTATTTATAAAGAAAGAAATGTTGACTTATTTGATTATGTAATTTTATATATTCTTAGAAAGCAGCTAAGACTACAAAATGCTAAACTCACTCTTATTTGCGTATGTTTATTGTTTTATTACCAAACAAAAGTCTTATTTTGATACCATTTAACTCCTTCTACCAAGAAAGTCTCCTATTGTTGCCTGTGTAATCCACTATTTCAGGGCAAAAATAATTTACCAAAACTTCTACATATGTCAGTGATACATTTTAGGAATTTTAAGTCACCACTTATCTTCAGGACTAACATTTAGTAATGTGAAATAATGGGATGATATTACTGAGCAACATCATAGTGATTATAATTATAGTGTGACTCCGTAATAGTGAAACAGAAAAAAAGACTAATATTTACATTACATATTAGACTTTTACTGAATAAAAAGGTACAATTTATAAAGCATCCCATTCATATGATTAGCTGAATCACCTTGAAGAGCCAGAGAACAAACACTAAGATAAGCTTTCCAGTTCATTGTGTATAGTTCAGTGTAAAAGTGGCTTCAGGGGTAGAAAGGTATTTAACCCATATAATGAAGAGGACACAGTACTATTGATATTATCACATTAAACTTAAAGTGGCCTTTGAAGGCTAATCTGAGAACCCAGCTGCCATATTTGCAAAAAGTACAACTCTCCAAGTTCTAACCAAGTCACTCACATTAGGGAACATGATTTGATTCATGGCGTAACTAAATGGATTTAATCCTTTGTATTTTATGAATCCTTCCTCTCAATGGCTCAAGATACTTGACAGCAAATAAAAAATCTACTATTGCTTCTAAAGAGATGAAAATTGGCAAGTGGTTCACATAAAAATATTCCTTACCAGCACTTTTGGGGTGGGTGGAAGGCCATTGATGGCTGGTTTCTGTGGGAAAAATAATTTTTATTGCTTATAAATTAGCAATAACTTAAGTCTTAAAAAAAACATTTGGAAATTCAGTTATTCAATTCTTGAATTAAAGAGATTATGCCCCCCTGTCCACCAAAATAGACACTGCCTCTATATGATAAACATGGTAATAGTTACAACTAATCACCAAATGCCTGTTATACATACTGGGAAATCTCGCTTGTCTTTTTTCCGTGGTAACTGGGGTGCTTGTGCTGATCCTTCTGTATTTTCACTAATTAGTTTTGAAATACCATCACCATTTCCTAAAAAGAATCATGGTTAAAAGCTGAATGAACATACAAATAAGTACCTTCCTTGAAAAATAATTTTCCCTTTCCCCTAATACTTGTTTTCATTTGGGTGATCCTTTACTGGGAAATATTCTCTAATGGCATATGAGTTAAAGTATCTTTAGTGCCTCTCTCTAGATTCAATAGAGGTAGCACTGCATCTTTAGCAGTGGCTTAATCCACGTAAACAACAAATGTCTTTCCATACTGTGAAGAAAATGAAATCTGATATTCAGATATTCAGGCCTGATATTCAAGGCCTTTCATAATTGAACTTCAATCTCCCTTTTTAGTCCTATCTCCTAGTATACACCTTTCAAAAGCTCACACTTCTCCCAAATATTAGACTATACTTCCAACACAATCCAGGTTTTCATGCTTCAGTGCGTCTGTTCATTCTTTCTTGCTCATCAGGCATGCCTGTCAGCACTGGCTCCCCCTAATGAAGGATCCATCCACTTTAATGCTCTGCAAGACTGCCCCCCCCCACTTTCTTCCCCATCCTTATCTTCCTGAAAAACCTCTCACCTTCTATTACGTATAGTTAATTACTGTATGAGACATTTATACAAGCTGTCTTGTCTACAGTTACAGGTACCCATAGGGTGTAACTTCTGCTACAGATCCTGAACTTCTGGAGGGCAGGAATATCCATTCATCATTCTAAGACGTATCATATTTAGTAAGAGATCAAATTAGGGTTGACTTGGACTGAATCTATTCACAGCCGACCCATGTGAAATTTTAAAGTAACTTCATAAAGCTTTAAATAGTTAAAAGATTGACCAAAGACAGTCTTTAAAATATGAAAATGGCTTTCTGTTCAGTTTTCACTTTGATTTATTTACCCAGATCACAGTATCTAGCTGTATGCGCTCTAGGACTGCTGAGACTGCTAGCCATACCAATAGAGGACGTCTCAGCTACAGGACCACAACTTGGGCTGCTCTGTCTTCTGAGAAACTGGGGAGCTCTGTTTTCTGAATCAGGGCAACGTTTTACAGTTGCTGATTTTTCTTCATCTAGGAGGCTGTCTTCAGGGTAGCTGTTTATCCTTGGCTGTGATAATAAGACACAAAAGTACTTTAATAAATTTGGATATAGAACAGTACCACTTCATTATCATTACACACCAAAGACTGTAGGGGGCAGGGAGGTAGGTGTTTTTTTTCTTTTTGTTATGTAATTTAATTCACTAGGCTAAGTAAGAAAAATAAAAAAGAGCAGAATTACTGTCCCAACACAACTAAGAACTTGCCACGTGATTTTTTAATCATCCCTAAGCCAAAACTGATATAATTTTAAATGGATAAAATTATATAAACAATCTGCAAAGTATTTAATAAGTAGGAACAAGCAAGGACTTAATGAAGTATGACTCCACTGAAATATGAAATTATAGGACTAAATGAGGATTGTAAATGATGAACTCGATTTCCTCTTCATGCAGCTGAGTATCTTCTGAAATGAGTATAACTGATTTTACCTTTTCTTATAAGCTATTAAAATATTGTATTTCTCATGAAGTTTTTTTATATATATTTTACATCTTTGTAATCCCCTCTTGAAGAAAACTGTATTTACTTAAAGCATATTTAAGACAATTTTGAACAGATTCAATAAAATTATTTTTTAAATTATTTTATTATTAAAAAAGATTTATTCAAAAATTTTAAGTAGCTCACCTTAGGAGGTAGGGGAGGTGGTATTGCACGTTTTGAGGTTGATCTAACACAAGGAGAAAAATGCAATTCAGATGGTAGTAAATGTAACATAAAACAGAGACTCTATTAAATGCGCATTAAAATATGTTTACATTCTTTAGATCACGATGAAGAGTATTTTTAAAACCTATAGAAAGACCTAAGACCGCATTGTGTCAAACTGTATTAGTAGGACTATAAAATAGGTTTTTATAAAATGAATACAAAGTCTTTTAACTTTATGGTTATGCTTTGCATATTTAGTATGTAGTAAAAATTCAACTTAGTAAAAAAAAGATTCCAAATTTTAGAGTTGGAAGCCACTGTGAATCACAGATTCAAGTGGCTATATCATCAGACCCTTTTTGCTACTCCAAGTGGGGTCCATAGATCAACAATATTGGCATCACCTTGAAACTTTCATATGTACCTTCTAGACCTATGGAATCAGAACCTTCAGGTGATCCTCCACGCACATCAGAGCTTGAGAATCACTGATCTAGCTCACTGGTTCCATACACTTATCTACAGTTATTGCAATCAATTGGGAAGCTTTTATGATTCTTAGATTCCAGTCCCAAAGACTGTATTCTATTGCAGGGGTTGGCAAGCTTTCTGTAAAGGGCCAGATAGTAGTAAATATTCTAAACTTCAGTCTATTCAATGGTCACAAGTACTTAACTCTTTTGTTATAGTGTGAAAGCAGCCATAGGTAATATGTAACTAATAAGTATGGTTGTGTCTCAACAAACCTTCTTTATGGGCACTGAAATGTTCATATAATTTTCACATATAACAAAGTATCACTCTTTTTTGGATTTTTTTCAATAAAATCTAAGTACCATTCTAGTTTGTGGACTGTAAAAAACATAGGCAGTGGGCCAGATATGACTTATAGGCCATAGTCTGCCAACCCCAGATATATAAGCTGAATGTTGGGGTCGCAGAGACCTGTACTACCAAGACCTCTCTAGGCACTGCAATGTACACAGCTGGAACATCTAGACCGGCCCTGTAACTTACCTGTGGAGGGAAGACAGGTCTAGAATACAAAGTAACTATACTGCAGAAGGGATTTGGGGCTTTCTGACTCTGACAACATTTTTTCCCATGACATTATGTACCTCATCTTTCAGTAAATTAGCAACACAAATACTAAGTTGAATTTAAAGAAGAATACCTTAGTGATGAACACATTATGCCTTTTGGTAATTAAAAAGTCAGAAGCTTTACACTGATAGGAGGCATAGCACAATTTTTTTTAAGAATCAAAATTAAACTTATTAGAATAAATTGCTCCCTCCCAATACTGTTCCTATATAATCAAGTAAAATGTAGTTATTAAATTAACAAACAACTTACTTGCCAGTATTTGCACCATCAACAAAAGGATTCCACTGTAATACAAAGTTTGGGTCTGATGACACTCCCTGTGAAGGTAAAAATAGTTTAAAATGTTTCCTTATAATAGATATTAATCATTTATTTGATTCAAGAAAATATTCTGTGTCATGATTGTTAATCATCTTGGCTTTCAATCAATTTTTTAATCTCTGGTTAGATTTGCTGTCATTTGACATATTTAGGTCAATGACTCACAATCAGTTGACTTAAACTTAAGAAATTCCATAAACATACTGAATATAATTTCAAAGTGACAAGCCCTCTTTACCAATACTAGTACATTCCAAAAAAACAGAAAAACAGAACTCTGAATTATCTGCATCACTAATTTATTAGTGTGGAAAACTAAACATCATATTATTAAATTATCATTAACTTATTAGTGTTACTATTTTTTCCCACTGGCATGGAAACTGAGAATTACATCTATAGCAAGAATACTACTTCCAAATGTTAAAAATGAAGAGATCCATTAACAGAAGGCAATTCCTCTAAAAATTATACTTTGTACCAAAGCTTAAAAATAAAGTAAATGTTAAGATAACACCTAGGCCAACTCTAATAATACCTCGATCTGTTTATTACTTTTTTCCTTTAAGAAAAGGTTTAACTAAATAGTAACCTTAAAATCTAAGAGCAATGGTTAAAAAAGAAGCTATATTAACAAATAAATATTAAAAACAGTAAGGTAAATGCAAAAACATATTACAAACCTAACAGAGTCAATAAGAAAAAAGATCCTGAGAGCTTAAAGCTAAACATCAAATTTCATATATTTAATAACTTCATGTAACTCCTTCAAAAGACTAAGAAGGGTCAAAATGAATGGTTAAAATGGCATATTACACATTGTACCTTAGTCAAAATCTGCCCAATGATAAGCTTTTTCTAAATTGAATGTGTGAAATACAGTATCAAAATTACTGCTTGAAAGAATATATAACTTTGTTCCTTAAAGTTTACCTGACTATAAGTTGTCTCAAATTTTAATGTGTAAAGTACTTCTGAAATAATAATTCCTACCATTTCATCCCGTGCTTCTGTTTCTTTTCTCAGAGGAGGTTCAAACTGTAATTTGTCAACTGCAAAATATGTAACAGATATTCACAAACTCTGTCTTAAAGGGTTACTTTCAGAAATGTAACAGGAAGCTTATGTATTGGGGAGAGGAGAAGGGGGAAAGGAGAAGAAAGAAGACAAAATTTTTTCCTTTTTACTGCAAGAGTACCTTTTTTATATTTACTAAAATAAGGAAACAATTTGGTATCTTACTACAAATCTACTTAGTAAATTCTTTGTGTATGAGATTTTAAAAAAATTAAAGTAGGTTACTAAGAAAACTAAAGGTGACTGCCTAAAGGATTGTCTCTGTCTAGGCTTCAGACTCTGTTCTAAGGCTATGACTTTATGGCAGTTGTAGCCTCCCCAAATTACCTATAATTATCTAAAAAGAACAAACATTATTTCCATTGAAATGTTACAATGGAATTCAGAAATTTAATATTATATTTTGCTCAATGTATATTTTATTTGGCCTACTCTTTTATATGAAATATTCTAAAACAGAGAAAAGGATAGCTTATTATCTACTCATAAAGGACACAGAGTTTTAAAATTGCAAAATCTAATGTGACTAAAAGTTCAAAAAGAAAAAAAAAACACTTGCATCATAGAGATGCAAGATCTCCAAATACAATCTTGGCAAACAAAATACATTAAAAATTCATTTTCAAAAAGGATCCAGTTGTCCTTATTCCTAAAATAAGATTTGTAAAGTAATATAAAGTACTCATATAATTCATTAAACAAAAACACTGTCATAAAATTTTTCAAAAAATATTGAAGACATTTCATAAAACACAGTATCTACTTTTAAAAAATAACCTAAAATAAAAAGCTCTTTATTAGTGACTTATTTCTTAACACAATTAAAAAACATCTTAACTCAAAACCACTACTCCAAATTACTACTTCAACTCATCTGAGACAGAGATGAGCTAAAGTTTTTTTGTTACAACTAGAAATACTTGCAAACAGGTCTAGAGATGAATCACAAGAGTATAAGTATGGAAAAGAAAGAGAAAATACCACTTAATAAGAATTCTATAACAAGCACATGTCAAGACTTAAAAAGAAATTCCTAGAGAAAACGAGTTTCATAAACACTGAAGATGTTTTAACACATAAGTACTATTCTAAAACTACTGTAGCCGTAACTATGGCACAGAACGCTCTACCATTGTTTTATGTGGTAGATGGGACCTGAAGTTGTTTTGTTTTAGAGAAAATGCCAGCAGTACCTTTGGGTGCATCTTTGGCCTATAAAAATACAAAGATGGGGAGTTCTTCTATACACATATTCATTTATCTCTGTAAGATGATGTAGGCTCTAGCCAAAATGAGGTAACAGGAACTGTATTTCTCCTTCTGCTTTAAACTACATACATGTAACACCAATGTGTGTGTGTACAAACTGTGAAGCAATTATTTTGAGGCAGTGGGTAACAGACACCACAGTGTTGTAGTCCTTGAGAGAAGGTAAATACATGGTGGTAAGATCCACATTTACTCTGGCTTTCTGCCTGGAGGCACTTTTCAAACTAGGGCACAAGAAAGTGGAATCCAAAGAGAAAGTAACAGCCTCACTGGGTGCAGGAAACAAAGACTGAAGATTGAGGCTGCTTAGTTAGTGGGAACTTGAAAGGCAGAGTGCCAGAAATAAGAAAGCTACATAAAGGTGGAGCTCTAGAAATATGGCAAGAGATCTCTTTAAGTCTTTGGTCGAATACTAAGTTGCCCAAGAGCAAACGCGAGACTGTACAAAGTATGTCACAAACAGCTAGCAGAGGAGTGCTGAGCTAAATGCAGATTCCGGTGATCACACAGTACCAGGAAAGACAACTGAATTTCTAACCAGAGGAAAGTGGCTGTTGAATATTCTGGTAAAACTTGACACAAGCCTTGAAAGGATCAAGCTGACATACCACTTAATTAACTCTTTAAACACCTTTCGGAATAAAGAGGACAAAATCCAGACACTCAATATTGCACCACAACGTTCAAGATACAATAAAAAAATGACCAGACAAGAAGAATAGAAACCACAGCCACTTGGAAAACAGATACAGAGCTTCAAATAAAGGGGTTACAAATACAACATTCCAAGTTTCCAAGGAAACAGGCCTCTGGGTCAATTTTCACAGTATTAGACCTGATATTCACTCTTTCATACATATCCCTTTTTTGTACTGTCACATTTCACTTGAACTTTACTCTTTTCAAAACCCTCTAACTCTTCTTGAGGCAACTGGGTGGCTCAGTTGGTTGAAAGTCTGACTCTTGATTTCAGTTCAGGTCATGATCTCACTGTTTGTGAGACTGAGCCCCACATTGGGCTCTGCACTGACAGTGCGGGCTTGCAATTCTCTCTCTCTCTCTCTGCCCCTCCCCCAGCTCGCGCTTGCTGTTCCTTCTCTCAAAATCAAGCCTAAGAAAAAACCCTCTTACTCTTCTTTTCCTTTGTTTAATTAGATGTTCCATAGTTCCTCTGATGTATGTTTTCCTTCATTGCAAGGAGTCAAGAAACCTGACTTTGCTAGACTACACATTTATCCTTGGTGGTTTCAGACTAGGCCAGGCTCATGATAATTACTATGTCCACTAAAAATACACAGTAAGAATGCTTATACTAGTTATAATAGCCCCAAACTGGAAACAAATCAAATACCCATCAACCAAAGAATGGATAAACTGTGTTATGATCATACAATGAAATATGACATTACTGTGAAAACAATGCATTATTGCTATACATGACATGAATGACTCCCACATAATGTTGAGCAAAAGAAACCAAGCAAAAAGGGTGCATTTTGTATATCCTATTCATCTAAAGATCCAGATCAGGTAAAAATCAATCTATGGTGATAAAAGGTCAGAACAGAGATTAGCCTAGGCAGTGGAAAGGCCAGGAGGATAGGCAGATAGAAGGGCATCGACTGTAATGGAGCATGAGGAAAGGGGCCTTCAGAGATTCCGCTAATGTTCTATATTTTGATCCCCAGATCAAAAATCAATTTCATGAGTGTATACGTATTTAAAAATTTATCATGCAATATACATCGAAGCATTTTACTGTAAGTTACCAGCTCAAACTTTAAACATGAAACAAAAAACTAAGAATAGAACTAACTAGGTGTATATAAAATCTATTAAACAAATAAAAACAAAGCTATAAAATGCTCTTGATGGACACAGAAAAAGACTCAAGAAAATTTAAAGATAAATCACCAATAAAATGACCTTCAACTTTATCAAATATTTTTCTGGTACTGGAAGCACAGAGCTTACTCCATGAAGACATTAGGACTCTGGACATTCATAAAAGAACTAAGTCTTGAACTTACCTCTGAAAAAGCCTATTTTAAGCTAAGAAGACAGACTATCCTAAAGGTGTCAACTCTCCCAAAGTTAACACATAAACTTTTATGAAATCTCAGTAAAACATTGAGAATTTTTTTTAACTAGATAAGCTGATTCTTAAGTTTATGTGGGGAAAATACAATAGCTAAATATCATAACAAAGAACAGAAACAAGGTATTTATGTGGGGGAGGTAGGGTGAGTGGGGTAGGAGGAGGATTAGTCTTAAAGATTTTAACAGGTATTATAAAGACATAATAATCAAATTATGCTATTGGCACATGAGTAGACATAATACTGCAACAATAGAATTTCTGGAAAGAATCCAAAAAAATATATGGTCATTTAGTACATTATAAAGGTGGTATGTCAAATCCAGTAGTAAAAATATTAAGTTTTTAATAATTAGCATTTAGACAAATGGGTAGTCATGTAAAAAGATAATGAAATTGAATCCATACTTCATACATCTTACCAAATAAATTAATACCATATATCAAGATTTAAATATTAAAAAAGTGAAACTTTAAAAATACAAGAAAAATAATAGAATTCTTTTATAACCTTAAAATCAGGAAAGCCTTGCTAAATATGACACAAACCCCAAAAGCTATAGAAGAAAATATAGATAAATTAGATTCTATTAGTTGAATATTTATACAACTGCATAAAACAAAAAAGATGACTTTATAATGGAAGAGCAACTTTGCTACTTTTCTATATGGTATTTGAAGTCCAGAGAGTTCACTTGGGATTATATAAAATAGCATAAGAAGTATCAGCAATCTGGGATTAACAAAGAGATATGATCTCGGGTTACTGGTTTAACTAAGAAAAGACCTGATTGAATCGACTGATATGGGACGGACATTCTAACTCTCCATTGACCTAGATTTCCAAAGCTGTATCCAGAAAGCGAGAAATATTTGGGTTCAAGAAAACTCAGACTTCAACAAAATGTGCATCTACAATAATTCTAATTAGTCTAAATATTTAATAAATTACCTTCCTTTATTAGAGTTTATGTATCTTAATTTACTGTAACCTTCTTTAAATCTCGTTTGAAACAATTATACATTTAAGTCAATATACTTATACCTAAAACTTCTTTGCAAATCTGTTCTTATAAATTAATGTGGCTAAAATGACAAATATCATTGACAACAAGTATTTGTCAATGATTAGTTTATTGAATAACAATCAATTTCCCCTTTTAAGTAGACATTTTAGAAAAGATTCATCTCTCCTAGTAACCTGACTAAAACAACGGAAACCAACCCAAATGTCCAACAACAGGAAACTATTCAACTACAATATATCCACTCAATGAAAAAGGATGGCTAGGCTCCTGTATGGGAAATGCTTCTGTGTGAAGTAAAAATTTATGCATAGCAAAAATTCAGTCATGTAAAAACATACATGGAAAAACATGAAGGCAATTTAGCAAAAATATTATCTGTGGGTTGGTGCCGGGTGATGAGAATAATAGGCAATGTTAATTTTCTATTTTTTCCTCTTACAAATTTTCTACAATGAACATCTATTACCTTTATAATTAGTAAGCAAGAACCATTTAATTAAAAAATAAGAGAATTCCATTATAAACCAGAGAAACAACCTCTATTTTAGAGGTATTCTGATATATTAAAGCATGTAGCCTTAGTCTGAAACTTTAGTATTCCAGTAAGACCCACGAAAACACCCAGCTCAACCCTCCAAGACCACCAATTGAAAATGTATACCAAACACATACAATTTATTTCTGAAGCTGTCCGTTCAGCTCTGGCATTCCTGTTTGTAGATCTAATGGTATGACGAATGATTGCATGGGGCTGTGAATATAAGCATAATACACACACTTTTAAAAATTTCAATGATAAAGTTAAAAGGTCAAACTTTTTAACTAAATGATCATTTACTGACAAATATGACTACCTAGTAATAAATTATAGGATAAACATAAACAATGAACACTAACATATTTTAGGTTATTCACTTATTTCATGTTTATACTGTATGAGATATTGAAAAGATGCAAAGAAAGAAATCTTATCTTCAAAGAGTTTTTAGTCTAGGAAGTTAAGACACACAAATACCTATAAGATTAGAAAATGGTCAATGCCATTCATTAAGACGATTACTATTAATGCCCAGATGAAAAAGAAATGACTTCCACCTGAAGAGGTATAGAAGTTCTTCATGACAGAGCTGTCATCTGCTCTGGGCCTCAAGGACAGTGGGCATTGGATGTGCAGCCATGTGGGAAGCATTCTAGACAGCAGAGAGCATATGAACATAGTGATGCAAGAAGAAAAGGAAATTGTAGCGTTTAGGGGGACTGGAGTTGGTTATTATTTGGCTTCAGTGAAGATTAAGGGAAGAGACGACAAAGCTGGACAGACAGACTGGGGGTGAGTGAGATCATGAGAGGCTCTGAATGCCAGGAGACGGCTCTCAATTTTATTTCCTTAGCAAAGAAATTTTTTGATTTTACAACAAGGGTGTCAGTCAGACTTAATTGGATTAAGTGTGTGAGAGGATATGGAGGGGAGAAACACTGGATGCAGGGAGACTGAGCAAGAATACTGCAGTAAATCAAGTGAGAAGCTTGCTATTTTACACCCTTTGGTATAAGCTCCTGATCCTTTGAAACTATGCCTTCTGATCAACTGCCACCCACCAAATCTCTAATGACTCACTCTCAATCACTGATGATGGACAGGAGCTCATATGTTTTTTCCTCTACTTTAAGACTCACCATCGTACCAAGGGACTTTAAAAGCCCATTGTTTGGGACTTAAGTTTTCTGACCTCATCTCTTAAGACATTCTCCCAGACTTCAATGCACTCTTGATTCATAATATCACGCCCTGGGCCCTGCCATCAGCTCTGATGCTTGAACTCACGCTCTCTTCCAAACCTCTCAGCCTTCGAGCTCACTCTCGTTTACTCCCATTACATTGCTTCAGGTTCACATTGGAATCCCAAGTCCACTGACCAATTCATTACTTCTTACTCTGCATCAGCATTTCTCTTATCTTCGCTTTTCTTCCTAACCAGTGTGTATCTGGTGGTCCACAATTTCAAGCAATCTCTTTCCAATATCCTAAATTCCCTTTGCCCCTTTGCCTTTGGCATGCCAAAATGACACTTTGGATGAATTAACTTAACAACCTTTGTGTTTATATTGGGGATACAAATCACCACTGGAGGAAATTTACCCAGCAGACCACACAGAAAATTAATCTCATCTGAGTCTTCATCTTTGCCTCAAAACACTTCACTATAATCATTTAACCCAACCATTCTCCTCAATTACTGTTTCACACCTTCTCTCCACACTCCTCAAACCTACCCAGTTTCTGTCAGACTTTCAAGAGATGATCTTGCCATTACTTCACAAAGAAAACTGGAATCATCAAATAGAAGATAACTTTGAACAACAATCTCAACTACCTTCCTCTCTAATGCAAGAGAAGAGCATTTCATTATCTAAGATCAAGTCTCCCATTATAATCTAGATCCCAGCCTCTCATCCTTTCTCAGAGACTTTGCCTATTTATCTTGTTTCTCTTTAATCTTTCCTATCTCTATCTATTGGATCCTTTTCACAAGCATTTAATCCTGTTCAAACTTACTTTCCCCACATAAACAATAACTAAATAACTAAATAAATCCCCATCAACTCATTTTCCTCCAGCTACTGCTCAGCCTACCTCGCCCATTCACAACTAAATTTCATAAACGTATTGCTATACTTATTTTCCAAACCACTCTAATCTAGAGTCACCTCTACAGTTTTAACATTATCCTTTAAAAAAAATTTTTTTTAACATTTATTTATTTTTGAGAGAGAGAAAGACAGATCATGAGCAGGGGAGGGGCAGAGAGAGAGGGACACACAGAATCGGAAACAGGCTCCAGGCTCTGAGCTGTCCGCACAAAGCCTGATGTGGGGCTTGAACCCATGAACTGTGAGATCATCACCTGAGCCGAAGTCGGACGCGCAACCGACTGAGCCACCCAGGTGCCCCTTAACATTATCCTTTTAAAAAAGTATTTAAGCACCACCACCTAAATCCAAAGACTTCTTTAACTTATCTTCTAGGCAATATTCTTGTTGAAAACTTCCCTCCTTCTTTTAATGGTCTTTATCAATCCTTTGCCATTCTTCTTAGCCTACTTGATTCTTAAATTTTGGAAGAAATCTCAGGATGCTGAGGCCCTTTTCTTTTCTCATTCTACATGCTTCCCTTGAGTGATCACATTTACTCCTTCAGCTATCAACTAGTTTCTACACCCAATGGCTCCCAAATTTCTACTTATGGTCTAAACTTTTCTCCCCAAGCTACCACCACATATCTAATTTCTTATGAGACTTCTCCATTTGGAAGTCTATGCAACATCAAAATTATTATACATAAAACTTGAACTCATCTTTCTTCCCAAGCCTGATTTTACTCTAGTTCCTACCTCAATAAATGGGGTGGCACTTTTATATTCACCCAGCCGTTCAAATCAAAATCTATGAGCAATCTCTTTTCACCCTCCACCTTCATGTCTTCATCCAATCCCCAACTCTCACAGAGAATTCTTTTACTGGTCCGCTTTTCTCCATCCTTGTTACATTCCTAGTCTAAAACAACACCGTCTCTATCCTGGATGACTTCAACGGTCTCTTAGCAGATTTTCAGAAATGGAACCACCATTCTGAGGTCATAGAGATCTTTTAAAAATGCACATACATGTCACTCCCTTACCCTTTAATGGCTTCTACTGCCCTTAGATAAAGCCCAAAATTTTTAACATGGTTTCAAATGGCTAGTGTTTAGCTGTGACTTCATCTCCCACTATCCCCTTCCTTGTTTTCTGCTCGAACCAGACTAACTTTTCTTTAGTTCCTCAAGTATACAGTCTTCTCTCTTATCACCAGGCTTTCCAACATGCTATTATTCTCTCTGCTCAAAACAATTCGGCCTGCCCTCTTCCTCTAATTCCAATTTATCCTTCAGATTTTCAACTTACATACCACTTCTACAGCAAGTCCTTTCCTGCCCCTAAAGTATGCCTCCATAGCACATTACATGTCCCGTTCCATAACAGTTATCACACTTGTGCTATTTCTGAGGTTCCTATGAGACCATACCATAAGTTCTTTCAAGGCAGGGATAGTGTCAGTCTCATACACCATAGTGTCCCCAGCTACCTGGCACAAGGATTTCAAGAACTGAAAAGTACAGTGATAGCACATTAAATAGAAACAGAGAACTCAGAAGGTAAAGTAGATCTGGGAAGCCCAGCAAAATAATGTAGGGAATAAAAATGAGTCTGCTTATTTATATAACCAGTGAAAGACAAACTGGGGAATCAAGGAATACCAATTCCACATTTAAGCTACAACAATTTTAATAATTTTTTAACTATTTTGCATTTTGCAATTCAAGAACTGAAAAATATGCTATATCATTAAAAGAAATAGAGAACTCAGAATGTAGAGTGGATCTGGAAAGCCCAGCAAAATAATGTGGGGAATAAAAAAAAAGAATCTGGTTAGTTATATAACCAGGGAAAGACAAATTGGGGAATCAAGTAATATCGATTTTTACACTGAAGCTACAATAATTTTAATAATTTTTTAATTTTTAAGGGATTAAAATCTCATTATTACAAGTTTGCAAATGTTGATTTAAGTTAAAAAAATCAATGAATAGCATGTTTATTCAATATTTTCAGTTAAAGTTCATTTAACACTCAACAAAATATTTATTACATACCAACTATAGGACAAGACTATGCTATACATGAGGCAATGATCAGTTTTTAAAAATTAGTTTTCAAAGATTAATGACTATTTCTATTAAATACATACATAGAAATGGTGGATTTAATGAAACAATAGGCTTTGGAGTTAGTTTTCCTTGGATCCAAATACTGGTTCTATTACCTACTAGTCATATGATCTTTGGCAAATTACTTCTATTCTTTCTCCATTATTTCCTCATGTATAAAATGCGGATAGTAACAGAATCTGTTGTAAACTGCTTTGAGTAGATGAGTTAACATAAAAATTATCTAGCCTAATACTTGGTACACAATGACTCCCCAATGAGTATTAGTAGTTATGATGATACTTATACAGTATAATTCAAAACTTGAGAACATAAAGTAAAACATTTCCTTCAATAAATAATAACACAAAAAGTTTGGTCCTATAGTATTTCCAGAAGTGAAGGTAGAGATATAAAAGGAAATCAAGGCATGAAGAGAAATGAGGACACAAACACTATTAAAAAGAAATCCTAAAAGGACAGGAGGAGACACTGGTGGAAAAGTTCAGCTGTGTTTTATATAAGCATAGTAGGCACCTGCCAATGGGAAGGAAGTCCCTCAATTCCTGATTTATAAGTTTTGTTGTTAAATATATTCAAAAAGATTTTACAGTATTTTCAGAGAAGGAAAACATAGGAAGAGTTCTACGTTTAATAATATATAATAGTCTTGAACAATTATTGGAAAGGATAAAACTTCTATGGGAATCTCACTCAACTTTTTAAAAATTATTTATATTCTGTTAATAATCTGTATAATAAAGAAATTAAAAAAATGACCAGTTAGATTTCTAGAGAGTCTCTTCAGTGAAAAATAATATTTGCATGTGCTTTGGCTAAATTTTTGTTCTCTTGGTCCAAAGCAATGTTCCTAACACCTTGTATTTCCTTAGAAATAAATGTCCTTTCTCTTTAGAGAAAGATCAAGCTCCCACTATACAATCTGAGGTCTGTGGAGAAGGGGAAGCACTTCTAGGTTTCTGGGAGGGGAAAATGATCTGATTCTATTCTTAGCTACCTCTCAACTTTGGACAAACCAACTATGAAAATAAAATGATATAAATCATTTTAACTAGATTAGTAA
This sequence comes from Cryptoprocta ferox, assembly GCA_028646485.1. Taxonomy (NCBI): domain Eukaryota; kingdom Metazoa; phylum Chordata; class Mammalia; order Carnivora; family Eupleridae; genus Cryptoprocta; species Cryptoprocta ferox. The sequence continues at coordinate 46,404,554 of CM053560.1, read as the reverse complement.
TCCTAGTTCTTTTCAGAATAAATGTCAACCAGTTCTGTATGTTATACTACAATTTTTTTTAAAGCATTACCTGGTAATTATATGCAGGATAAGTTTAGTTTACATTGCTAATTAATCTTTGTAGCTAAATATGTTGTAACTAACTCAAAAAAGAGTAAATTAGAAAACAAACTCTAAGACCATATTAAACATTTATTTTCAAATATTAGACTGCAAACCTCTTTACCTCAAAGTCATCATCATCTCCTTCAGTGTAATGTGCATGGTTGTCTGGATTATTCACTTTGTCCAGCAGTTCAACTGCGAGGGCCCTAGAGAGACCTGGCTGCCCTACAAACGTATGCTAAGTCAAAACAAAACAAAACAAAACTTCATGAGTATGCTTTTACATCAACGGTTTGAGGAAACGTTATTTTTACTTTTTCATTCAGTAACTATCAAAGACAAGCATACAGAAGCCTACTAATCCTAACAGAGAATGCATTAGTAAAATATTAATCAGAGAAACCATAATTATATATTATAAAACTACAGCACCCTTGTGAAGTTTATGATATGAATCATTTTTCTTTTTAAGTAGGTTCCATGCCCAACATAGGGCTTGAACTTATGACCCTGAGATTGAGTCACATGCTCTACTCACTAAGCCAGGCAGGCACCCCAATAATGAATCATTTTTCTAAGTTATCTATATCAGGTTGTAAAATTACAACCTTGGCTATAACAAGTGACATTCATTACTCATGTCACTATAGTAATATATATGCAAATGAACACCATGGTACAGTCCATATCATAGTAAGAAAAAAGCATGTGTATTCCATATTTGTATACATGTAATTCAGTAACATTATGTAAATGTAAAAAGACAAACAATTAAATTTTGAGATTTAAATAAAGTTTCCTTAGGTTGTTGTAATCATGGACTTTTTCTAAAAATATTTAACAAATACATATACACACAGAGCATTCTATAAATTTACATAAGAAACCGAAAAAGGCAATTAATTTTAGATGACAGCAACATTTTTAAGAGTCTTCTCTAAGGCAGGGGTTGGCAAACTAAAGTCCATGGGCAAAAGCTGGGGCACTACCTCTTTCTGTAAATAAAACTTTGAGCATTAAAGCCATGCTCATTCAAGCGTACTGTCTATGGTAGCTTTTGTGCTTCAATGGCAAAACCTAAGTAGTTGCGACAGAGACTGTATGACCCCAAAGCCCAAGACATTTACTATATGGCTCTTCCCAGAAAGTTTGCTGACCCCTGCAGTAAGAGATCACTAAATTTTTACATTAAAAATATTAAATACTTTTGTTCAAGTGATATGCCTACTTACTGCATGACTATAGAAAACTCCCCTATAATTTCAATGACTTACAGTCAGAAGTCTTTCAGCAGTTGGTCTTTTTTTGGGGTTTTTGGTTAGTGCTATTTTGACAAAATTATGGAATGTTGATGACCTTCAAATAAAAAGAGACATGTACAAAAATATTTCACTAATATTAGTTTTTTGGTGTTACTAAATAAAGCTAACTTATAAGCAGTTAGAAAGTCTGAAATCCTGATTTTTCTCTTAGGCCTTTTAGCTCTATATAAGTCAACAAACAAAACCTAAAGCCCAGTATACTCCTTGAAAACAGGTGTCAGTTTCATCTATTAAGTAAAAATGAAATTAGTTTAAAAAATAGTAACATACAACCTCTAAAAAATACACTAAAAACTAGAAATGAGTATTACAGTATTTATAATCTTGTATTCATTCTAGGTGCCACTTAGGAATCAAAATGGCTCTTTCTCACTGCTTAATTTATATAATATGTAAATGTTTTCCTAGACCAGAAGAATGGCATGGAGGTAGGGTCAGTAACGTAAAAGATTATTTAAATCATTATAGGGTCACTGAATTTCTTAGGAACGATGGCATCCACACAGCAGCTCTCTTGCAGAGAAATCAAATCACTGCATTACATTTGGTGGCTTGTGGCAGAGATAACATGGAGTGAGACTACCTGAGATTGGTAAACGTACTCCAATGGCAATGACTGCTCTGGAATCTGACTGTGAATTTAGCCATAACAGCTGGTAGTCATTCATTCCTGAATGAATATCCAGTCATTCTTGCCATAATGCCCTCCAGTTCCAACTGCTTAGGAACTTAGGATAACATGAATTAGGAACAAACCCAAAGCAACACAAAAGAAGATAGCCACAGTAGGATATAAACTCCTTTATCTCCAGTGTGATTTTCCTTTCACTTCTGGCATCATCTCCAGAATGTCCTGGCTCCTAAGTAATACTTTGCACAGACAGGACAATAGAACATGAAACAGTAGTTCAGAACCTGATTTGGAGACCTGTCTCTTAGAATATGAAACAAGATACGGACTATCTCCCTAGAAGAATATACATACAGAATTTAGGGAACCCATGTACCTCCCACACCAAAAGATCTAGATGAAGATTGGAAACTTTTATTTGCAAGGTTTCTTTTATTAAATGTATGGGAATACATTACCAGAAAAATAATTTTCAATTTCTATCATCCAATCAAAGATATCTTATTGGACTATAAGAAGAGGCAAACTGCTTTACTTTGAGAAAGAATAGATTAGGATGAAAATAAATGATAATATTTTGAATATTAGGTAAGGAACGTAGAGAAAAATCAACAGTGATTAAGTGTCATGGTATCTGGGAAACCTTTTCATATCACCTTCCGTAAACGTCAACATATAATTAACAAGTAATAGAATATAAGGCAAAAATATGTATCTCAAAAATTTTAATATATCCATTTCCAATCCTTTCCTCACCATACCTCTTACCCAAGCTTCCAAAACACTAAGAAAATGATCAGAGATTTACCAGAGCAGTAGATTACAAAAATCTTTTGGATTGACATGGGCTTGTTCCTGTTCCTTGTTACTCTAAGTTCCTAAATAATTGGAACTGTCAAGAATGTAACTCAGATCCTTGCCACAACTCTGGGAGTAAATTAGATATGTAACTGCAAGTAAACTATTTAAGGGATCTGGACTTCAGTTTCAGCATTTTTTTGAAAATATAATTTATTGTCAAATTGGCTAACATACAGTGTGTACAGTGTGCTCTTGGTTTTGGGGGTAGACTGCTGTGGTTCATCACTTACATACAACACCCAGTGCTCATCCCAACAAGTGCCCTCCTTAATGACCATCACCCATTTCCCCCTCTCCCCGCCCCCCCATCAACCCTCAGTTTGTTCTCTGTATTTAAGAGTCTCCTATGGTTTGCCTCCCTCCCTCTCTGTTTGTAACTATTTTTTTCCCCTTTCCTTTCTCCATGGTCTTCTGTTAAATTTTTCAAGTTCCAGGTATGAGTGAAAACATATACCTGTCTTTCTCTTACTGACTTATTTCACTTAGCAGAATACCTTCCAGTTCCATCCACATTGCTGCAATTCAGTTTCATCATTTATAAGAGAACTGAACCTCTCTCTTTTTCAACTGTAAAATTCTATAAATCTATATATTCATCAACTTACCATTTTGTTTTGTCCTTTAGTTTTGGAGGCTGAAAATTACTTTTTGACATTAAGAAGAGGGCCCTGGAATAAAAATTTCAGTTAAAGGGCAATACTAACTTTTTTGATTACTTCATCTAATAATCAGAATCCATTTCTGATTTGTAATCCATTTACAAATTACTACATATACAGGCACTGATGAACACTGGTATGGTACACAGAAATTAAGATTTTATTTACTTATTTTTAAAGTTTTATGATAATGTAGTTTTATGTAAATACATATGTGTGTATGTATGTAATCTCTACACCCAACATGGGGCTCAAATTCACAGCCCCGAGATTAACAGTCTCATGCTCTACAAACTGGGCCAGCCAGGAATTCCCGGAAATTAAATTTTTTATAGTTTAGACAGTCTATAGATATTTAAATTTCAAACAAGCTCTTATTCATAAGGCAAAGCTACCAAATATTAGAGAAGAATTTTATCACTATACTATTAACATATATAACTAGCATTATATCTGAGACACAAGTATATATATAGTAATTAAATATCATTCTATAACACAGAGATGCTTTGTTACTTACTCTAACATTAGCATACAACCTGTAATTGTATACCTATAGAGTCTCTAAATGAATTATTTATGTATATATACATATATACTAATACATACTAATCTGCTACCATGTTAGAAGAACTTTCTGCACTGTTCATTTTCTTTTCAACTTTATACTGTTTTATTTTAAAAGCTTAAATTTTAGCCCAATTCATCTTTTACCTCAAAATATAAAAACCCTTTCAAAGGCCTTCAAATATTTTTTGAGAGACAATATACCCTAAAATGTAATAATTATACTAAGCATAACTACCTCTTCATTATCTCTAGACAAAATAAACAAAATCAAAAAAAAAAATAGAAAAAAAATTTCACCTACATCCTATCTTTGCTTATAATTCCACTTAAAACAGAAAAAAGAAACAATTGGGTGGCTCAGTCGGTTGAGCATCTGAGTTTGACTCAGGTCATGATCTCACAGTTTGTGGGTTCGAGCCCCATGTCGGGCTCTATGCTGACAGCTCAGAGCCTGGAGCCTGCTTCTGATTCTGTGTTTCCCTCTCTCTCTGACCCTCCTCTGCTCATGATCTGTCTCTCTCTGTCTCTCAAAAATAAATGTTAAAAAAAGAAAAAAAAGAAAAAGAAACAATTGATGGAAGAATGTGAAGACTTAAAAAAACTTTATAAATGATAATTCCTATATCTAGTATGATTATTAAGGGAGATTTGCTTTATGAAATAGCTTCAAATAGTACAGATGATTCACTCCATGCTGTCTTAGGAAAACAATAAAAGAGAGCAGGTATTAGGTGCGATTGATTACCCCTAAGTCCCTTACAACACCTTTACTATTTCAACATACTTGAAAATTAGCTGGGAATACTCAAGTTATCATTATTTCATTCTCCTCAAAGTTTATTAATAACTGCATAATTGTAAATAGTGAGAACACCTCATTGGATGGAGATCAAACATAGGTGGTTGAAGTTCTCCAAGTTCAATTGCTGTTATTCCTACTGCCCAGATATCACAGAGTTGGTTGTAGCCGCCATTCTTTTCTACTGCTGCAACTTCTGGGGCCATCCTAGAAGGAATCAGTGAATATAATATTTTTATTTTTTAAAATTATATGATGTTTGCTCTTTTCTGTTATATTCATTAAACTTCTAGAGGGAAAGAGGCTGAGAGACATTAGGAAAGACTTAATAAAGATCACATATATAAAGACATACTCTTCAAATTCATTATTAAACAATCTTCCATCTTCTCTGAAGACTGGTGCTCTGAGGAAAAATTGTTGTCTTACTTTAGTTTCTGTTTTGTGAATCTTGTCATATAATATGGGAAAAGAAAGAATACCTACATCCCCATGAAGGTCAGAAATGTTCCCAAAGGAGGTGAGACTTAAGAATGAATCAGCAGGGAGGTTAGGTGGGTAAGGAGCCTCAACATTTTAATCAGAGGAAACAAGTGCAAATACAGGGAGACAGGAAAACAGCCCAGAACACCTAGAAAGGTGACAGGACAACAGGACAATGCTACTATATATACTATATATATATAATGTATGATCTATAGACTGGTATGAAGCCATAAACTGCTTGCTATGAGTCTATGATAAGTACAGGAACTGAGAGTATTAACTCTTGTCCAAATACATGATCACTTTTTAACAATTCATTTCTAATTTATTTTATAAAAGTATCAGTCTGGGAGGAACAGGAAATTTTAGAAAATTGGTCATTCACCATGGATAGTTTGAGAGAATTTAAAAAGTATTTGCAAAATGAACCTTGGAGGTAGGAGCTAGACAATGAATGGCCTACTTATTATATAATGAAGTTTAGACTTTATTGTGAAAATGAAAGATTGAATTTTGGAGATAAACTTATCTGAAACTCATGGCAACAGGAAGGGCAGTATGATAGAAGGTAAAACCAGAGTAAGGTGAATTAGTTGGAAGACTATTTCAAAAATACAAGGGAAAAATGATAAAGGACTTTTCAAAGGCAGTGGCAGAGGGGACTGAACGAAAGGGGTTGACTGAAGAGACTGATTTGAGTATAAAATGCTTATGGATATTGAAGTAGAGCAATTATCAAACAACTGTGAATGTATCTAAGATTAAAGGTCAACTTCGTGGTTGAGTTGGAGTTACCTGTTTGGAACTCAGTTGTATATAATGATGGCATTTGACGTTATAAAGTGTAGATATTACTAAGGGGAAATATTTTTTTAATGTTTACTATTTTAAAATTAACTTATATGTATATTAAATACCCACATAAAGCTGTTTTTATATGTATGTGAATTACAAAAAGTTATATAACACAATGTCCCTCAACCTATATTCCTGGTTAGGAATATAAAATATGTATACTAAAAATGCCAATATGTAGATGTACCTGCTCTACTAATTACATAAAAATGGATATAGGAATACAGAGAATAAAATGATCACTACTATGGAACAAAATGACTAAAGGCAAGTCTCAGAGAGGAAAGTTGAGCTGAAACTGAGAGAGAGCATATGCATTTCATCTCTTCTGCCCACTAGAATCACTCAGTGGTGGACAACTGGAGCACCAAGTTGACGGGAGTGTTGCACTTCCTGGCTCAGTGGAAGGCAGAGATGTGATCAATCAGTCTGCCACTGCTGAAGAAAGGCAGAGCGTGTGACACTTTTAAGACAGGGCAGGACTTGAGGGAGAGTTAAGATGGCAGAGAAGGAGAGGAATGGGATTTCCCTCCTCCCTCGAACACAGCTGTATTGAGGTCAGAACACTTGGAACACCCATAAAATCAATCTTGAGAGTGATAGAAAAATCTCCACAGATGGACAGAGACAGCTTGGCAGGACAGAGGTGCCATGTATGTGAACTGGGGGAGATAAAACAGTGTAGGCACGGAGGGGAGGGAACCACTTCTGTGGAGAGACAAGAGGGAGAGAAAAACAGAGAGGCTGTGGAATTGTGGTATATCAGAATAGGGTCCCGGGGTTGGGGAGAGAAGGGGGGGTGCAGGGTCCTTTAAGACATAGGGTTTTGAATCCCAGCTGAGCGCCTAAGAGGCCTGGGAGACTGTGGAGCTGGAAAAGCCGATTACCACACTATTCTGTGAGGGCTTCCTGAACAGCATAGCTTTAGACACCCGGATGGAGGAGGAGAGATTGGGATGTCGCCATTTTTCTCTCCATCACCAACAGGGTGAGGCTTTAGGGAACAGCACAGCAGCCTCCACCCACTGGAGGTGGGACTGATTACACCAAACTCCACCTGGCAACTGCTTTTGTACAGGAAGGGGACTGACACTGAGGGAACCAGACCTCCCGACCAAAACTGCCACCACTTCCAGGCACCAACAGAAAAATGTACTGCATTTTTGTATGTTAGTCTGTTTCTCTTTTTTCTTCTCTTCTCTTTTCTCATCTTTTTCTTTTTATTCTCTTCTTTATTTTCCTTTGGAATCAGGCTCATAGTTTCTGATTTCATTTTTGGTCAATTCTTATTATATATATTTTTTTCTTTCTCTGTTTTGTTTAATCAGTCTTTTTTACCTCTATTTTTTTAATAACCTTTCGATATCTCCTTCTTTACTTTTCTTTCTGTCTCTCTGGATTAAGCCTTATAGTTTCTTTGATTCTATGCTTGGTCTTTTTTTTTTTTTTTGGCTCCTTTCATTTTTCTCTTTGTATGGGATCAGGTTCCCCGCCCTTTCCTTTTTTACAGGGTTACTTCAACAAACAAATCAAAGCATACTTGGTGAAAGGTTCAAACAATCCACCACTATGAGCAAGGAGGAGCTTTGTAGAAGACTAACCAGTGGGACAGAGCAGCCAAATACACAATAATACAGTGCATGCAACACACTCCAAAAACACTTTCTGAAGTGCCAGGCCCTGCACAGTGTGTGACTCCTTTTTAATATAGTAGTACTCACAGGTGCAGGACACATAACAAGCTATTAAAACACCTAAAAGACAGAAAAACAGCCAAAATGACAAAATGGAAGAATTCTCCTTAAAAGAAAATCCAGGAAGAAACGACAGCCAGAGAATTGCTCAAAACAGATATAAGCAATATATCTGAACAAGAATTTAGAAAAAGTCATAACACTAACAGCTGGGCTTGAAAAAAGCATAGAAGACAGGAGAGAATCTATTGCTGCAGAGATCAAAGACCTAAGACATAGCCATGATGAATTAAGAAATGCTATAAATGAGATGCAAAATAAACTAGATGCAGTGACAGTGAGAATGGAAGAAGCAGAGGAGAGGATAGCTGAAACAGAAGATAATGTTTCTTCTGGAAGAAGAACATTATCTTCATGGAAGATGATGAAGCTGAAAAAAAGAGGGAAAGGAAATTACTAGACCACAGGGGAGAATTACAGAGCTAAGTGATTCAATGAAATGAAATAATATCCACAACAAAGGAGTTCCAGAAGAAAAGAGAAAGGGGCAGAAGGTTTATTTGAACAAATTATAGCTGAGAACTTCCCTTATCTGGGGAAGGAAACAGGCATCCAAGTCCAAGAGGCACAGAGAATTCCCTTCAGAATCACTAAAAACACGATGACATGTCATAGTGAAACTGGTAAAATACAAAAATAAGGAGAGAATTCTTTCTTTTTATTTAAAAAATTTTTTTAACATTTATTTATTTTTGAGAGACAGAGAGAGACAGATCATGAGCAGGGGAGGGGCAGAGAGAGACGGACATACAGAATCGGAAGCAGGCTCCAGGCTCTAAGCTGTCAGCACAGAGACCGATGCGGGGCTTAAACCCACAAACTGTGAGATCATGACCCGAGCCGAAGTTGGACACTCAACCAACTGAGCCACCCAGGCACCCCAAGGAGAGAATTCTTAAAGCAGCTAGGGACAAATGGGCCTTAACCTACAAGGGTAGACACATAAAGGTAGTAGCAGACCTGTCCACTGAAACTTGGTGGTCAGAATGGAGTCGCAGGAAATATTCAATGTGCTGAATAGGAAAAATATGCAGCCAAGAATTCTTTACCCAGAAAGGCTGTCATTCAGAATAGAAGGAGAGATAAAGGTTTTCCCAAGACAGGACAAGACTTAAGATAAACAGAGAAGACAAATATACTAGGGAGATAATAAAACTGACATAGGATACAAAAACATAAATTTTGACTAGAGAAGACTGTTCACAGGGGAGGAAAAACACAGAAAGAGACTGAGGAAGGAAACAGGCATGTGATGAAGGAAATTCTATAGGTAATCTAACTTAGTCATGTTTTCTTTTAACTTTTATTTAAGTGATATTTATTGTGTTTTTTCCCCCCATTGTTAAAATTGGTATGTGTTCACAAAGAGAATTTGGAATATATGGAAGAAAACATGTCAAACATTATCCCACCCAAAGACAGTCATTGTTTCACATATTTACATCCATAAATTTTATTTACACACATATTATCTTCTAAAACATGGTATTATATTATGCTACTTTTAATCTTGCTTTTTTCTTTTTTGAAAGTTTATTTTGAGAGAGAGAGACAGAGAGAGAGTACACACATGCACAAGCAAAGAAGGGGCAGAGATGGGGGAGAGAGAGAATCCCAAGCAGTCCCCCATGACATGGGGCTAGGTCTCACAAACTGCGAGATCGTTACCTGAGCTGAAATCAAGAGTCAGACCCATATGCCCCTAATCTTACTTTTTAAAATAACAGTATATCATGAGCCTATCCAATGACCATTCATCTTTTATAATAGGATTAAAAAAAATTTTTTTTGTTTATTTATTTTGAGAGAGAGAGAGAGAGAGAGAGAGTGTGTGTGTGTGTGTGTGTGTGTGTGTGTGTGAGTGGGGTTGGAGCAGAAGGAGAGGGAGAGAGAGAATTCCAAGCAGGCTCTGCACTGTCAGTGTTGAGCCTGATGCAGTGCTTGAACTCAGGAACCATGAGATCATGACCTGAGCTGAGATCAAGAGTCAGATACTTAACTAACTGAGCCACTCAGTACCCATACAACAGGATTTTTAATACCAACAATTTATTCCAAAGATTTGGATAAACATACATAATTTCCTTAACAAACTCCTCTTGCATGTGTGTGCATACTTTCCCTTCAATCTTTAAGGTACTGTAACAAAGCTCTTCATATAATAATTTGTATGACTCTCTCATAAATTACTACAAGCAGAATTAAGACTAAAGAATATAAGCACAGTTAAAGGTTTCTGGGAAAACATTATTGCCAAATTACCCCTCAACATTATTCTACCCATTTCCACTTTCACTGTCAAATATTTAGTGATAGTGCTAGGTTTACCCATGATTCCAAATATTTTCCAGCTTGAAAGAAAATAATAATATTATTTAATTTACATTTTTGGTCATCATTAGGGGGAACATTTTTCATATTTTATGACATCTATGTATTACTTTAATAACTTTGCTTCTAATGAAATATTTTTTAAGAACTTATCATTAAAGAGACTAAACCTTAGTTTGTCATACATATTTTAGTGGATATTTCTTGATTTGTTATTTGCCTTTCACTTTTGTTCAAGCTGGTGGACACACAGACATTTTAAATTTTCATGTAGTTAAATCTATCATTTTTCCCTTTAATGTTTCATGCTTTTATTCCAAGAAAGGCTTATTTAACTCTTAACACTGATAGTCACTGATAATTCTTTTGGCTTCACTTTTATATTTAACTATTTCCATATAGAATTTATTTTGGCATTAGGAATGAAGTATGGAGTGACTTTAAATTTCTTTTCAAATAATATATTATTCAAACACTGTATATTAAAAAAATTCAAGCTTTCTTTCAAACTTTAAATGTTTTATAATATTCACTAAATTATTTTATATATTAAGGTTTATTACTAGTTTTTTAATTATATTTTAACTATCTATCTTCATTGATGAAAGCAGCATTTTAGAAAGATCATTCTGTCAGTACTTGGTAAGATAACATTAAAAAGAAGGTGGTTGATAAAGACTAATGGTAGGATGCATGAATTTTAAACAACCAGAAAGTGAAATCCTAGATTAAAATAGAATCAATACCAAAAGAAAGGAGAACAAAGTGTCAAGAGATTATAATAAAAGTTTTTCTTTTGAAAAATCACATACCTATGAGTTCTCTTAATACAAAATCCCAGAGACAGAAGGAATTATTAGCACTTTAACTCAGGGAAAGCTGAACAATAAAAATGAGTATCAAAGTCCCCAATCAGAAGTATGATGCTTGTATCATGGAGCATGCAAATCTCCTGACTTGTATTATCACTTGTATTACTAAGTATCAGTGCAGAACAGATCACTAACTTTGAAGAAATGAAAATGCACAAAATCCAATCATAATAATATCTTACCAGTAAGGAGTGCCAATGAAAGATTTTCTCTTTGCAATGGTAGCTGTTATTTTTGCAGCCACACCAAAGTCAGCTAGTAGGGAAAAAAAATTGGACAAAAATTTTAGTTCTTTCAATAAAGTCACCAACATTTCAAATCTCACCCTTAGGCATGGGCATTATTAATAAATCAGATAGTAATGCCAGGGGAATATATATATAAACTGAATACCTATATCTTTTCTTGCTTGGATTATAACATACTTATTAAAGAAAATCATTTTTTGGCACTTTATTAGAATAAAAGATACTTTATAAAGAACAAAGTTTAATAAAAAAATTTACTACAAGCATACTGAAGTTAATTAAGGGAAAAAAAGGTAAAAGAATAAACCATCCACTTGGATGCCTTTTATTCTAACACAACTAGGGTAGTACTATTTTGGTGCTAAAATTAAAAAAGTCTTTTTCTCTATATAAACTTTTTTATTGTTGTTATACATGGTTATAAAAAACTGAATACAAGTATAGTACATTTTTGTCATTTAAGTAACACCTCAGGGATTCTACTCTTATTCTCCTTAACTATTAATTCTGATGATTGAATAATATTCCATAAGTGGATTTATTACAGTTTAACATTTTTTCTATTGGTAGTCCTATGTTTGTACTTTTTTCTATGATAAACAATGTGTAATCCATATTCCTATGAACACAGGTTTTTTTTTATCTTTAGGAGTAAGTTCCTTCAACAGAGTCTCAGGAGTAAAATTACTAGATCAAAACATTTAACATTATTGTGGGTCTTGATATGAATATTAAGCTTGTATAATGTTAATTCTCATTTAAAATTTTATTAAAATTTTTAAGAAAAAATTTGAGGAACTTGAAATAACATACCTAATTTTACATCACCATGATCTGTCAATAAAATATTTGCACCCTAAAACAAAAATACAAATACTATTAAATTAGCATCATAAAATTCCTTCCAAAAATTATCTATTTGAGCATATTAAATGAACTTACTTTGATATCTCTATGCATTTTGCCTTTAGTATGCAAGTAGGCAAGACCCTGAAGTTAAAAAAAAAAAAGTATGCATTAGCAGAGCTGCAAACTTAATGCCTGCATTTTCTACTTAAATTCTCACTGAATAAGAAAAATTAAATGTCTTTTTCTGGGGGGAGAAAACCTAGAAGAGTTCTTTTTATTAATCAATGTTTACTGTATTTTAAGATTTTAAACTCATTTTCTGGTAAAAATCAGAAATATTTTACATCACCACAATCAAGCTAATGAACATATCTAACACTCCCCAAAGTCCCTCCTACACACAAATACCGATCTACCTTCTATCACTATAGATTTAAATTTTCTAGAGTTTTACATAAACCGAATTACACAGTATATTCTTTATCTGCTCTTTCATTTACAATAATTAATTTGAGATTCCTTGTTAATGTGTATATCAATAGTTCATTCTTCTTTATTTCTGAATAGTATTCCATTGTACAGTTATAGCAGAATTTGTTTACACACCCATCTGTTGATAGATATTTGGATGGTTGGGTTGTTTAAAGTTTTTGGCTATTATAAATAAAGTTGCTCTTAAGATTCATATATAAGTACTAGTATGACTTTTTCCTTCCTGGTAAATACCCAGGAGTGTAATGGCTGAATTGTATGGCACTAATAAATTTAAACTTTTAGGCAACTGCCAAACTGTTTTCCAAAGCAGCCGTACCATTTTATATTGAAACCAGCAGCGTATGAGAGTTCCAGTTAATCCATATTCTCATTAACCTTCTTAAGGTCAGTCTTTTTAATTTTGGCCATTCTTTGGTGAAGTGTCTATTCAAATCTTTTGTCCATTTGTTTATTAGGCTCTTATATTTTTAATTACTGAATTGTAAGAGTTCTTTATGGACTCGATACAAGTTCTTGATCAGATATACACTTTACACGTATCTTCTAGTCTGCAGTTTCTCTCTTCATTCTCTTAATAGTGTCTCTAGAAAAATGGAACTTTTTCATCTTGATAAAGTCTAATATACCAAGTTTTTCCTTTATGGATCATACTTTTTGTGTTGTGTCTAAAAATGCTTTGCTTAACTCAAAACTGAAAAATTCTCTCCTTTTCCTTCTGGATGTTCTAGTTCTAGGTTTTATATTTAGGTCTATGATTACTTTGGGGTTTTTACATATGATATGAAGTATGGCTTAAGGTTCATTTGTTGGTATATGGATGTCCAATTATTCCAATACCATTTATTGAAAAGTCTATACTTTCTTCACAGATTTGTCTTTTCAACTTTGTTAAAAATCAGCCATCCATATATGATTTATTTCTGGTCCTTCTGTTCCACTGAGCTACTTACTCACTCTTGCACCTATACCACTATGTTTTGGTTAGTATAGTTTCATAAGTCTTTTATTTTTAATTTTTATTTTAGAGAGAGAGAGCACGAGCAGGGGAGAGGGACAGTGGGAGAAATTTCAAGAAAGAGAGAATCTTAAGCAGCTTCCAAGCTCGGTGCGGGACCCGACACAGGGCTTGATCCCACGTCCCTGGGATCATGACCTGAGTGGAAATCAAGAGTTGGATGCTCAACTGATTAAGCCACTCAGGAGTCCCAGGATTGCACTGAATCTATAGGTCAATTTGGGGAGAATTGACATCTTAACTATTTTTAGTCTCCCAATCCATGAATATGTTACAGTTTTCCATTTACGTAGGTCTTCTTTAATTTTTCTTAGCAGTTTCATAGTTTTCAGTATGCAGTGGTTTATATATCTTTTGTTACATACATTCCCTTAAGAATGTCCTATTTTTGTTGTTATTATAATATTATTTTTAAAAGTTCTGACTGTTGTTAGTGTATAGAAATCCAACTGATCTTGTACATGGATCTTGAATTCTGCAAGCTTTCTAGCCTCACTTATTAGTTCTAGAAGCTGCTTTGTAGATTCTATTCCATTTTTTACACACTTGTTTATGTGGTCTGTGAATAAAGACAGTTTTACTTCTTACTTTCTAATCTCGATGCCTTATATTTCCTTTTTTTCTTATTACACTAGCTGAAACCTGTAATACAATGTTGAAAAGAAGTAATGAGAGCAGATATCCTTGCACTGTTTGACCTCGGTGGGAAAGCATATAGTCCTTTACCATTAAGTATGATTTAGTTGTAGGTTTTTCATAGGTGTTCTATCAGACTGAACAAATTCCTTTCTATTCCTAGTATTCTCAGAATCTTTATCAGGAACAAATGCTGGATTTTTCCAAATGTGTCTATTTAAGATGATCATGTGGTTTTCTCATTTTGTTTGCTACTATGGTTAACTACTTGAAATGATTTTTGAATGTTAAATCATAATTGCATTCTAGGATAAACCTCACTTGATGATGTGTTATCTTTTTAAATATTCTGTTGGATTACCTTTGCTAACCTTTTATTTATCTTTTAAAGTGTTACATCTGTGTTTATGAAGGATGTTATTAGTCTGTAGTTTTGTTCTCTTACAGTATTATCTGGTTTTGGTTTTGGAGCAATCCTGGTCCATAAAAAGATTTGGGAAGTATTCTCTTCAATTTTCTTTTCTTTTTAAAAAAATTTTTTAACATTTATTCATTTTTGAGAGACAGAGTACAAGTGAGGGAGGGGCAGAGAGAGAGGGAGACAAAGAATCCAAAGTAGGCTCCAGGCTCTGAGCTGTCAGCACAGATCCCAACCCAGGGCTTGAACCCACAAACTGTGAGATCATGACGTGAGCCAACGTTGGATGCTCAACCGACTGAGCCACTCAGGCACCTTCTACTCTTCAATTTTCTAGAAGAGTTTGTGTAGAATTGGCATTATTTCTTCCTTAAATGTTTGGTAGAATTTATCTACCCACATCATCTGACTTGGAGAATCTTTGTGGGAATATATACAGAATTATTCAGTTGATTTCTCTCAAGGAAATTGTTCATTTTTTCTAAGTTGTAGGCTTTAATGATAGAAAGCTATTCATAATACTCTCTGGGAACTGAATATCCTTGTTATTCTTTCAAAATTTATAGATTCTGTTGTAGTATCTTTATATTTAGTACTAATACTGGTAATCTGTGTTTTCTCTTAGAAGTTTATAAATTTTAGTGATCTTCTCAAAGGATCAGATTTTGGTTTTATTGATTTTTCTCATATTTTTCTGCTTTCTAGTTCAGATTTCCACTCTGATCTTTATTATTTCCTTTCTCTGTCTACTTTGGATTTAATTTGCTCATTTTTAAAAAAATTTCTTAAGTTGGAGGCTGAAGATACTGATTTCAGACCTCTTTTTCTTCCTAATAAAGATGTTCAGTGCCATAAACTTCCTTCTAAGTATTGCCTTAGTACACCCCAAATTTTGATGTGTTGTTTTCATTTCATTTGATTCAAAATAAGTTTCTCTTATTTCTTCTTTGACTCATGGGTTACTTAATTTAGTTTAGTGCTTTATTTAGTTTCCACACATTTGGAGATGAAATATTTCTGCTGATTGTTAATTTAATTGCAATGTGGTCAGAGAATATAGTTTGTATGACTTAAATCCTATTCAATGTATTGAAACATATTTTACGGCCCCAAATATGGTCTACCTTGGTAAATGCTCTATGCACACTTGAAAAGCATATGTATCACACCACTATCAGACTAAAATGTCAGTTAGGTCAAGCTGTTCGGTTGTATCATTCATGTCTTCTGCATCCTTACTGATTTTCTGCCTATTTGCTCTTCAAAATTATTTTGAGAGGGGGTATAACTAATTATAACTGTGCATTTGTCTATTTTCCTGGCAGTTCTATCAGTTTTTGCTCATTTAATTTGAAGCTGTGTTATCAGGGGCTTAAACATTTAGGGTGGTTATGCTTTTTATGAAGTGGCCTTAAAGAGGTCTTTGCTCTGAAGTCTACTTTGTCTGATATTAATATGGCCACTCCAGCTTTCTTTTCAATAGTATGACATATCTTTTTCTTTTCTTTTACTTCTGACCTATTTTGTGTTTTTATAAAAGTACATTTCTTGCAGGCAGCATCTAGTTGGGTTTTTCTTTTTTCCATTCTGACAATCTCTGCCCTTTTTATTTAAAAAAAAAAACTTTAATAAAAATTTTATGTATTAAGGTATACAACATGATTTGATACACATATGCATAGTGAAATGATTATCTAAATTAAGCTAGTTAACATATCATCTCCTCATAGTTACTATGGTTTTTTTTATAACAAGAGCACCTGAAATTTACTCTCTTAACATATTTCCAATATTCAATACCATATTATTAACTGTAGCTGTCATGCTATACATTAGTAATCAATCTACATGACTGTAATTTTATACTCTGACCAACATCTCCTCATTTCTATCCCCTGGCCCCCAATCTCTCTCTGCATCTATGAGTTCAACTGTTTTAGATTCTACATATAAGTGACTTATGCACATTTGTCTTTATGTTTCTGGCTTATTTCACTTAGTACAATGTCCTCCAGGTTCAAATATGTTGTCACAAATGACAGGATTTCCTTCTTTTTTATGATTGAATAATATTCCACTGTACATATACACTATACCTTGTCCATTCATTGGTCAGCAGACACCAAATGTGGAAGTTTGTCAGCATAACAAAAATTTTAAATTGGAATTAATCTTGGAGGACATCTCTACCAAAGCCTCATTTTATACTTGGGGAATTAGAACCATAAAATAGATTATGATCATATACCAGGGTCAGAATGCAAACTCAAGTTCTTTGTTTTTTTGTTTTTTTACTTCCATTTAGTACTCTATCCATTACTTTAAAAAGCAATGAACTTTGAAATTAAAATACAAAGAAAAATAATCTGTCAACCATTCTCTACTCTGAGTGTCTGATTATTTTTATATTTTATGTGAGCATAAAAAAGTAGATTTCTATGTTATGGGATTATAGAAATATACATATATATATTGGACAAATTCAGATTTGACATGATATGCCTTCTAAAGCATGAGGAAACCAACACTTAGAAATGACCAGAATTTTCTCTTAAATCAAGTCAATCTCCCGGTTTCTAAAATATGGAAGAAAAACATATAGAATACCAGTTTCATTTCTAAACAAATTACACAATCTAGGAAATGTGGGGATAGAAGCATCGATTAACAATTATGCGTCATAATTACCAAAATAAAAACCGTAAACACTACTTAATTCCTAATTTAAATGCCTTGAAAGATATGAACAATATTACTACTTGCTAATCTAAATGAGCAGTCTTTCAAGGCACTAAAAAAATAAATAGACTGTGACAAATGCTCTATCCTCTATACCTTTCTCAAAGAGTCACAATCTACTTTAATATATTAAAAGCTCTCACAGACTCTGAAATAAAGAAGAAACTTCTGCTTATGACAATGTTGACCAAATCTATAAAATGGGATTCTGCCATCAATGATAGTTATTGATATCACATACAACTAGGAATTCCAGAACACATTTTGGGTATTGTTTGCTAATTTATTGTCATTTTGGAAGAAACAGTAAAAGACCTCATGTCTTGTGCATTTTGCTAATTTATTGTCATTTTGGGAGAAATAGTAAAAGACCTCATGTCTTCTGCAAAAGAGATTCTTTTTATCGTCATAAAACTTAAAGGGAAAGCTTAGACAACTGTTGCGATTGAGAGGTCTGGTGATTCATTCACAAAAACCGATTTACATCTGTGGCTTTCCTTAGCTTTGCAGCAACTAAGAGCCAAGTTCAACAGAATAAAACAGCGGACGTCACCACTGTTTAAAGCAAGCATTAGCTTAAATGAATTCTTGTGACTCATTCATGAAAGAAATAACCAAGCTTACAGAATAACAATATGAGAGGTTAACAGAAAAATCATTTGGTTTACTCTTTTTCTTTTGGGCAGATCATCATTTTATAGTTTTCAACTGTGAAACCAGAACTGCCTTTCTATCCACATAAGGAAATGGGAGTACCTGTAAAGTTTCTCTGCATACATAGGCTATTTGCAATTCTGATAATGGCCCAGTAACTAGGAAAAAAGAGAGACCACATAGTTATACATGTCACTAATGCATTACAAACAGTCTACTTTAAAAATGACAAACTATTGGGGTGGCTGGTTGAGCGTCCGACTTGATTTTCAGCTCATCATCTCAGGATTTGTGGGAGCTGTGTTGGGCTCCGTGTTGACAGTGCAGAGCCTGCTTGGGATTCTCTCTAGCTGCCCTTTCCCCCACTGATGCTGTCTTTGTCTCTTTCAAAATAAACAAGTAATCTTTAAAAAAATGACAAACCATTATTATAAAACTTCTTCTATGTATATAATTGGATGGCTTCTCGCCATGAGCACACATTATTCTTATAATCAGGGAACAAAAAAAAAAGTAAAGTTGAGAATCCTAAAATGTACTTTAAAAATGGAAGATTTTTAAAGGATTAAGATCATGTCTGTTGTTTTCTAAAGACTGTCCTATGGTGCCTAGTACTACACTTTAAAAATGGAAGATTTTTAAAGGATTAAGATCATGTCTGTTGTTTTCTATAGACTGTCCTATGGTGCCTAGTACTACACTTTGCAAGTAATGAATGAATGTAGTACTAGGCACCATAGGACAGTCTGTAGAAAACAACAGACATGATCTTAATTCTGAACAATTTCTCTAAAATAAAGCCAAGAAATGAAATAAACATATAAAATTAATTATTGTTATAAAGAGTAGAGAACCGTAAGAGATCAATTGTTGAAATATACCAGAAGGAATCATATACGACATTAAAGATCAAAATATTATTTTAGCATAACCCTTTTCTATATTTCCTCCAAAACAGGAGGGCTTGATTCAGTACCTTATTTAAGAATTTAAAAAGTAACCAGGTTACTTCTGACAACCAGATCTTTATTATGAAATATAAGATCCTTCTGTAAGTACCTAGCCAGACACTTCAGAAATATGCTTTCTAATACCATGAGAGAATATTTGAAATCTGGTGTTTGCTGACAATGAAACCAAATCAGGTACTTACATATAATCTTTCCTTAAGAGAAATATTTCACTGTATTATTTTAATCACTGGCTCTCTACATCTACTCAGGGACATAAAATTTTGATTCTTAGTAACTTAATGGAATAATAAATAATAAAAGAAGTGGAGCCACCTTTATTAACAGTTTATTCTAAGTATATACGTTCTTGATTCCTACGGTTATCTAGTATACAATATACAGGGATGGTTACTTCTTAGATTCAATTTAATTCAACAAATACAGGTTTAGTAATGAAAAGTAGAAATATCATAAAGAAGTAAGATTAATGTCTTAAAATATTCTTTAAAAGGGGAAGTAGTAAAAACAATGCCAGCTATATAGTTTTACTTATCTGTATTCTTTCTTGAGTTCTCATTCTGTACAAGTGTGAATAAAAATTATAATCATTGTATAAAAGCTTTTCATATAAATGATAATTCTTCATAAAATCATAGAAAAGAATTTTAAATTGAGTGGCATAGAGTTGTTTTCTACCAGTAATTCTTTTAAATCAGACACAGAGTAAAATAAGATAACAGTAATTCTATTATGATATAATACATAAGAAAATGACTAGTGTATAAGAAAATAAAACTTATTTTTCTTAAAAAAATGATTTGTTTTAAAAACTCTTTGTAATATTTTATATAATTGTAGTATTTATGTGGTGTTAAAAATTATTTTAAGTAAAAAGTATCCAGACTTCAGCCATCAGTCACAACTATTTTTTTTGTCATGGGTTATCTATTGTGACAGATTTAGATAATTATTATATTTATTAATTTGTAATTAAATAATACATCAGTACATTTTCATTATAATTCAAAATTTTACTTAGAAGTCCCATTTCTCCCCTAGAAGTAATGACTTACCAATTTGGGACACATCCTTTCATTTTGTTGTGCATTAACATTCATATGTAATGTGAATATAAAAAATTATATTTTTAAAAGTCTAAGTGTGATCAGTTATGCTATACATATTTTTTCATGATCTAGTTTTTCCATTTAAAAAGAGGCCTTGGGGAGATATAGCTAGTTGATATAAACGGAGCTGCTTTATCTTTTTAAATGCTCCATAATATTCCATATTATAGGTGCAGCATAGTTTATGTAACCATTGCTCTATTGACTAATATATTTTTAAATATTTTTATTTTACAGAGTGGAGAGGGGCAGAGGGAGAGGGAGAAAGACAATCTTAAGCAGGCTCCACACTCAGTGCAGGGCCCAACGCGGGACATGATCTCGTGACTGTGAGATCATGACCTGAGCCAAAATCAAGAGTTGGATGCTCAACCTACTGAGCCACCCCAATTGACTGATATTTTAACAATCTGATCTCTACAAGCTACAAATATTATTTACACCTGAATAGCACTTATTTTTACATCTCCTATGGTGGTATTTGTAAACTGGATGACTGAAATTTGATAAGGCTGTCAATATAGAGCTTTCAGCACAGAAATGTTTGAAAATATTTCACATATTTCTTAATATAGTGTAAAGTTGCAATGGGAGTTTTACTATTCCATATTTAGTTAAATAAAGAAAAGAGAAAAATGGTTTATAGGATCTGTGCTTAGTCTCATAAACTCTAAAAAATCAGGAAATTGTCAAAAACAAAACAAATTGGAAGCTAAATTACAGAGCCAAAATGAAGACTATTTCTAAATGGTATTATAATATCTAATTCCACTCAGAAAACTGCTCAATAAAATACTTCAAATTTTTGAAAATTTTACATTTTTCAATATTTTTAAAAAGTTTATTTATTTATTATTTCTGAAAGAGAGAGAGCACAAGCAGGGGATGGCCATAGAGAGGGAGACACAGAATCCGAAGCAGGCTCCAGGCTCTAGCCGTCAGCACAGAGCCCAATGCGGGGCTTGAACTCATAAACCATGAAATCATGACCTGAGCCGAAGTCGGACGCTTAAATAACTAAGCCACCCAGGTGCCCTGAAAATTTTACATTTCTAATACAAAAATATATCAACAACTAAACCTAGTTGTTTTCTTAGTTAGGTTAAGTAATTTCTAAGATAGATATACAATTTCTTTCATGTGATGTTAACCTTTGTAATTCAATTCTTATTTACAAAAGTTGAGGCAGTTTCAAATGTAGATAAAATACTTCCCTAGACACTCGGAAGATTTCCTAGAGACTACATCTAAAAAGTAAAATTTGGACTGTATGAGAACTTTTGGATTTCTCAGTTCAGGCTTCAGCAAATTTAACTAAATAACAACAAAAAAGTTTAGATTTCTTTTATGCAATACTACAGGAGAACAGAAGAGTGTAAAACCGTGAATGTACCCATCAATATCCCTGGTTAACTAGAAATGTAAAACAATAATCATTAAAGTCAAAGTTTGTTTTTAAAATGTAAAATCAAATTAACAGTACCGTGGTAGATATCTTGAAGTGATCCGCCACCACAGTATTCCATACAAATCCACAGTTTTTCTCGACTAATAAGAGAAGAAAATTATATAGCTAGTAATTCTTAATCACTGAAATACCCCAAAGGCTTTCACTATTCAGTACACCAAGGTTTAGAATGGATTACAGGGTGGAAAAGGAAATTGCCCCAGCAGTCGGTCTTCCAGATACAGAAAAGCATAATAACTTCAGTTTCGTTCCCATCTTAAATGGTTTAGAATATAATAAGTTTTATATGATAGAATGCTTATTTGTAATTGTAATATTTATTATCAGATAATGTATAACTGCATAAGTGTCATTATTAATATAACAAAGGAGACTACAAGAAAACCTGAGAAATTTTAGAACTTCAGACAACATAACTTTAAAAATTTACATATATAATAGTATTTACATGGAAGGCAGGGAGAGCGATTATAGAGAAGAGCAGATGCTATTTTTTAATACCTGAGATAGCTCCCAAAGTAGGCAACGATGTTGCAATGTTTACATTCTTTAACCATAAATATTTCTTGTTGAATCAAAGAAAAATCATCTCCTGAAAAATAAAATTATAAAACTTAGTAACCAAGTTACATTTTGAGTCATATATGGGAAAAAGGAAAACTTTACAATAAATGTTAGAGATGAGGAATTAGATACTCTTAATATTTCAGTGTAATATAAACTGATACAGTCTTCCTAAAACGCAGAAAAAATCTTTGAACACATAATTTCACTTAAAATTTTTTTTTCTGAAGGAGATGTGCACAGAGATAAATGTTTTCTGCAATATGACTTAATAAAGAAAGAATGGTTAAATAATTTATGGCACAGTTACACATATAATACAGTTAAAACATGTTTTGATGTGCAAATATATTCATGATATATTAAATAAAAAAAGGATATTTTATATATGTTATATAAATACATATGCATAAAGAAAGAAATACCTTAAAAAACTTACACAATGTTTATGTCCAGGTGGTAAATAATTAAAAGTAATTTTGCTCTGCTTGACTTATCACTTACCATAATATTTTCTAGTTCTACCCACATTGTTGCAAATGGCAAGATTTCTTTTTTTTTTTTTTTTAGTGTTTATTTATTGTGAGAGAGAGAGAGAGAGAGAGAGCACGCCAGCAGGGTAGGGTCAGAGAGATAGACATAGAATCCCAAGCAGGTTCTGTGCTGTCAGCACGGAGCCCGATGCAGGGCTCGATCCCTAGAACCATGAGATCATGACCTGAGCTGAAATTGCCAAAATCAAGAGTCAGACACTTAACCGATTGAGCCACTCAGGTGCCCCAAGATTTCATATTTTGATGGTTAAGTAATATTACATTGTATATATACCACATTTTCTTTATCCATTCATCAGTTGGGCTCTTTCCATAGTTTGGCTATTGATAATGCAGCTATAAACATTGATTTGGGTGAATGTATCCCTTCAAGCCTGTATTTTTTATTTCATTCATATGTAAAATTTAAGAAACAAAACAGATGTCCATATGGGGGGGGGAAGAGAGAGGGAAACAAACCACAGGAGACTCTTAACAACAGAGAAAAAACTGAAGGCTGATGGAGGTGAGTGGGAGATAAGCTAGATGGGTGATGGGTATTAAGGAGGGCACTTGTGATGAGCACTGGGTGTTGTATGGAAGTGATGAATCACTGAATTCTATTCCTGAAACCAATATTGCATTGCATGTTAACTAACTAAAATTTAAATTAAAAAAATAAAAAAGGGAGACACCTGGGTAGCTCAACCGGTTAAGTATCCAACTTGAGCCCAGGTCATGATCTCACAATTGATGAGTTTGAGTCCCACATTGGCTGTCTGCTGTCAGCACAGAGCCCACTTTGGATCCTCTGTCCCCCCTCCCTCCACCTCTTCCCCACTCACAAGCTCTCTCAAAAAATAAACATTAAAAAAAAGTAATTTTGCTTTCTTCTTATTTGTATTTGCCAATTTATCACAAACTTGTTTGAGTTATTTAGGAAAAGTTAAATTAAAATGAAATACTGGTTAGGGACACCTAATCTGAGTTAAGGTCAGGTAATGATCTCTTGTTCAGTGAGTTTGAGCCCCGCATCAGGCTCTGTGCTAACAGCTCAGGGCCTGGGGCCTGTTTCGTATTCTGTGTCTCACTTTCTCTGCCTCTCCCCTGCTAGTGTGCCTGTGCTCTCTCTCTCTCTCTCTCTCTCAAAATAATAAACATTAAAAAAATAATAAATTAAAAAAATGAAATACTGGTCAGTTATGGGAATTTCAGGGTTATTATGTGAACACCACCTAAAACGGTACTGTCACCTCACCATCAAACTTCATTTTGTATAGTAGTCTTTTTTTTTCAAGTTTTTATTTAAAAAATTTTTTTTAATGTTTATTTATTTTTGAGAGAGACAGAGAGACAGAGCATGAGCAGGGGAGGAATAGAGAGAGGGAGACACAGAATCTGAAGCAGGCTCCAGGCTCCGAGCTGTCAGCACAGAGCCTGATGCGGGGCTTGAACCCACAAACTGTGAGATCATGCCCTGGGCCGAAGTCGGACGCTTAACCAACTGAGCCACCCAGGTGCCCCTAAGTTTTTATTTTAATTCCAGTTAACATACAGCATTATGTTAGTTTCAGGTGTACAATACAGTGATTCAACAATTCTATACATTACTCACTGCTCATCATGATTAAGTGTGCTCTTAATCTCTTTCACCTATTTTACCCACCTCCCCTCTCAGTTTGTCTCTATAGTTTAGAGTCTGTTTTTTTTTTTTTTCTGTTTCTTTGTTCATTTATTTCTTAAATTCCATATATGAGTGCAATCATATGGTATCTGTCTTTCTCTGACTTATTTCACTTAGCATTATACCCTCTAGATCCATCCGTGTTGTTGTAAAAGGCAAGCTTTCATTCTAAAAAAAACAAAAAAAAAATAAAACAAAACACCCTATTTCTTAATTGTCTGCCAGTAGAAGGGGCTTAATGGAGATAATTCAAAACAGATGATGATCTGTGCTTCCCATCATCAATTTATGCAGAAGTAGGGAGTAAATCCTGTAAATTACAGTAAGAAGCCTGCTCACCAAGGTGTATACACTTTCTTTGTCCACTCCTGGGCACCAGAATATTGTTTCTCCTTATATCTCACTCCTCTACCTGCACCTTTTCCATTACAGCTTTAAAACCGAATCTTTACACATGCTCATCTCCAATAAGCAGGCTAGATTCTAGTTTATCCTTCATTTTATCAGGAAGCCCTGAATTACAAATGAAAGAAGAGTAAAGAATCACCTAACTTTGTTAATATATACTACTCTTTAGATTTCAGTCTACTCACTTTTAAATGTTCACAGAAGTCATATATGAACTGTGCTGAAAAAATGCTTCAGTTAAGTCTGGAATTTAGAAAAGATTTTCTCACAGGAGTAACTTCACAAATGATGCCTAACTTTTTATTTTTTATAAAATTTTAAACAGAACACATTTCATCTCAATAGACTGAACATGCTTATGATCATTTTAAACCATGTTTGTACCATTTTACAGAACACACAAAATTGCATATGGGCAATTTCCACTGCCTGTGCCCCTGCAAGGGAGCAGAGCCACAGATGATATAAAAGTCTTTTTTTTTTTTTTCCAGTGAAGACCTTTCATTTTAAAAATTTTAATTATCTTTATTTTTTAATTTATATCCAAGTTAGTTAGCATATGTATAATACCCAGTATGATGCCTAACTTCTTAATGATGTCTAAATTCTTAAACTGACCTGTAAAAGCCAGTAATATGGCTGAATTAATACCAATAACAAACCACAACTTCCTGGGGAAATTTAGCTGAGGCCCACCCCACAACTACGGTCTCAGCAGAAGCTATGTGAGGTTTCTGCCAGAAAAGGTGGGGTCTTGGTGAGACTAATCAACAGTTTTTTACAGTTGTAGATGGAAACTAGAGTTTACAAGAATAGGTCATTAATAACTCATATGTTTGAGGACTATGCCTTCTTTGATATATTTAGTGAATAAACTCTAGTTTTGAATATGTTCTTCATATAGCTGTTTCACCACTGTCTTAAGCTTTAATCTGAAGGGGGCA
Source organism: Cryptoprocta ferox (assembly GCA_028646485.1). Lineage (NCBI taxonomy): Eukaryota > Metazoa > Chordata > Mammalia > Carnivora > Eupleridae > Cryptoprocta > Cryptoprocta ferox. The sequence goes on along the minus strand of CM053560.1, from coordinate 46,378,574 downwards.
GAATCTTCTTTGAATTGAAACTGTGCCATGGAACAGACTTACATAAAGATAATATTTTTGTCATCTATCCTGAAGGGCAGATAAGCTAAATGCAGTTATTTATTACAGAAGTAGCAATTCTTTGATGGCTTACATCAGCTTCTTCTAAATTGGGGTTTATTTTTTTCTTCTGTTTGGGTGATGCCAGACTACTGTTTCCTTTCCCTGAAATATAGTATAAAATCCACTGGATTCAGACGCCTCAGGCCTAGAGGTTCCAGCTCTGTTGTTCACTTATAAATGGGTTTTGAGGAGTTTATTTTCTCAATAAAGTGAAGTTTCATTCTTCATACTTAGGCAACATAAAGATGAACTAGCTAAGAAATACAGAACCCCACATCTGCAGCTTTGACTAAGTACCTGCTATTTCCAACTGGAGGTATTGCTAGCACCCTGAATTTAATATGCCCCAAGACACCAATATCTTCTTTTAAAAACCAGTTTTCTCTTTGGACTCTCTATTTGTGTTAATGACACTTTTTTTCCTAAAGGACTAACCTCTGGCAGCCTCTCCACAGCCCTCCTAAGAGAACTGACCTCTATGCGGCAATCCTGTAATTTACAGGATTTACACACAAAAACTACAATTTGTGTCATGTGATCTTCTATTTGCTGAAGGCACAGAGGTGGACAACTGACCTAAAAAAAAATGAGATGAGCTAATCACATTTGGTCTCTTGCAAATGTGAACCATGGAGACTAAGTCATTGGTAATCAGTAGAATCATGTTAAAAGTGGAATATCAGAGTAGGAGTCTATGAATGACTGTGGCTAAGGTTACTAGAGATATACTGAAAACCTGGCTTATAAGTATGTCCTTATATACGAAGGGAAAGATCCACCAGAGCTTGAATGTGTGCCAAAGCATAGGCAGAGACAGCTGGGAAATCGCCAAGACCAGAAGCTTATTACTTTAGTCTTCTTTAAGGGTGTGTATGGCTGGCTGCCTTAAGGAACTCAGCCTGATACTCCTAGGAAAAAAGAGTGGCCCTCTTTACCCAAAAAAGTGATCCAGAGAGAGAAGAAGGATGGTAGCTCTGTGTCTGGGATGGCAGCTGTGTCTGGGATGGTGGACACTGGAATGAGTCCTGTGTGTTAGTACTCTTAAGACTGGCTTGAGCCCTGGAAGGTAGTGATAAAGAAGAAATGGACAGTGCAGGTATTAGTTATTTCATTCTGGGTTCTAGATGGTACTGACACTGGGATTTGCATTTTTAATTTTTTTTAACTGTTGCATTAGGGTTCCCAGTTAGAATGTTCAGTGACTACTAGCGCAGCGATTGCAGCCTCTACCAGTGTTTCAAGGCTAATATTCAAAGACAGATTTGGTAACAAGGGCAGTAAGCACTGCAATACCCTAAAACCCAAGTTTTAAAGAGGGAGAAACTCTACTGCTGTCCCTTGCTCCTAAGCCACCTCCTGTCTATCATCATACTACAACCCTTAACTACTTTTTAAGTTCTGTTTTTAAAGTTTATTTGCTTATTTTGAGTGGGAGAGGGGCAGTGAGGGGATGGTAAGAGAGAGAATCCCAAGCAGGTTCTGCACTGACAGCACAGAGACCAACTCGAGGCTCGAACTCACGAACTGTAAGATCATGACCCGAGTCAAAATCAAGAGTTGGATGCTTAACTGAGTGAGCCACCCCAGTGCCCCTAAACTACAGTTTTTAACTGCACTGAGCAACCCATTCCCCCCAACAGGCTACTCTATTAAAAAAAAATGTGGCCTTAGCATCTGGGGTCACTTAGGCAGTTGATTTTTGCTTTCAGCTTCTTAGTTTTTAATACAATTAGCCAATGTCAGTGTTGATTCAGCTACTAGCTGCTTCTGCTATAATCAGTCCATCAAAATTAGGATCAGATTGGACTCCTGTTAACACCACACTTAAGGCATTTCTAAAAACATAAGGAAAGAAGAGAAGCCTTGGAAGTCAACAGACTAGAACTATTTAGGACCTACTGGTTGACATAAAGGGTGCAGGCATTCACATTCTGGGAATGAACAGGAGTAAACTGGTTGGACTCCTCATATAAGAGTCCTCTGGATTATACTTGGATTCAATATCCTTTTAAGGGTTTCTTGCAACCAAACAGGTTCTAAAAGATAGTACTTGGGAAATGATTAAAAGCCACATGCCCCCTTAAAAAAATAAAAAAGAAGGGTACCAGTTAGGCATTAAAAGTCTGGTTGTGACGAAATGAAAGGCAGCAGTAAGATTCACTGCACACTCCCTCAAATAATATGGTAGCAGATCATGGATTTAATACGGAGGTAATCAATTAAACCAGTATCTATAATTACATGAACAGCTGCTAACCTAGAGCAATTTAAAGGGCTTAAAGTTGAGTTATAGTATGGTTCCAGCAATAAAAGGACAATGCTAATATCTAGAGCACCTGGCCCAAGGCATAGAGAGAGAAATAGCACCATTATGAAGCCCTAGAGTCCAAATCAGAAAGTCATCTTTGGAATTGCTGAATCATGACATCATAGCCCCAGCTGACTTTACAACTGTACTAGGTTAAGAAAAATAAATAAATATAGGACCCTGACAAGTAGAATGGGAATATCTGGGAGTAGATCAGATAATTCCCAGGCCCCTGGCAATACATTTACTCTAATGTTCCTCTTTCCAGCAAAAGAAGTACAATCAACTCTGTTAAGGAACAGACTCTCTACTGAAGTGTGGCCTATGATTAGAATGTCAATATAGCATGAGCTAAAAAATATACAAAATCAGAGCAAGGAAGAGATTAAAATCCAGAAATAACTGTTGACTTCTAGGGAATATATTCAAAAGCTAGAGTTTTTTGGTTGGTTGGTTGGTTTTGTTTTTTTTCTCCCACACCCCCTCGCCACCCACTAACAGTTTGGAAAAGAAGCTATTTCTATTCTTCAGCAGTTACCCGAGAAACTTCAATGTGCATACCTTCCTTGGTAAAGGCTACATATAATTCCTATCTTTACTCCCCCTTTCAAACAATATAATAACATTAAAATGCTTTAACTCTATTACCTCTTCCCAACTCATGTTATTGTTGGCCAGAATATTAGTTTTTTCTCACAAAGATCATCTTCACTATCATTATTATTCTGTATATAAGTATGCTTTATTTTTTTAAATTTACTCATATTTAATCACTTTCTTTGCTCTTCTTTCCTTTTTGCATCTCAGAGTTACCATCTGGTATCACATTCTTTTTGCTTACTGTTTATCTTTTAGAATTTCCTTTAGTGAGGTTCTATTGATGACAAACACCGTTAGCTTCTGTATGAAAAGGCCTTTATCCTGCCTTCATTATTAAAAGATATCTTCACTCGATGTACAATTCTAAGTTGACAGTTCTCTTCTTTTAGCTCTTTGAAGATATCCACGGTCTTCTACCTTCATTGTTTTTGTTAAGTCACTGTTAAGTCTTAATAGTCCTTCTGTAGTTAATGTCTTCCTTCTCTAGTTGATTTAACGATTTTTTTGTCTTCAGTATTTTACAGTTTCACTATGATATATGCAAATGTGCATTTAAAACATTTTTTTTCTGGCTGGAATTCTTAAATATTTGGTGTTTCCTATCAGTTCTGGAAACTTTCAACATAAATGCTTCGAACATTCTCTTTGCCCAAATGTATCCCTACTCTGATTAGATCTCAGTTGAATCTTTTCATTCTATCTTCTATGTATTTTACATTTTCATATTTTTTGTCTGCTTCTCTGCACTTGTTATATTTTGCAGTCTCTTCATTTCCTCTGCAGCTATGTCTAACTGGTTATATCTATTGTATGTTAAATTTGCAATTATTTTTCATTTCTAGAAGATTAACTTGGTTATTTTAAAAATCTGCTTCTTTCAATAGTTTATTACTTTTACTCATATTTTCATATGACTCTTTTATTTATCTAATCATATCATATATTGAGTATATAATTCCAAAATCTGAGGTCTTCATGTTCTATTGTTGTCTCTTGCTCAAGGCACCTTAATTCCTTGTGTCTTCTGTGATTTTTAACTTTGAACTCTTATTTCTTGGAACTTTATCTATTGAAATTCTTTGCAGCGTGGGTCACAGTTGAGAAACTACACTTGTTTCTGCTAGGTATCTGGGTGTGCTACCCTAGGAGACATTTGCAACTAAAAAACTAAGGTTTTTAAAGCCACACACCACACACCCATAGTGCGACTCTAATTCAAGACAGGCAATATTTTTTTGATAGTTGGTGGGGCAATAGGCAAGTTTATTTGTAGTTTACCCATACTAAAAGCCTTTTGGGGTCCCAGGTTTTTGCAGAGTGGTGACACTTTGCCTAGGGTGGGTGTTGGACTCTGTCTCCTATCCCTTTTGCCCTCTGTGAAGGATGTGAAAGGCAAATCATAATTTTATTTGGTTCAAAAAAGTTTCCTCAAGATTTAAGCCAGCCCCAGTGTCCTGCCCATTTCTCTGGGTTTTTAAAATTTGATTATTCCCTACTTTCTTACAAGATACTCAAGCTCTTTGTATCTGTTTCTTCACCTATGAGGATATAATAAAACCACAGATGATTATTTTGAGAATTAACTTGATACTTCTAAGACACATATTAAGTACCACAGAAGTGTGTTAGTATTATTTCTACTGCACTGGTGTATTTTAAAAGATTAGAAAACTTGTAATCTATCATGTTTTGTGTTTTTTAGCAATAGTAAGATTAGGATAGGTAACTGGCTTTGGAGAAATTAAAAAGAAAAATCTATTTTATTCTATAGCTTTTAATGTACCAATTCTGAAAATGAGTAAGTAAAGCAATTGTTGTTGCTTATTTTACAAGTGACATGAAAACAAATTCCTTAGGACAGCTAAAATGTACTTTTCATTAGGATTAGCAAAGTATTACATAAGGACTATGTATTAGACTTGCTAGTTTTATCTCATTAAAATTTGAAACGATGTTTAATTTTTTAAAAACATTTTAAATGTTTATTTTTGAGAGAGAGACAGAGTATACAAGAGTGGGTGGGGGCAGAGAGAGAGGGGGTCAGAGGAACTGAAGCAGGCTCTGTGCTGACAGCAGCAAGCCCGACATGGGGCTCAAACTCATAATCCGTGAGATCATGACCTGAGCTAAAGTTGAATGCTTAACGGACCGAGTCACCCAGGCGCTCCCGAAATTGGATGTTTTAAAGCACTGTTTTCCATTCTTAACTAATCATAAAATCACCTAGTAATTACAGATTCCCAGGCTCACTCTATACTTTCTGAATGAGAATCTTCAAGAGATTCCTAAGATCAGGCAAGTTTCAGAAACACTGTTTTAAGTAATTCTGTGTGGATAAGTATTTTCTGAGTTATAAGTACCTGATTTATAAACAGTTTGTAACAAAAGCCACTTATATTGACAGAGCTATTCTACTCCAAGATGATGCATCCTCATTCTTTGTTTTGGAGAACAGCAAACCTGTCAGACAACTTTAACATTTGGCTACTGGTATACATAATTATCTGATTTTTAAATATATATAAACATATTCAATATATTTAAATAAATATAAAAGTATATAAATATATTAAATATATGTAAGTATATTTTTATTTCTTTCACACTACTTCCCTTTACTCCTTTGGGTGGTGGGAAGGAAAGAGGGTGATGAACATGCATATATATATAATTTCTCTCTCACCTTCTTCTGACAGTTAATTCCATATCAGGCAATCTTTCTTTCTCACAAATACATCTATTTTCCTTAACCTGCTTACTCATTCCTATCATCTAATTCCTGGTCATTTACTCCAGGAAAATCTCATTCTTGACTCTCTTTGCTCTATGCATGGAACAAAAAACCCTAAACATGCCTAGTAAATTTAAAAACTACTATTGTAACATCTACTCAAGAAACAGAAAGTCAAAGTCCTGAAGTTAAACTGGACCAACAAAAATACACATAAGTACTTGCTATTACTAAAGTCTTTGCAAGTACCTAGATATCCTCTTCAAAATGTCCTTAAGATTTGATTTTATAATATCTTGTGGAGAATTTTTGCATCTACGATTATGAGAGACACAGGTCTGTAGTTTTTGTTTTTTGTTTTTGTACTGCCTTTGGTTTTGATATGAAAGTAATGCTAGCTTATACAATGAGGCAGGCATGTAACATTTATTGGGTGCTGATCTTGCAAGGCACTGGGAATGTATTAGTGAGAAACAAAAACAGACAAAACACTTGCTCTCTTGGTGGGTGTCAGAAAGTTCAACAAATAAATGCATGTCAAGTAGTGATAAGTGCTAAGAAGAAAAGTTAACCAAAGCTCAGGAACACAGAATGATGGAGTTAAGTGCATTTTACATAGACTGAATGGTTGGAAACGCCTTTCTGGTAAGGTGTTATCTGAGGAAATATATGAATATAGTGAGGGAGTAGGTCAAATGGATCCCTACAAGAATAGTATTCTAGACACAAGCAACAGCAAACATAAAAGTTTTAAAGCAGGAGTGTGTCTGGCACATTAGAAAACAGAAGCCCAGTGTTTCTGAAGTGAACCAGAACAGTGTTAGAAAATGAGATGAGTGGAGGATTAGAAGGCCAGATCAAAAATAGCCTTTTCAGCCATTGTCATAAGGACCTTGGATTTTAATCCAAGCAAGATGCAAGCCTTTGAGATTTCTGAGTAGTGTATACTCAAACTAAGTATAGTATCTTAGTTTCAGAAGTATTCCTCTGGTTGCTGTGTTGAGAACAGCACAGTTCTCAGCACAGTTGGGGAGGGGAAAAAGTTGGGGGTGGGGTGTTGATATCACAAGGCCTTAAGCAGAGTGATCATTGAGATAACTCATGCTAGAGTTGAAGTGGCTTAGACCAGAGTAGCAGCAAAGAAAGTGCTGAGAAAATTAAGTCTGGATATATTCTGAAGGTGGAGTTTTTGAAGGTAGGAATGTTTATTTTTTAAATGTTCCACAGGCAATTTTCATCCACCCTCCTTCCCTTAATAGAACCACGAATGTAATTCCTAGTAAGCTGTCTGAAGTTATGCAGTTATTAAGTGGTAGACGATGTTTAGAACCCTAGCAATCTGTCTCCAGAGCCCCAAACCTATTCTGTCTCTTAAACCCCTAAAATTCTGTTCCTGTCATGTGACAATGTTTTGGAGAGGGCTATAATCTTGACTAATACCAGCAAAATATTCTTTAATATTATATATTGAATTTTCACTAAAGTTTAGCTATTTTAATATTTCCACAAAAAGTGAAACAAGATTTTCCAATTGTTATTTCATCAAATAACAACTGGTCTATGCTCTTCCTATCTATCACAAGTATTTCTATTACAAGTATTGTTCATATTTCCTACTTTAATCCTCTATTAATAAATATTCACAGAAAACATGTCTAGTCAGGCATGTCTATCAGAAACATGTCTAGTTCTATATAGGTATCAATAATGGAAATGACTTTTTAAAACTAAATAAAACTTCTTTTTTATTTCTTATTATTGTATCACATGAATATTGTTATCTTACAACAGTCAATGTATAAAAATATAAAGAACAAAATAAAAATTATCCATAAATTCACTATCCAGAGACATTTACCATTCACATTTTGATGCCTTCTTCCAGTCCTATAAATATTTAAGGTTTCTCCCCACCATATACACAAATTGGGACTCCTACTCTACAGTTTCACAACCTTTTTTGTAAACATCGTGTCATTAAAATCATTTAAAAGGCATCCAAGTTGGAAAGGAAGAAGTAAAATTATTGCTTTGCAAATGATATGATATGTAGAAACTCTAAAGATTCCACAAAAAACTTTTAGAATAAACAAATTCAGCAAAGTTGTAAGATATAAAATCAACACAAAAAATCAGTTGTGTTTCTATACACTAATAATGAATAATCAGAAAAAGAAACTAAGAAAATAATTCTATATACAATAGCATCAAAAAGAATAATATACTTAGGAATGAATATGACCAAGGAGGCAAAGTATACTGAAAACTACAAAACATTGCTGAAAGAAATTAAAGATGACACAAACAGAAAGATATCCCATGTTCAGGAATAAGATAATTTACTATTGTTAATATGTCAATAAAATACCCAAAGCAATCTACAGATTGAATATAATCTGTATCAAAATCCTAGTAGCATTTTCTTGAAAGAGGAAAAAATCATCTTAAAATTCATATGGAATCTCAAAGGACCACAAATAATTTTGAAAAAGAACAGAGTTAGAAGACTTACACTTCCAGATTTCAAAACACATTACAAAGCCACAATAATAAAAACAGTATGCTACTTCTGGGAAGACAGACATATAGATCAATGGTATAGAGTAGAAAGCCCAAAATAAACCCACGCAATCATGGTCAAAGGATCTTTGACAAGGGTGCCAAGACCACTCAAAGAGGAAAAGACAGTCATTTTAACAAATAGTGTTGGGAAAACTGAGTATCTTCATACAAAAGAATGGAGTTTGACCCTTATATATGTACAAAAATCAATTCAAAATGAATTAAAGATCAAAACATAAGACTCAAAATTATAAAACTCTTAAGAGAATTGGATTTGACAAGGATTTTTTAGATATGACACCAAAAGCACAAGCAACAAAGGCAAAAGTGCATGAATGGAACTATGTCAAACTTAAAATTTTTGTTCATCAAAGGATACAATCAACATAGTGAAAAGACAACCTGTGGAATGGGTGAAAATATTTGCAAACCATATATCTGATAAGAGGTTAATATCCAGAATACATAAAGAATTCCTACAACTCAACAACAGAATAAATAACCCAATTAAAAAATGGGCAAAAGACTTGAATAGATATTTCCCCAAAGAGGATATACAAATGGTCAACAAGCATATAAAAAGATGCTAAACATCACTAACCATCAGAGAAATGCAAATTAGTGATGTTGAACATGTTTTCATGTGTCCGTAGGCCATCTGTATGTCTTCTTTGGAAAAATGTCTATTCAGAGCCTTTGCCCATTTTAAAATCAGACTATTTGGGATTGTTTTTGCTACTGAGTTGTTCAAAGTTTTTAGCAAACTGTAATGTGCGTAACTTTAAAATACTACCATTTAGTTTCACCAGAAATGAGAGGTAATGTGAGCAGAGAATTAGGAGAAGGGAAAGTAGGATTCTGATGATCAGCTTTCCCAGGAATCTTGCTTCTGTTCTGGCTGTTGGCTGCCACTAGCTACAGACTTGTTGAGCAAAACGCGCAGCTGTAAAATGAGTTAGAGGAAGGCTGAAATTCAGACAGACAGAAAAACATGGTGACATGCATCTGCCTGCTTTTCTAAGGCAGTCCTTACGTCTGACCAAAGAGATGGAAAATGAAACTAAAACTCAAAATGGTATCATCAGTATTGTTTATTTTCAATACTAATCACGAATAGAAGTCAAGCTTTATTTGAATGTCACCATTTGTAAGATGGTCCCCCATATTTAATAACTATCTGCTATTTAGTAATAAATATTAAATAATATTTAATACATTTCTAATGAGATATAGAAATGATTTGATCATTCTTAAAATAATCATTTGTGTATATAAGGGGCAACAAAAATAGAGACATAGGAAGGAATGCTGACATTTTCTTTTTCTACTATTTTTGTGGCTAATTAAAAAATTGTTTTCTGTGCTAATCTATTTTTATTTTTAACTCTAAGTTTCACTTTAGAATTTTTATGAGTGTTAGGGTTGCAAAAGCAATCTGTTTCAGTAAAATTTTAAATATAATATTATAAAATTAAATTGTGACAGGCTCAGTAAATCTGTAATAAAATTCAGAACTCTACAATTACTATAAACGTCAATAATCTATTTTTACTTGGGGTAAAAAGTATTATTAAGTTTACAGCTGGGATAACATTTACTTAAGAAAAAAAGTCGTCTTGTTTATGTTTTACCAGACAGACGTTAAGTTTTTCTAAGTCATACTGGCAAATAATTATCTTTTCATGTCTAAATACAATTCTAAACCAGCTCATCTGTTAAATCAATACAAGGAAGCACTTTTGTATTATACTGGCTTTAGTGCAATTTTTTAAAAAGCTGCTCAGTGAAGAATTCATTTCTGAAATACAGCGGTCTCCAGAATTATTTGAAGTATCTGAACTGAATGTTGGGAAAATTCATTAGCATCCCATCATATTTTTTACCTAATCATTCCCTTAAGTCTGTTCCAAAAATGTGAAAGACATCATCTACTTTGGCTTTATTAAAAATGCTTGGGGGAAAAAAAAGGATACACAATCTATAGTCAACATAAAAACATTTTTTAAAATAGTTCTTTTAATTTTTTAATGTTTTTTTTATTTTTGAAAGAGAGACAGACAGAGTGTAAGCGGAGAGGAGCAGAGAGAGGGAGACACAGACTCTGAAACAGGCTCCAGGCTCTGAGCTCTCAGCACAGAGTCCGATGCGGGGCTCGAACTCACAAACTCTGAAATCATGACCTGAGCCAAAGTAGGACGCTTAACCAACTGAGCCACTCAGGTGCCCCCTTAAAAACATTTTTTTAAAAAGATCAAGATGGCCTTGCAGTTTTCCCTGACATACACAAAGAAAATGTCTATAGATTTTTGAGGGTAGAAAAAGAATGTGTGATACAAATAATTCTGTATCTAGTCAACTGGTCACTTTTTTTTTTTTTTTAACACTGTAAGTCTACATAACAGTTGGTCTCATGGAGAACACCGGGAATAGCTTAGACTTTCTTGCTATAGCAAGCTCAAATTGTATCAGACAACTTTGATCAGTCTAGTCAACTGGCCATTCTTATTCAAAGGCAAAAGAAAGACATATTTAATATTCATTTGTAAAAAGACTATTTACTGATTGCCTATTGTGTGCTGTATTATACTTTTCAGGTGCTGAAATAAAGCAAGAGAGACTACTACATATTTATTTATATTTACTATACAAATATATATATGGAAAGCATCAGGCACTCACATGTCCTATGCAGAGAACTAAAATAACAAGGGCTACCTTTAAATTAGGTAGAAATGGGTCTCTCTGAGGACATGACTTTTAAGCTGAAATGTGAATGACCAGAAACCTTCTCCTCAAAAGATCATGAAACATAGTACTTCAGGTAGAATGAAGGGCTAGTTTAATCTTGGACTGTTTAAATAAAAAGAAAATGGAAGCAGAGTAGAGAAGGGAAAAAGATACATGATGAGCTCAGAGTAGACAGGTCAAATCATGTAGGGTTTTAAGCAACGTTAAAAATGTGAATTTTATTCTAAGTATGAATATTATTCTAAGTGGATTTGAAAGCTTCAGAGAGGTTTTAAGCAGGAGAGCACTATGATCTGATTTGCATTTAAAAGGATCACTCTGGTGACCTGTTTGGAAACTAGAGAGACGGTGGCAGATGGGAGGTGTGGGAGAGTAAACAGGGAGACCAGAAGGGTAGAGAAGGTGATAAAGAGAAGTAGACAGAAGTAGGATATGTTTTAGAGGTAGAGTTGAAGACACCTGCTAACAGACTGAATGGAATACAAATGAATGAGAGAAATCAAGGACAATGCCTAGATTTTTGGCTTGGCTAACAGCTGAACAAAATAGGGAAGACTGAGGGAAAAACACATTTGGGGTAAACAATTTGTGAATTCAAATTATACTATCCCTAATATGTAAAGAAAAATGTATATGATGACTATGATCTATTCTATTAATATCTGGTACAATATAAGCCAATCAGAATCGCAAGGACATAGCATAAAAAGACCAGTAGTGAGTGCTGAGTCCACTGAAACATAGAGTGGGCACTGAATCCACTTAAATATAAAACTTAAGTCCAAATAATTGGTATGTTATAATCCTTAAAAGATACGCAGACTAATGCACACTCATGCTCCAGTATAATAAAAAAATTCTCAGGCTAAAAACTCAAAATAATCCAAAAATGTCTGAAAATTGGGAGATGAAGAGGCAGGAGGATATAAATATGTAAAATTCAACATCTTTAAACCTTGAAGTCAACGACTTTCAATTCCTAAGTTAATAAACCAAAAACACACATTTAAGCATGTTATTCAAAGTCTTACAAGCGATCCTCTGTTAAGGTGGGGTTTTTTTAATGTTTATTTTTGAGAGAGAGAGACAGGCAGAGTGCTAGCGGCAGAGAAAGAGAGGGAGACACAGAATCCTAAATAAGCTCCAGGCACTGAGCTGTCAGTACAGAGCCCGAAGGTGGGGCTCGAACTCAGGAAATGTGAGATAATGACCTGAAGCAAGTCAGATGCTTAACCGACTGAACCACCCAGGTGCCCCAGCCATCCTCTGTTAAAACTAGACTCTGTGTCCTTCAAATTATTAGCAGTAAAAATAAAGGAAACCTCTAGACATTATATTTTAAAAGCTTCAAAAAACATTAAAAAACAAAAACCACAATAGAAGATCAAAGATCTCACTCAACAATAATACAGTGATAGACTCATCTATTAAAAAGAGAAAGATTTAGATTGGGTTTATAAAATAAAACTCAAATATAATTAAGAAAAACATCTAAAAACCAATGATGTTTCAGAAATAAAGTAAAATGATAGGCCCAAGTATAGCAGCTCTACCCATAATGTTATATGCCACATAAATATATACAAAAAGGGAAGTTGGCAAGCTCAACGTTTGACAAAGTTAAGGTAAAGCAAAAAAGGCATCAAAGAGCACTAAAAATAACAATCTTATCACAAAAAGTATGAAAAACTATCTGCCAGAGAGAAAACAAATAAATCCAGTAAAATCAATGACTTGCATAAATTATCAACAGTAACTAACTAGAAAGCGTAAGTGGGGGGAAATGCCATTCATAACAGTAAGAAATATCATAAATATGAATTATGTGGCAAGTTATAATACCTTCCTGAAGACCTGAATATAAAAAATTCTTTTGTCAAAATGCCAAATAGCTAAATTAGCCTCAGAAACATTTTTCTCCTCAATAGAAATGATTTAATGTTTCCTGAAAAAATATTCTGAAAACAGAAAGGAAATAACTGAAAAGTAAGAGCAATGAAAATTATAAAACGCAGTGAAAAGTAAGAGTTATCAAAAACAGGGTAGTAGTGAACAAAGAATAGGAGGGAAAAGCAATCACTGAAACAGAAAACAAAACCCATGGTTACTTGGAAATTTAGTTTATGACAATCAAGGCATTTCGAACCTGCAAATAAAGGACAAGAGTCTGTAATAAACAGTGTTGGGAAACTGTCCAGCCATTTGAAAAAGAACAAACCTAGCTAGAGATCTCCTTCACCCCTCAAAACAAAATTGTTCTTGATGAGCAAATCTATAAATGGAAGAAAAGAAAGGAAAAATCTAGAGGAAATTACAGTTAAGTAGTTTTAGAACTGTCTAGTAGAAAAGGCCTACTGAGGAAGAGGGGAATAGAGAAAGGAGGACCGACCAATTTACCTAGGAGGAAGAAAACTATTTCCACACAGAAAAGTATCACAAGCAGAGTATGAAGAGAGAAGACAAACTGGAGAGAACTTGAAAAACATATGAAGAGTCACTATTCTCAAAGTGCAGATGGCATCTAAAAATCGATAATAAAAGACAAATTGGTAGAATTCGGTAAAACATAAGTATAGGCAAATAACAATATGAAAATGGCCAAGTACTAAAATCACATTATCAAGCATTTATTGAACTTCTATATTATTCTTTTTGGGGAAAGAATTTAGACATTAGTCAATCTTACATATGAATGAATTCTAACATAAGGTCAGTAGCTTTTCAAACAAAGCAATGAGAAATTCCTACCTTTCATTAATTTATGGTTCCAACAATTAATCCCTGTGTGTTAAATAACATCATATGATGATATATGTTTCTTTTTTATGGCTTATTGAGAAGTCAGTATAGTAGCATTTTAAAAAACATATTCATTAATTCATTATATGAACTATAGTCGGAAGTAAGCTATATTCTCAACTCAAGTAAATTCTAAAACAAGCCCTCACTGAGGGCAGAGAAGGAATGAACATCTTTATTTCCTCAAAGAACCCAACTCATTCATTATTTGGACTATCACCATCCCTTGAACATAACTTGAATATTTGTTCGAGTGACTCCTCCAGAAGAGGCAAATACTTGCCTAGTTCTCTTATATTCTCTTCTATTTGTGTTAGTGACATCACTGGAGAGCATTCATTACTTATTAGATAAAACTTAGTAGCAGAACTCTAAAAGAGTATTACAATCTCTAATTCCCAGGGGGAAAAAAGGATACTGTGCCTTATTTGAAAGTTTATATTTAAAGTGTTGCAGCATATGTTACCCTCAGTAATTTCTCTCTAATGAATCATATACTTAATGATCAAAATATTGTATTTCAAATGCAGAAACATTTTATATGTTCAAATTAAGAAACTGACATAATTATGGTCACACAATTATTCTATGTGTTTAAGTTTATGAAGCAGCAAATGAACAGATATTCACCTACCTGGTCAAAAATTACTACTCTTCATTTTTTGTAGAATTAGAAAAACATATCCTAAAATTTATATGAAATCTCAAGGGACCCTAGATAGCCAAAACAATCTTGAAAAAGATCAAAATTGGATGATTCACACTTCCTGATTTCAAAACTTACTACAAAGCTATGGTACTCAAAGTACTGTGATACTAGCATAAAGACAAACATATGTACCAACAAAATAGAATAGAGAATCCAGAAGTAAGTCCTCGCACATATGATCAAAGATTTTTTGACCTTCAACCAAAAACATTTTTGACAAGGTTGCTAATAAGACCATTCAATGGGGAAAGGGCAATCTTTTCAACAAATGGTGCCAGGAAACTGGATATTCACAAGCAAAAACCCAAAGCTGAACCCCCACCCAATACCATATACCAAAATTAACTCAAGATGATCAAAGGCTTAGTAAGACTTAAAACTATAAAGCTCTTAGAATAAAACATAAAGCAAAGCTTACTGACACTAGATTTGGCAATGATTACTTGGGTATGATACCAAAGGTATAGACAACAAAAGAAAAAATAGACAAACTGGACTTCAGGAAAATTTAAAAATTTTATGTACCAAAAGACACTAGCAACACAGTGAAAAGGCAACACACAGAATGGGAGAAAATATCTGCATATCATTTATCTGATATGGGGTTAATATCCAGATTATACAAAGAACTCCAAAACTCAACAACAAAGAGAAAACCCAATTCAAAAATGGGCAAAGGATTTAAACAGACATTTCTCCAAAAACGATGTACAAATAAGCACATGAAAAGATGTTCAACATCACCAATCACTACAGAAATGCAAACAAAAGCTACAATGAGATACCCCCTATACCCATTTGGTTGGCTACTATACCAAACAAAACAAAACAGAACAATAACGAGTGTTGATTAAGAATGTGGAGAAATTGGAACACTTAAACATTGTTGGTAGGAATGCAAAATTGTACAGCTACTGAAGAAAACAGCATGGTGGTCCCTCAAAAAATTAAGAACAGAATTACCATAGGATCTAGCAATTCCACTTCTGGGTATACAATCAAAAGAATAAAAACATGTATGGAAGAAATATTTATATGCTAACGTTCATACAGCAGCATTACTCACAACAGCTAAAATGTGGAAACAACCCAAGTATCCATCGATAGATGAATGGGTAAGTAAAATGTGGTATATACATTTAATGGAAATGTCTGGTCTTGAAAAGGAAGGAAATTCAGACATATGTGACAACTGGATGAGTCCTGAGTCTTGGCACTATACTAAGTGAAATAAGCCAGTCACAAAGAGACCAATACTATATGATTCCACTTACATGAAGTATTCAGAGTAGTGAAAATCACAGAGACAAAAAGTAAAATGGTGGTTGCCAGGAGCCAGGAGAAGGAGGTGAATGGCAAGTTACTATATAATGGGTATAAAGTTTAAGTTTTATAAGATGAAAAGAGTCCTGAAGATGGATGGTGGTGATGAAAGCACAACATTATGAATGTCTTTTATACCACTGAAATGTACACTTAAAAATGGTTTCAATGCTAAAATTTTCTGTTACGTGTATTTTACCACAATAAAAAAAAAAAAAAAACTGGAGGGGCACCTGGGTGGTTCAGCCAGTTAAGCATCCAACTCTGGGTTTCAGCTCAGGTCCCAATCTCATGGTTTTGTGAGATCAAGCCCCATGTCTGTCATTGCAAAGCCTGTCATTGCAAAGACTGTCACTGCAAAGCCTGCTTGGGATTCTTTCCCCCTCTCTCTCTACTCATGCTCTCTCTCTCTCAAAATAAATAAATAAACTTAAAAAAAAAAACCTACTACTGCTCTCATTAGAAACTCTTAGGTTATCAAAATAACAAAATTATTTCAGGTTTTACAAAGTTGTTTTGTTTTCAGAGCAAATTACTCAGTCTGTTTTTTGTTTTTAATTTTTTTAAGTTAATTTCTATACCCAATGTGGGGCTTGAACTGACAACTCTGAGATCAAGAGTCACCTGCTCTACCAACTAAGCCAGCCAGGCACCCCTATTCAGTGTGTTCTAAAGCAAACAGCCTTATAATACACAGAACTGTTGAAAAAAAGAAAAGAAAAGGATTACACTAACACCAGAATTATTAAGCCTAAATCAACCAGCCACGGTACAGCTGACATATAAAATTCCATTATTCTAAATATTGCCAAATATCTCACCCCATCAATGAATACTTTCTTAATTAAATTCTCATAAGAGCTAAAATTGAAGTTCAAATATTTCACTACAACCTTAAAAAATTAACAATGTCAATATGTCCTCCAACTTTTGAATGTACACATTTCAAATTTTATTTCACAACAAAACTATCACATCAAACTCATCTTTAACTAACAACCTCCAAAGGAATTTAATATAACCACATTGAAGGTATTCTGCTGCCCTGACAACATATAAAGATTTCATTCTTAGAAGAAGGGAAATAAGAAAAAAAAATACAGAAAATGCCTTTTATATTTATTTATGAACTACGCTAGAAAAGTGCTCAAAAATTATCTTAAGAGTTTTAATACATACCAGGCTCCAATTTGATAATTTTTACAGCAGCCAACTCTCCTGTATGAATATTTCTAGCCTAAAATGAAAACAAAAATGTTTTTAAGTTTGTTAATTATATAAAAGTATGTGCTACTATGTTAACTAGTTGTTTATCAGCCATGCTTTTAACAAAACTAAAAAATAAATTCTTTATTTCCAATAAAATGAGTATATTCATTTTCCCATTAAAGAAAAATATAGAAAAGACACACACACACACACACACACACACACACACACACACACACACACAGTTACCTTTAGTCCCAGCACTCAAAAATGGCTATTGTCTTCTCTCTCTTTTTTTAAAAGTTTTATTTATTTTGAGAGAGAAAAAGAGCGTGTGCATGCATGAGCCAGGGAGGGGCACAGAGAAAGGGAGAGAGACAATTCCAAGTAGGGTCCATGCTGTCAGCGTGGAGCCTTATGCGGAGCTCAAAGTCACGAACTGTGATATCATGACCTGAGTGGAAACCAAGAGTCAGATGCTTAACCAAATGAGTTACCCAGGAGCCCCCAAAATGGCTACGGTCTTTTCTTTATACTAAGGGGTAGTATTTTTCTTAATTAAAAAATACTCCTGGTTTTTACATATTTTATAAATATTATAATACATCATTATGGGAAAATTTAGAAAAACAAGTCATCCGTATCTTACTACCCAGAGGAAAAAAGTTAACATATAGAGCATGTGTTTCCTCTTTTGCCCTGTGTAGGTGCATGTGCTGTAGCAGGTGATGCCATCACAGTTTTCTACAACATGATTTGTAATACTGCACAATTTTCTACTGATGAGATAAAGACTGTATTTCACTAATCTCCATCTGAACATGGAGAATTTTAATATTATTCTACAGTTATAACTAGAGAGATAAATATATCTTAGCTTTGTATCTATCCACAGCCTTGATTATTTCTTTTAGATAAACTGCTAGGAAAGAAAGCTATTCACTACTTAACAAAAAGTCATGCCAGACTCATTATAATTAGTGCTGCAATGATTATAACTGCAAATATTTTTAGCACACATCAGAGTTTATCATTAAGGCAACCTACAAGTATAATTATTAGGTCAAAAGGTATATGGATTTTAAATGAATATATTCCTATAGTGCTTTTTAACAAAACTGTGTGCATTTATACTCTCACCAACTTTGGATGTGAAATCTTTATCTGTCAAGTTCTATGGTAGGTACAAATTTTTATTGTTTTTAAAATATGTACTTTCTCCATGCTGTACGTAATTTTAAATGGCTACATAATAGTCCATATGATCATTCTCCCTTATTGCTAAACATTAAGAATGCTACAGGTAGTCTTTCCATTATTTTTTTAAAAATTTTTTAATGTTTTTTTATTTATTATTGAGACAGAGAGAAACAGAGCATGAGTGGTGGAAGGGCAGAGAGAGAGGAAGACACAGAATCTGAAGCAGGCTCCAGGCTCTGAGCTGTCAGCACAGAGCCTGATGCTGGGCTCGAAACCACAAACTGTGAGATCATGACCTGAGCCGAAGTCAGCTGCTTAACCAACTGAGCCACCCAGGACGCCCCAGTCTTTTCATTATTTAAGATTATTTTTTTCAAATGGATTCTAGGGTTTGAAATTAACTAGGTCTAAGGGTATAAATATAAGCATTTAAGGCCATCAACACATACTGCCAAAACAGTCCAAAACCACCGTACCATTATGCTGTCATTGTGAAGATGAGTGCTCATTTTCACTACTCCCTCTGGCATACCATATGTGGAAATGCACTTTAATAATTTATGACATCTTTTACTTACTATATTAGACTTGAATGTGATTTTCATACATAGCATTAAAAATAAGGGGCATATCATAAAATAGGAATATAAAATTATACCAATTTGCTGGATTAAATAAATCATGTTATAAGAGGAAAGAGGATAAAGGGGAAAGGAAGAGAAGAATGACCAAGAATGTTAGGGAAGACAGCTTTCAATACTTTTAGATATGACATACAGAAGATGAGCAACATAATAGAATGGGGGAGAGGGGTACAGAAGGAAAATCACAAACAGAAAGGAAGTAGAAAAAAAGGATTTTCTAGAGCAGAAGCATCAAATATTTCATGATGAGACGTTCACATTTTCCTCATCTATCATGGTAAATAGTGTAAGGAGGGGTTTGGGGAAGAGAGAACAGACATTTTAACTCCCTCCACATAATTTATCCCTCCCCCAAACGCAAACACATTTAGAGGAATGGGAACAGGTCAGTCAAAAGCCTCACACCATTATCTACCCTCTCCTCTTTCTTACCCTTGAACAAAAGAATTGTCTGCTAGCATCAGGTCTAGTCCCAGTTACTAAGATCTTTCAGCATTTGAGTCCTCCCATGGGTACAGAAAATTATGTGCATATAGATTTAGGCTGTCCACTGCTCAACTTTTCACATACCAGCGAGATTCCAGTACCGAAAACACGGCTAGAAGTTATAAAATAAGTAGTAATAATTGATCTCTTGGGAATCTTGTTCAGTGGGTTATAAAATGTGTATTAGAAGACAAATTCCATGATAATGATGCAAATTATATTTGTAATTGATTTATAGTTTGGAGAAACTCTCATATTCATTACTTAATTCTATTTATTTAAACACAGAGACACAGCTCAGTAAAGTTAGCGGACTTGCCCAAGGCTATCCCTGCTGGCCAGGGGCAAGAGAAGGAGTTAGGACCCAATAACTGTATTGTGATGTCAAGGTTTCACTGCTTCTTTCAATAGACGAGAATTCTGTTTTCCTTTTTTAAATGCAACAGGTACGAGAGGAAAGTATTCATAATATTTAACAGACTTTGGGGGTGACTTTTGTTGAAAATAAAGTAATATATGAATCATATTTTACATTAAATTATTTCCTATGAATAGTTTTCAATATGAGAGATTGAGAACTCTTACATATTTAAAGCCTTAAATAATCTGAGAGTTGAATTTGATCCAAGAAAAAATATTAATTATTTTAAATAATCTGGAGAAACCCTTCCAAAATATTTAAAATCCATCTTACAGAATTGGGAAAAATATCAACTGAGAAGACTCAACTAATTCTTCTTTTAAGGCTCCTGCATTATAATCTAGCAAACATAATCCACTTTCATCCCTGCATGTTGATACATTTCCTGGTTTTCTCTCTTTCCCCATCTGTCTAAGTGATAATTTTTAAAATTTCACTGGAATCCTATAGAAAACAAAAAAAATCTATGGACATATAGTGAAAGTTTACATAGTGGAAAAAAAGATTTAAGTATAAGAGACATAGATGGCACAAGAAAGTAACATATATGTATACTCACAAACACTGACAGTTAAACCATTCAAAGTACTAAAATTTAGGGTAAGGAATGAAATGTTTAACTCATGTGACAGTGACAGATGCTGACACATCTCCAGGAAAAAAACACTGTCATGGTATTCATTACTTCAGTTTTCCACAAAACAGGCATTAGGGCAATGCACTTTGCCAGTCACTAGAAACCAAAAGAAAATATGAACCCATACTTTCCAATTACAGACTATCAAACAAGTGCCAACAGCATGAAAAGATCTAATATGCTTCTCTGAGAGTGTGAAACAATTAATTCTGATTTTAATCAGATTAACCAGAAGCAAATGACTTGGTATCTTACTTGAAAACACTGTCTTTCTGTGTTTTCGTACATTCTCTTTCTCCTGCACTTCTCCACAAAAGCCTAGTTAAATCAGATTTCTCCTTCATTAAGCATTTAGATATCACCTCCTCCAGGAAGTCTTGTCTGATATCCCAGGCTGGATGAAGTATGCTCTCTTCTTAGCTCTGGGCATGATTCTATAAAGAACTGTGCCACAGGCAGATGATCTATATATTTGTTGAATGGACAATTATGACTGTAGGAAGATAATTACTCTCTTTACTTAAAAAATAAGAATAAAATATTAAAATCCTCCACAACTAGACAGTGCTATGAAACTGACAATATACTTTAAATGGTCTTCTTTTATTTATGTTGATTTATTTTCAATTTTTATTGCAATGCCTTAAATAAAGTATTTTGGAGGAAATTTTTATTTGTAAAAAAAGTACTACAAAATAATATTTTGTTTTAAAAAAGTCAATTATAAAATGACAGTCCCTCTCCTCCCTATATCATCCCCCTGAGGTAAACTATTGTTAATGGTTTAGAGTATATCCTTCTAGACTTTTAATTAGGTTGATTCTCAAGAACATATATACTGACAGTTTAGTAGTTTCTTGCAAAGCTAAACATAGTCTTCCATATGATCCAGCAATCCCCACTTTTGACATTTACTCCATTAAACACTTAACTTAATCCACACAAAAATCTGTACAAGACTGTTTACAGCAGGTTTTATTCATAATTGCCAAAACTGGAGGCAATTTAGATGTCCTTCAGCAGATAATAATAAACAAATTGTGGTATATTCATACAGTGGAATATCATTTAGTGATAAAAAAAAATGAGTCATCAACCCATGAAAAGATATGAACCTTAAATGTATATTGTTGGTGAAAGAAGCCAGTCTAATATTATATGATTCCAACTACATGACATTTTGGAAAAGATAAACTAATAATAAAGGGGATCAATGTCAAGATAAAACTATACAGAGTAAAAAGAACAATGGTTGCCAGGGGTTTGAGTAGAGACTGTGGAACAGGTAAAGCACAGGGGAGTTTTAGGGTGGTGAAACTATTCTATATGAAACTATAATGATAGATACAAGTCATTATCTATCTGTCAAAACCCATAAAACTACAACACGGCAAGTGAATCTTAAAGTATCGACTATAATAATAATATCTCAATACTGGTTCAATAATTATAAGTGTACCACAATGATGTAAGATGTTAATAAAAGGAGAAACTGTGTGGGTACATGGGTGGCTGGGAGTAGATGAAAGTCTACATACTATCTGCTCAATTATCCTGTAAACCTAAAACTGTATTAAAAATTAAGTCTACTAATTATTTTTAAAAGAATACATATAAAACGATCTTTTTTAAGTATACAGATACTTTCAGACACATTTAGAGTCAATTTTTATGATTAGAATCAACATAAATATGTTGGTTCAATTTAATAAAACCAAAATAAAGACAAGGATGAAGGACACCTTGTTTTGCGTTTTTTGTTTTTTAGAGATTCTGAGGGGCTCAGAAAGAAACAGCTCCTTGGAAGATACGAACAATTACAGAACCAAAAAAAGACGGTATTTTAAAATTCAGCTATACAACGCAGAAGCCAAAATATATGTAGTGACAAAAGTAAAGAGTAAAGAAAAAAAATACACTAAACCTCCCACTTATAGAATAAATACTTAAATGTCAGTCTCCACTTTGAAGACATACTTCTGTTCTCTCCAAATGAAAAACTGATGGGCAAATTTTCGTACTCTGTAATTTTCCAGCTGGATTTTTAAAACAGAGAGCAGTACCAGGCTCTTTTATAATAAAAGGCAAAGAGGCTTTCAGAAAAAAAAAAAAAAAAAAAAAAAGGATCTAAACAGAGACTTACAGATTGAATTTACTAAAGAGATCTTTCAGAAATTTAACTATATAATTTCACACTATAATCCAGAAGAGTCATATAATACTGGTTTTTGAAACCCAACATTTCCCTCCAACATGTTAAATGTGATATTCTCAAGTATTTTTGTCTTCAACTTTAACGCACAAGAATGTGAAGATCCTGCATTATGTTTACAAAAGAATGTAATAGAGTACCACAGTACCTCTACAAAAAGGATCTAAATATATTTCTGGTTTGTATTTATTTTAGTAGGTTATTGGTATTTGCTATGTTCAGCCTTAGCAGTATACTAAACATCCAAAACCCTAATAAAACATTACAACAGCTTATCTATTATGTAACTCTTAATTAGGAACTGGAATTACTGGGTGGGAAAAGATAAATAATAAATGGGATCCGTATCATGATAAAATCCATGAAAGAACCTTTCCTGTTAAATTAAGTTTCTATTCTCATTGCCAGTGCATTTCCCTTTCACCTCTTAATCAGTATTTCCAAGTCAATTTACTATCAGGGAAGTATTTTAACTCTCCTGTCTTGGATTTTTTAATTCATAGTAAAAGTTTACCCTGAGATTTCCACTTGCACAAAGGGCGGGGGGGGGGGGGTAAAGATGCTGCTCTTCCTATCAAGCCATTTCTATTTCAAAATAGCATGCAGCTGCCAGTTTTATCAGCTATGAACTTCTTCATATGCTGTGAAATTTTTAAGGTAACTAAAAATAATTAAAGGAAAAGTCTTGTGTCTAGACATTTTACCTACAAGTTTTCAAGGAAGAATAGGAAGATATGACTTAATAACGAACATTAATTACACCTCTGTAACCATTAAGTTAGAAGTTTTAAAAATTAGGTCAAAAAATTAAACTGGTAAGTAATGACAGTCATCATGAAGATTCAGCTCTTATACACAACTTTACTGCTCTTCATAATAGGCTCCTCATCCTATCTCCAATTAACTTCCTTCCAACATATTTTTAGGTCACAAAACTTTTCTGTAAAGCCAATTTGGGGTACCAGTTTTACATATACCCCCTTCCTCCAAAAATATTCTTTAACATAACAACAGAAAATGCAGACATCTCAATATTTAACAAGCTATCTCTAGTGGCCAGTGATTATTCCTCAGAATCAGCATTAAACATCCTAGAATTAAGAATATGAACTACAGGGACCCTGAGTGGCTCAGTCGGTTGGGCATCCAACTTTGACTCAGGTCATGATCTCACAGCTCCTGAGTTTGAGCCCCATGGATGGGCTCTGTGCTGACAGCTCAGAGCCTGCTTTGGATCCTGTCTCCTTCTCTCTGCCCCTCCCCTGTGTGTGTGTGTGTGTGTGTGTGTGTGCGCGCTCTCTTTCACTCAAATAGAAATAAACGTTAAAAAAAAAAAAAGAGGGGTGCCTGGGTGGCTCAGTTGGTTAAGCGTCCGACTTCAGCTCAGGTGATGATCTTACAGTTTATGGGTTCAAGCCCCACTTTGGGATCTGTGCTGACAGCTTGCTCAGAGCCTGGAGCCTACTTTAGATTCTGGGTCTCCTTCTCTCTCTGCCCCTCCCCTATTCATGCACTGTCTCATTTGTCTCTCAAAAATAAATAAATGTAAAAAAATTAAAAAAAAAAAAAGATGAACCATGATACAAAAGTAGCAACACAGCATCTATAAGGTTTGAAGAATATAAAGTCCTGGTTCATCCACAAAAGAAGTAAACAATTATGTCATAGGCTGTAAAACATTTATACATAATCTTTATGGAACATTGTTTTTGACTGGTTCAATTCACTGAACAAATACTGAATACTTATTACATGCGAGGTACTGTTGTTGATACTGGAGAGTTAATGAAACAAAAACAGTTCTGGGCACCTAAGTGGCTCAGTGGGTTGAGTGTCCAACTCTTGATTTCAGCTCACGTCATGATCTCATGGTTCATGGGATCAAGCCCCACATCAGGCTCCGGCTGACAGCACAGAGCCTGCTTGGGATTCTCATTCTCTGCCCCTCCCCTGCTCATGCACAGCACATATGCATTGCATGTGCATGCTCTCTCTCTCAAAATAAATGAGTAAACATTAAAAAAAAAAATTCCTGCCTTCCAAGACTTTTATCAGTTGGAGAGAGGCAGAAGTTAAGACTACCATACAGTGTGAGATATACTCTCAAAGGTGATACAAGACAGCACAGGAGGGTCCTGAGCCCAGTCAAAGCTGTCTGGAGAAAGCTTCCAAGAGATAGTAAGTCTAAGCTGAGATCTGATGAGAAACTTTGGGGTTAGTGGGGAGCGTGGTGATGATGGTGGTGGTGGTCATAAGTGATTATGGAAGAATTCCAGGCAATGATGTAAAGACAGGAGAAAACATGGGCATCTCAAAGAAGTAAAATTATCTCGTGTTAAGGGAACTTAAGAGTATAAAGAGAGAATGGTAAGACAGATTCCTCTGAAACTCAGGACAGACTGTTTCACCCACAGTAGCTCTCGTAGCTACCATCTACTACTGGCTTGGTCACCCCTTCTTGTTCATTTAAGATTTTACAGCCCCTGGTTCGCAGTCTTCCTCTCTACCCCTTCTCTTGTCTCCAAGAGAAGTCTTAGAGACTTCAATATCAGATCTACTTCCTGACTTTTCATTGACCTCCTATCTGCATCTTGATTTCAAACAGTGTACTTCCTGATGATGACCCATCCTTTCAGCCCACTAGTCCTTCCATTCTTATGAAAGCATTCCTCTATGGCTACCAGGCTACCAATTACATCTCAATTCCCCACACTCTCCCTTAACTGTCAGAGTTCCATGGTCCATCATTCCATTTACAGTCACTCTTTTACAAATATCCTTAACTTCTTTCCCATCTTCCCCTCTGTCACAGTAGCCTGGCAAAACCCAATTATCTACTAATTCCATACTGGTATTGAATAGCTAAATGCTGTTGGAGGAAAAAATTACAAAATCACGTTAGCTGGTCTTGTTTTCAAATCATAACATAAATCTCAAATTACAACTTCTCTAGTAGGTTTGATTTTCCACTCTTCATAAGGACTATTTTATTCTTCTCTCTTCAAACCTTCAATAATGCCTCAGCCTCTTTATTACTCCCTCTTCTCTTACCTATCCTGAGTGATGATGGAATTTCACCTTTTCTTTATCTAAATTCTCCTATGTAGTCTACGGCTTTAACAATCATCTCTAGGACAAATCTCTCCTTACTCAGCTCCAGACTCCTAAATCCATGGAAACCTGACAAGGATCTCAACCTTACTTAACATGTCTAACAGAGAATACTTGGTTATCCCTTCTCCATAAACCCATTTATCCCTATACCTTCCCAATCTAAATAAAATGAACCTCATCCACTCCAGTTGCTTAAATCCAAAACACAGGTCTTTCTTCATTTTTTTCCTTCAAATTCTTCACATCTGCTACATCAGCAAATCCTGATGGCTTAAAAATATAAATCAAATCCATTCACTTCCTTTTGCCTCCTCTGTTATACTCTAGTCCAAGCTGGTCTCCATGAGAAACTGGTAAATTATTTAATGTGAAATGCAAAGAAATAGCAAGCCTAGGATAACCCCTAGTTTCTGGAATGTACAACTGAGCACAGAGTGTGGTCCCATTCACTAAAATGACAAGCATAGGAAGATGAACACATCTTATGGGAGGAGACAGGAAGGCAGTGAAGGGGCATAGATGAAGGGCTCATATTTGAACATATTTAAATTTTCCAACAGAAACCTATCAACTAGTGATAATCTGTAAGCCACTTAACAGCTCCTGAAGCACAAGAGCAACGTGGATTCGAAAGAGATTTGGGCATCACCGGCATTACTGAGTCCAAGCAGTTAGATGAGATTACTTAGGAAGAATATGGAGAATAAAAAGAAAATAAAGTCAAGAATAGAATGCTAAAATATTACCCACATTTAAGGGATAGTGAAAACAGACAAAATTACAACCAAAACTACTCCAGAGATACTGTTCTATTAGAAGCCCAGTTTGGAGAAACTTTTGGAAATCATCTAATTCAACTTCTCTCTGAAAAACAATTCTCTTCTACTTAGTCTAAATATAGAGGTAATTTGATCAATCTGATACATTCATTTTTAGGATAAGTTTAGTTGTATAAAGGCTTTTTTATGATAAGCAAAATCTACTTTCCTATAATTTCTCCTCAATGATCCCAGTTTTGGTCTGTAAGATAATATTGATTTAGCATATTCCTCCTACTGTGACAAATTTCACATATCTAAATTACTAATTTATTCAGTAAATATTTATTGAGTCCCTATGGCAGTCAGGGGCTAGGTTCTAATTTTAACCCTCTTCAGAAAAAAAAAAAAAATATATATATATATAAAAGTTTCCCTCTAACTACAGACAAACATCCAGTCCCTTCAAAATGCAACATACAGATTCCTGATCCTTCCCACCATTCCAGATACTATGTATTTTAACTAAGTGCTCAGAGTTTGATGTCCAACAAAAATGACAGCAGTTTTAACGTTAGAGTCACACCATTAAAGAAGACTTCTTTTTTGAATTTCTATAAAGTTTTGATACTTTTAAAACTTAAAAATAAATGCTGAAAAATGTTATATTCAAAACAGAATGCAATACTTTATCCTTTGACAAGAAAAAAGTGCTTCATTCTATTTCTATTATAAATCCTTTCAGGAGAAATGGCGGTTATTAATACGAAATATATACTATATAAGTTGTTATGTAAATTTTAAGGAAACTACTTCCAATAAGACTATCAAATTTATGGGAACAAAATATAATAAGGGTAGAGTCACTCAGAGTATAAACTCCACATGAAAATTAAAAATAAAGGGGTGCCTGGGTGGCTCAGTCGGTTAAGCATCCAACTTCAGCTCAGGTCATGATCTCACGGTTCGTGGGTTCGAGCCCCGCGCCGGGCTCAGTGCTGACAGCTAGCTCAGAGCCTGGAGCCTGTCTTCAGATTCTGTGTCTCCCTCTCTCTCTGACCCTCCCCTGCTCATTCCGTCTCTCTGTCTCTCAAAAATAAATAAAAAACATTAAAAATTTTATAAAAAAAAAAATAAAGATTAGTCATTCATTATTTTAATATTTTTTCATCGAGGGGTGCCTGGGTGGCTCAGTTGGTTAAGCATCCAACTTCAGCTCAGGACATAATCTCGAGGTTTTCGAGTTCAAGCCCTGTGTCGGGCTCTGTGCTGACAGCTCAGAGCCTGGAGCCTGCTTCAGATTCTTTGTCTCCCTCTCTCTCTGCCCCTCCCCCACTTGTGCGCTTGCTCACTCTTTCTCACTCTCTCTTAAAAATAAATAAACTTTTTTTTTTTCATTGAGCACCTCTCATGCATCAGGTACTTTAGATATGCGGGCAATATTGCTGGAGTGAGAGCAAAGGATTACAAAGATGTACCTGCCCTGTTTGAGTTTTAATGGGACAGATTTTAGACAGCACCTAAAAAGGAATTAACTGCTTCTAAACATAGTATGTCTTACTGTTTAAATAAGTTAAATGACCATTTGTCAAGGATAGGTTATGGGATATAAGCACTGTGGGAGAAGTTTCTGCCAACTCACAAACTCCTTAATTTTTGTGGAGTAAGTATTTCCAAGCTGCCTTCCACACACAGTTATACAGGTCTAGACAGGTGCTCCTGCTGCCACAGAAAGTGACTGTATTGCAGGGTTTCCCTGCAGACATATTACCAGGCAGACAGATTCAGAGCCCGAGGCCTTCCTGTTAAGGTTACTCCCAATCTGGCCACACGACTTATATCTCAGGACACAGTAAAGCCTTAGCCTGTCAGGACACTTACTTGTCTGTGAAAAGTGTTTTCCTAACCCTTCTTAGAACAGATTGATTTTATTAAAAGGAGACTTCCGTCCAAAAGATTACCTAAATTGAATTAATTATTTGCAAGTCCTAACAACAAAGAAAAAAACGGGCTTGAGTTAAGATTACAAGAGAGAGGGAATCACTGTTGGTGGGTACAACTTTTTTGAGGAATAACTGGTCGAAATTTACTAAAACTTTAAAAAGCTTAGAAAATTTAATTCTAGAAATTTACTTAAACAATTTTCTTTATTTGTGTGTTAAGAATTTGTTTAAGGACACTGATCATAGCATTGCTTATAAAAAAGAAATACTGGAGACAATCTACTTGTTCAACAATAATGAATTAAAAATTGTACAATGATACAAGGAAGTAATACACAAATGTACAATGTATAGATTTACTAACATAAAAAGTTGTTTGTGATATATTATTTTTTTATGTTTATTTTTGAGAGAGAGAGAGAGAGAGAGCATGCACATGTGAGGGAGGGCCAGAGAGAGGAGACAGAGAATCTGTCAGCACACAGCTGATGTGGGGCTTGAACTCACAAACTATGAAATCATGACCTGAGCCGAAACCAAGAGTCAGACATTTAACCAACTGAGCCACCCAGGTACTCCTGTGATATATTGTTAAATGAAAAAAACTGAATTATCATATATATACACTATATGGTATATATTGCATGTGATTATATATGTGCTTTTATATATTATGATTTATGTATATACCCTCAATGTTAGCTTTTAAAAGTCTAGAAAAATATCTACAGTAATGTTTATCTTTTGGTAAAGAAGATACAGGTAATTTTTCATTTCTTCGTATATCATAGTTTTCTAAAATGGACATGTTGCTTAAAATGCATTTTAAAAATAAAAGGTAGGAAAGAAGGCTGTTTCTGCCAAGGCAAGCAGGAGCGAGAGGCACAACAGGAAGGAAGGCAAGTCCTGCCCATGGATCTATGCTACTGAGTAACAGAAAATTATTCCTAGAAAAAAAAAAACTGGTAAGGGACCCAAGTATCTCCACCGCCAAGATTTCAGTAGCTAAAAAACTTAAAATGTAAAAGTTGTTAATAATTTATTGAGGGGCACCTGGGTGGCTCAGTCAATTAGGTGGCCAACTCTTGATTTCGTCTCAGGTCATGATCTCATAGTTCAATTTGTGAGTTTGAGCCCCGCATCGGGCTCTGTGCTGACAATGCAGAGCCTGCTTGGGATTCTCTCTCTCTCCCTCTCTCTGCCCTTCCCCTGCTTGCAGGTGTGCAGGCATGCGTGCACTCTCTCTCTCTCAAAATAAAGAAATAAACTTGAAAAAATAATTTATTAAAAGTTATGTCTGTTGGGACATCTGGGTGGTTCAGTTGGTTAAGCATCCGACTCCAGCTCAGGTCATGATCTCATAGTTGGTGTGTTCAAGCCTCACATCTGGCTCTGTGCTGACAGCTCAGAGCCTGGAGCCTGCTTCAGATTCTGTCTCCTTCTCTCTCTGCCCCTCCCCACTCGTGCTCTGTCTCTCTCTCTCTCCGTCTCTCAAAAATAAACAAACATTAAAAAAAAAAAGAAGAAAGTAAGTTACGTCTGTTAAAATAATTTAAGTCATGCTTACATTGGATTTTCCCTGATACTGGAAAGCATTAAAAAAGAGGGGCAAGAAGGCACAGGACACCTAAAAAAGGAGCTACATGTGTGTGTGAAATAACACACTGGTTCACAGGACAATGCTAAAAGTCACATCCTTCTCAGGAAGTCCTGTTTACCTTAAATCAGAGGCACACAGAAGTAAATAGCTAATGCTATCTGCCGGAAATAACTAGTGTTTTGTTTATTTTAATTTATAATAGCATTATATAATACAGTCTATGGGACTCAGTTAATCTAGAAAACAACCATGAGTGTAAAGTTCAGACAAAACGAGGGCAAGAGAAGGCACAGTAGGAAGAGTGCCCCAACAATCAGAAAAAAAGGGCAGATTCTCTTTTTAGTTAATTTACATTGTAGGGTGGCTGTGAGCTGAGTCACCTTCATAGTAAAGGCAAAATCAACCCTGGGTTCCGATTTGGAAAATATGAGGGTAAGAGTAATTAATGACCAGAAGGGGTAACCAGGAAAAAGTGCCTCTTAAAATTGGTGCTGAGAACTAAAGCTTGTATGTACATTCAAATCCATCCAAAAAAGCCCTCATCTCTCAGCAGAGGAGTGAGGCCACGAAGTCTCATCTGACCATAATTTGTATAGAGCTTCTTATGTGGTAGGCAATGTGTTAAGGGCTGTGTGTGCAGCAATGAATTTAAAGATACAGTGCCGAGGCAGCTTGGTATAGTAGAAAGAACAGAGATTATAGAGTCAGAAGAGCTAGATTCAAATCCTCATAATGCCACTTACTAACAGTAAGATATAGAACAAATAGTAAGTTTTTTCTTGGATAAACTAGAGATGATAATGTATCTGTCCCTACTTCATAGATTATTTTAAAAAATAATATACTGATTATGGAAGAGCTAAACAAACATTAGTCAGTCATTTTAATCTGATTTCGTTTTTTTAAATTTTGTTTAATGTTTATTTATTTCTGAGAGAGAGAGACAGACACAAGCAGGAGAGGGGCAGAGAGAGAGGGAGACACAGAATCTGAAGCAGGTTCCAGGCTCTGATCTGTCAGCAAAGAGCCTGATGTGGGGCTTGAACCCATGAACCGTGAGATCATGACCTGAGCTGAAGTTGGATGCCTAATCGACTGAGCCACCCAGGTGCCCCTAATCTGATTTCATTTTTATAAAAATGTTGGGGGGGCAGTATGATTCATGGGCCAAAACACCCCCAAGGATAGATCAGGCTATCTGCATGGCTTCCCAATTCATCTTCTCAAAATCTCAGTGGGAGATGATGACTTTGAACAGAAACAGAGATATGTTTGACCTAAATTCATCTTGCCCTTTACAGAGAGTTTCTACACTAACTTAAACAGTACTTCACATAACCGAAGGGCACTAGCCTTTTAATACTACTCAAATGTACAGACAGTCAAATACAGCCAAGTGAAAATACCTGCTCCGATTTATCTGAACTGGGACTAAGTTCTCAAATTGACAACAAGGCCCTGAAAATACACATTTTCACTTGTTAATAAGCTTCATGTTTTTCTTTCTGTGTATTTGGTATGAAACCACAATTTAAAGTTGAGAAGTGAAACTTCTATAAATTTTGAAAGCAAAACTAGAATAAGAAATCTAAGTCAATCTGCAGCTTATCCATTTTGTCTTTATCAAAAACACTGGAAATGATGGTTAAAGTGAAAATGGTGAAACTACGTAATAAAAATAACAAGACCACCAAAACGTATTATAAGCCTAAGATGAAGGCTATACCACAAGTCAATTCTGGAAGCAGAATTTATATAACTGTACCAGTGATGGCACTGTTTTATGTCTATCTTCACCAAGATGAAAGTATTTTAAAAACTTCTTCCATAGTTTTCAAAAACATTTCTATGAAGTAGAAAAGAGTTTTTAAATAATTTGCCTTCAGCCATGGTTCAGAGCTTCACATCTACCATCAGAACCATGTTCTTTTTTTTAGGTAGTCATAAAAAGCCTACTTCCACACAGTAAGAAAAACAAATACTAAATAAGATTTAACCAGATGATTTATAAAATAGTAAACATCTATAACAGTACACTTCATCTTAATAACACATTTTATTTTCACAGTAACCTTACAAAATATTTAACATAACATCTAATTAAATAACTTCTAATAAGCTATCCACTAGTTTAATAAAAGTATAATTTTAATTTTTTTAATGTTTATTTTTGAGAGAGAGAGTGAGAGCAAGCGAGCAAGATTTTTGAAGCACAGTCCTTATTGTTTGCTGTTAACCTATTTTTTCAAGTTATTCACTCTCCCTCACCCCAACATGAAAACCCAATAATCTCTTATGCCAGACTACGAGGGCACAGAAAGGACAGTATAGTCAAACAAATGGTATTACCATCAAAACAGAGGGAGAGAAAGTAGGTGATGTTTTGATATCAAGTGTCAGAGAAATAATAAACAGCATATACATCCATTTTCTATCACCTTCAGATCTGGGGCCATTAGGCATGCCTATTCATTAGCATTTAGAGATTAGAGAACCCTGGTGGAGAGAAACATAGTAGAGGCAGCTACATATCATTTGTTTACAAAGTCATGCTTTTAAAAAATGACCAGGAATGGGTAATACATCCGACAGCTGAACTTAATTTAATTAAAATCACAATGATCTGTACTCTGCACCAGCCAAAAAGATGGTATGGTGGCAATGCCATGTCTTAGTTCTAATTCCTGACCCTTAAGCTTACAATTTAGCTGAAGAGATAGGGTCAGGTGATTCAGTAAGGTAGAGACATTTGACTTCCTCTGATTACACAGATATTCACCTGGCTAAGTCTTTATTTGCTTCAAATCTTTGCTCAAATCTAACCTTTTCAAAGAGGTGGACCCTGACGATCCTCTTAAAATTCCCCAACCTGACCCCCCATCCCACCCTGGCAATCCTGATCCACCTTTACCTGTTCATCTTTTCCTTCTTTCCATATCTTTAATCACCTGCTAACATATTACATAATTTTTTAAATGTTTATTGTTTCTCTCCCCTACTAGAATCTAAGTTCCATGAGAGCAAGAATCTTGGTCTGCTTTGTTCACAGATGAATCCCAAGGCCTCAAAACTGTATCTGGCACCTAAGAGGCTCTCACTAAATACTGGTTAAACATTAAATACCCCTTTCCACCCTGTCATCACCCTACTCCATTCCAGCTCTCCATTCATCAATGTGCCTCAGCCTAACCATACTCATAGGGAAACAAATGGAGCTGGAAATCAATGGAGCAAAAGACGAGGAGAAAAAAAGTGGGAGGGTAAAAGAAAGGGAGGAAGGAGGCTTTAAAAGTATTCCCTATCTAGGTCCCTAATAACTCCATCCTAAGTTTTTGCCTTTAATCTTTCTAAATTTTCAATATCTCCCAAATTCTTTGCCTTGATTTTATTCCCTGTGGAATTCTTTCTTGAACTCTAGCAATACTCTGGTCACTTGGATCATAAAACAATCTTGAAGAATAATAACTGAAAAGCTATAATCAATCAGTCTTGATGGAAGGAAATAAACAGAAGCAGTGGAAGAAACATGTCTGTCTCATTTCTTTTTCCTTTCATAGCTAAGCTACTTCAAGGAGGGGTCTACATTCCCTCAACTTCATACCTCAACAGTTTTGCTCTTTTAAAAAAATATATTTTATTTTTAATTCAAATACAGCTGACACACAGCATTATATTTCAGGTGTACAACACAGTGATTAACAACTCTGTAAGTAATGCTATGCTCACAAATATAGCTACTGTCACAATACAATACTTTACAATACCACCGACTATATTCTTTATGCTGTACCTTTCATTCCTATGAATT
>CM053560.1:46173054-46344160 GCA_028646485.1 Cryptoprocta ferox | reverse complement strand
TTTTTTAAAACTATAATGTAAACTTGGTTTACAGTGTTCATAGCTCTGAAGTCACTAGAACCATTAGCTGAAATATGGAATGCATAAGAGCTGGCAGTGGTGGGTGAGATAGTTTGGTTTTTGACATGTTGATTTTGAAGTGTCAGTAGGAAAACAAAGTGAAGATGACCTTGGGCAGTTATAAATTTGGTTCTGATAAGATGATTTTTCTCTCTTTGAGCATAAAACTAGAAGCACAGATTTGGAAAATATCAGGATGAAGGTCCTGTCTGAAACCATGATAGCAAATTACATTGAGTGAACATAGAGTGTAGAGTTTGTTTATGGTGAAGAGATCAAAGATCTGGTAATTAAGAGGCTAGCAATAATCTTGTAGGCAGAACTGATCTGTAGAGTGTGGGCAACAACCAAATGCAGAATAAAACTGTAAGGAATGGGTTAATGGTATCTTGAGGATCAAGTAGCATGCAAGGACTGCTGCTAGAATACTGAAAACTGAGTTTGTAGGCAGAGTGGAAGAAATCAGTGCCTGTGCCTTTTGCTTTGTATTCAAAATTGTCTGCAACCTTTGTGTCTCCAAGGCTCACCTAGACTATGTAGTATGATTTTACCTAAAGTATTTGTCAATATAACTCTAGAGTTTTTCTCTGCAAATCTAGTGGGCATTTTTGCCTACTAGACATTGAGTTAGTTACAGATTATGATGAATTTCCATCTTTCATTTATCTCAATCTTGATCTAAATTTTGCTATCCTAATTTTAAAAGTCAGGCCTGTTCAGTATACAGGTAAAAAGTGAATGATATCTTTACCAACATGACCTTGTTTTTAAAATAGGGAAAAATGGTGCCTGGTAGATAAGTGCAGATTATTTTAACTTCTTTGGCTATATAAATATTGCCTGCATATTGGTGCTAATTTGGATTTGTTCGAGGAAACGGCTTTTTGAACATCCAGAATAATGCAGTATATTAGTTTGTGTATTTCTGTGACTGGCTAATGCTGTTAAATTCTTTGAGAGTGTGTGTGAGGGGGTGCTGTTTATTTGTGTGTGTGTGTGTGTGTGTGTTTTCCGCGGAAAATGTTGCAGTACATCGTCTGTCCCTGTCTTCGTGCTCTGGGGGTGGGCTGAGGTAGGGAGGGTGTGACGCTGGTATTTGTGTGAACTCGGGCTTGTGATGCTGAGCTCGGTTCATCCGCTTTCTCCTCCCTTCTCCTCCCCGCTCCTTCCCACCAGCGCCACAGCAACATCCTCAGAGTCTGAGCGAACTGCGCCCAGCGCGGGCACGGAGCCTCCCACCGCCAGCAACCTGCGGCCCGGGAGAAGAGCCAGCACAGTGACAGCGCCTCACCGCCACCAGTCCCCGGACCACCATGGCCAAGAACCGCAGGGACAGAAACAGTTGGGGTGAGTAACATTCGGTGACTTCCGCAGCCTGCGCGGGGACTGGCCCTCTGCCTTCTGCTTCTGGGGACGAAAGGGCCAAGGGCTGGGAGACGGGCCACAACCGAGCTGCTCCCTGTAGGGCCGGAGAAACCATGGCCGAGTGGTACCCATGTAAGCGGAATCGTGCTGTGGGGCTAGGGTTGCAGCTTCCCGAAGGCCCGAGCCCCCTACATCTCCCCCACCTCCAGTCCTCCTCCTCGCAGCATTTGGACAGCACCCGCCTGTCGCCTCCCTGGGACTCGTTGGTTCCGCTTTAGCGATCCGTTGGCAGGAAGGCGATGAGAGTAAGCCGGGGCTGTTACCCGACCGAGGGGGGCGAGGGGGTGAGGATCCCTAGCCCCCAGCCCCTTTCCCGGGAGCTTTGAGCCCTTCCGCCTGGCAGGGCGCGGGCTCCCGAGCGGGCGGCATGCTGGAACAATGAGGCAGAGGCGCGCCGGGCCGGATGGGAGCGTTGCGGACCTGAGCAACCCAGGAGAAGGGGCGCCGGCTTGGGAGTCCCCCAGCGCTGCAGTACTTGTTTTAATTTGGGGTTCGGTGGGGAATTGGGGGAAGAAGGGAAGCAAAATGGTTTCCAGCCTCTGCTCCACCCCAATCTGGCACCCCATTCAGGCCAGCCCTAAGGGTGGCATTGTTCTTTGATTTTACCTTTTGGAGATATTGGGCTCATGATTCAGCAGCAGGCCGAGGGGAGGGGGAAGGAGAGGCTAGGCCCAGTGGGTTCACGCCGCGAGTGGGTGGGCGGCGCTCACGCAGGCGGGGAAGAGAGAACGCAGTGATGCAGGAGAAATCGCGGCCCCGCCCCGCTCTGCTGCTCCAGACTTGGTTCAGGACCGAGAGTGTGGGCAGCTGGGGCGTCTTTTTCTGCCTTCGGCTCCGGTTTTCTTCCAGTCACAATCCTAACCTCACTACCATCTTAGGAACTAAAGCCTTTCAGGGCATTTTATTATCAGACCTAGAGCAGATCTCAGGCCACTGTTCCTTGGTGGGTGGAGAAATATTTTGTTCATTAGCTTTAAGTTGTTATTTGGAAAGTTTACACACATCCTCTAGGAGTTTGGAGCTCCCTGATTCTCTTCATTGCCTCAGTGAGATCTCTTCAATAGTGTCCATCGGACCAGGAGGTATAAATTTAAATTGTAATGGTTTTTTGGCCTTGCTTTTATCAAAAGACTGTATTTCTCCTTGCCTGATTGATCACAGGACCAACTTAACTCCCAGTAGGTAAGGTTTGTGGTAGGTGTGGAGAGCTGGCACAGGGAGGCCTGTGTCTTGTTGTCTGAATTTATGAGAAAGTGGTTCCATTTTCTAGGGTTACCAAACTTCAGTTTTAGTAAGTGTGACTATTGCAATAACAGTGTTTTCTTTGCTTCTTAGGAAATTATGAGTATGCTTTTTCACTGTCCCCCTAACTTTTCCTTGGCCTAGAGTAGGAATTTTTTTCATTTTTTTAAGGTTTATTTATTTTGAGAGAGAGACAGCAGGGGAGGGGCAGAGAAAGGGGGAGAGAGAGAATCCCAAGCAGGCCCTGAGCTGCCAGCACAGAGCCCCATGTGAGGCTCGAACTCACTAACTGAAATTACGACCTGAGCCTAAATCAAGAGTCGGTCCCTCAACTGACTGAGCCACCCAGGTGCCCCTAGACTAGGAATTTCTTGAACACTCATAGTTAAGGTGTGGATGTTCAAGTCAGTTTTGGTCTTGATCTCTGTGCATTGTTGACTCAATCCTGTTAAGAGACAGGCATGTGAAAATTTATTCTGAGGATTAAAATTCTTAGTGAAGCTTTGGATCATTACACTTCAGTATTTTCTTTGGTTCCCGATTTCTTATGTGGTGGAGGTTTTCTCCTGTCTTGGGAATGTGTTTCTAAATGAGATTTGCATAAAAATCACATTAGGAAATTATTAGAAATGCATATTTTCACATCTTCCAGTCAGGGTTTTTCTCTTTTTTAATTTTTTTTTAAATTTCAATTTTAAGTCCAGATAGTTTACAGTGTTAAATTAGTTTCAGGTGTACAATAATATAGTGATTCAACACTTCCATACGTCACCAGGTGCTCATCACAACAAGTGCACGCCTTCTTCCCCATCACCTGTTTCACCCATCCCCCCACCCATCTCCTTCTGGTAATCGTCAGGCTGTTCTCTAAAGTTAAGAGTCTGTTTCTAGGTTTGTCTCCCTCTCTTTTTTCCCTTTCCTCATTTGTTTTTTGAATTCCACCTGAGTGAAATCATATGGTATTTGTCTTTCTCTGACTGCCTTATTTCTCTTAGCATTATACTCTCTAGCTCCATCCATGTGATTGCAGATCAGCCAGTTTTTCAATCAAGAGCTGAAATGAGGTCTAGGAATCTGCCTTTCAATTAGCATTTCAGGTGATTGACAAGCATTGGATTATTTATATTTGATGGGAACATGTCCCAGACAGTTTACCTAGAAGTCATCAAGAGAGTCTCAACTCCAGTGATGACTTAGGAAAAGAAATACTAAAGTTACTATGTGTTCACTGGAAATTTCACAGGAAAGAAATATTGGAATTGTGGAGTCATGATGCTCTATGGAAATGCTTTAGTACTCAGATTTTTCTTTGCTATAAAGTATATATGATGTTTGGCGCCTGGATGGCTGGATGGCTAGTCGGTTAAGCATCTGACTCTTGGTTTCGGCATGATCCAAGGACATGATCTCACAGGTTCGTGAGCTTGAGCTCCACGTCTGGCCCCGCACTGACAGCATGGAGCCTGCTTGGGATTCTCTCTCCTCTCTCCCTCTCCCCCACCAACTTGTGCATGCACTCTCTCTCTCTCTTTCAAAATAAATAATAAATAAACTTTAATAAATAAAGTATATATGATGTAAATGACTTAGAAAAATGTAGCAGGGGCACCTGGGTGGCTCAGTTGGTTAAGAGTCTGACTTCGGCTTGTGTCATGATCTTGCGGTTTGTGAGTTTGAGCCTCGCATTGGGGTCGATGCTGACAGCTCAGAGCCTGGAGCCTGCTTCAGAGTCTATGTGTATGTGTGTCTCTCCCTCAAAAATAAATAAACATTAAAAAAACATTTTTAAAAAAGAAATATGTAGCAATATGGAGTACGAAATAGAGGTTTTTGGTAAAGATGTTAGCTATGTCTGTCCTGATTCCGTGTTATCACTAGCACCTCATATAATATCTAACACTGAGAAGGCATTTGTAATAACATTAACAGCTAATGTCGCTGAGCTAAGCTCATATGAGGTAGGTACTGTAATCCTCATTTTACGTATTAAAGGTAAGTGATGGAGCCAGGATTCCAACTCTGCAGTTTGACTTCAGATTCTTTTTATCTTCACTAGCATGCTACACTGCCTCTTAGGAGTTGACAATACCTTCTGCATTGTATAGAACTACAGTTTTTAAGGCACAGTCACCTTATTATTTTTTTTAATTTTAGTTAGCATGCAGTGCAATATTGGTTTCAGGAGTAGCATTCAGTGATTTATCACTTACAGCACACAGTGCTCATCCCAGCAAGTGCCCTCCTTAATGCCCATCACCTGCATTATTGCTTTTGCTCTTTAGCCTCTGAGTTGATGTAATCCCTCTTTGCAAAGAAAAAAACTGAGTCTCAGGTAGGTTAAATGACTTGGCAAAAATCATATATTTAGTAAGAGGAAATTAGAACCTAGAGTTGTCTTCTAATTGATTTTCTATAGCATGCTATGGAATGTTTTTTAAGATAATGGGGCATAGTGTTAGGGTAGAGAGAAAACAGGCTCAGGTGATAGCCTTTAAAGCTCAGCTTTTAAAAACTCAGATGATAGCTTTTTTAAAAAAATGAACCGATCTTATCATCTAGCTAAATATCTTTCAGACAGGTTAGAAAGCAGCAGGTCAAGGCCAAAGGTAGACTCCCCAGAATTGGAAAATATAGTGATTTCCAAGAAAAGGGAAAGAGAGAATTTACAAAATTTGTACAGGATACCTAAAATTGAGAGAAGAACCCTGTAGGACCGTATCAGAGCTAATCTTTTTATCTGAGTGGTCAGAGACCTGTTACGTTCTAATAGGGCCATGGAAGGTACAAAGCAAAAAAAGCAGCTCTACTAACCAAGAATTGGGGGTGGTATTTGAGGATCATATCCAGAGCTACAAGTGAGAAGCAGATCTGAGTAGAACCGAAAATCCTAACACCTATGCCTAAATCTACACCGAACCAGAAGTTTGAATAAACTTAAGCATTTAAAAGTCCATTATTCAGAGGCAGACATTATTATTCTCATTTTAATATAAGAAATCCGAGACTCAGCCTGAAGAATGTGCCAGAGATCCCATAATTTATAAGTTGCAGATCTAAGGTTTAACTTTAGGGTTGTTTGCTTCCCCAGTCCACATGATGAAGGCAAGGAACTGTAAGAGTATGCCAAAAAGATGCCACAACAAGCCCATCTAGGCTTAAGCTTGTATAAGAAATCAGTGCTTTATAAACTTGATCGCTTTGGACTAGAAAAGAAGGCAGAGAATGTACTAGTGTGGAAAATAAAGGATACAGCTGTCTGTAAGAGGCAGTAGCCCAGAAAGCAGTCTTTCAATGTTGACCTTAGAGTTTAAGTACTATCAGAAACAAAACAAAAGTGCATCCTTTAAAATGTTTTTGTTAATTACAGTTGCTTAAAACCTGGGAGCTCACAGGGGAATTTGGTTTTTCTACAGTGTAATAGTAACTGTTTGTACACTGTTGCTTTAGAAAAAGAATATTTGCAGTAAGTATAGGGAGTGTCTATTTGTTGAAAAAGCATTAGGTTTCTGTTTTTGTTTCCTGAGGTAAGATTAAAAATGATCTTGAGTATAGTATAGTTACTTCCTGCTCTTTCTTTTCCAATTGGCTGTATTCTATTTTCTTGAAATGAGACTATTTGTCCCTTTTTAGTTGCCTCATTCTGTATATATCTATTCCTCCTGAAACAAAATAAAATTTCTAATGAGTCATACATGTACTTCCCCTATAGACCCTCTCGTCCCATTTTGTTAATTTAATTTGCCTTCCGTACATCTTTTTTCAAATACGTTTTTCCACAGATAACATATTTTTTATCCTTTGTATCTGCTTACACCTTGTCTTGATGACTCCTGAGTTAAATCTTTGATGTGTTTCAAATTCTTTAGCCTTTATTATCTTTAGAACCAGTGACTAGACTCTAAATGGAACCTGTGATCATCAGGAAAATGATCTACTGTGAGATAATTTTGGTCATAAAAAAAAAGGTGGGATTTTTTTTTTAATTTAGAGGCTCTTCCTCTTTTACATAAAATTTTATGAAAAATATCTGTATACAAAAGAACATATAAAACATAGATGTTCACTTTTGAAGAGAATGATAGCATGATAATGAGAACCTATAAGCCCCCTCCCAACTGAAAAAAATATAACTTTATGAATATTTTGATACTGATTATGTGTCCTTCCTTAATAGCATCCTCTCCTTAACCCCTGCAAAGATAAACGCTTTCATAAATTTGGTGTTCTCATTTCCTGATCTCTTTCAATATATATATATATACCAAATATACATTTTAAAGAACCCAATGTAAATGAAATCTAGAGTATGCATTTTTCCACAAAATATTTTGTTTACTTCACATCCTCATCCACACTCGATATCATAATAGATGTGAAATAATATCTCATTGTGGTTTTTTTCAATGTATATTAAAGCTTTTTCTCCCTTATTACCTGATTACTATCTTCTCATGTGTTTAATTTTTTTAAATGTTTTATTTATTTTTGATACAGAGAGAGACAGAGCATGAGAGGGGGAGGGGCAGAGAGAGAGGGAGACACAGAATCTGAAGCAGGCTCCAGGCTCTGAGCTGTCAGCACAGAGCCTAACGCGGGGCTCGAACCCACAAACCATGAGATCATGACCTGAGCCGAAGTCGGAGGCTTAACTGACTGAGCCACCCAGGTGCCCCTAGTTAATTTTTTTGTGGTGTAACTTTAAGTTTGTTATTTATTTTGAGAGAGAGCGTATGTACCTGTGCACATGTGTGAGAGTGGGGGAGGGGGGGGAAGAGAAAGAGGGAGAGAATCCCAAGCAGGCTCCATGCTATCAGTGCGGAGCCTGATGTGGGGCTCGATCTCCTGAACCGTGAGGTCATGACCTGAGCAGAAACCAAGAGTTGGATGCTTAACTGACTGAGCCACCCACATGCTCCTGTAGTGTAACATTTTAATTCCCTTATCATTTGTGTTTTGTGTATAGCATACGCTATGGCTTGAATATTGGTATCCCCCCCAAATTCATGTCACATGTGATAGTACAGGAAATGGGGGCATTGGAAGATGCTTAGGTCATGAGAATGAAACCCTCTGAATGAGGTGAATGGGATGAACAGCCCTCTCTTAAAAAAGGCCCCACAGAGTTCCCTGGCCCCTTCCACCATGCCAGGATACAATGAGGAGTCTGCGACTTGGAAGAAGGTCCTCACCTGACCATGCTGGCACCCTGACGTTGGTCCTCTAGCCTCTAGAACTGAAAACTAAATTTCGTTGTTTATAAACTACCCAGTCTGTGGTGTTTTGTCATAGCAGCCTGAACTAAGACATTCTAGAACTGTTTTCTTTGTGGTTACCATGATGATCACATTTTATTAAATAGTGTATCATAGACTATTTAATACTATAGAGTATCTATCGTACTCTAATTTGAAATTATATCAGTTTAATTTCAATAACCTATAAAAACTCTGCTCCTTTTTAGCTCTATCTGCACCCATTTTAGTTGCTGACGTCATACAATTATATCTTTATACATTATGTGTGTAAAACATAAACTAATAGTTATTTTATAAAATGCATTAGTCCCCAAAGAAGACATATAGATGGCCAACAGACACATGGAAAGAAACTCAATCAATAATCATTAGGAAATGCAAATCAAAACCACAATGAGATATCACCTTACACTTGTCAGAATGGTTAGAATAAAAAATGACAAGAGATAACAAGTGTTGGCAAAAATGTGGAGAAAAAGGAATCCTCACAGTTGGTGGGAATGTAAAATGATGCAGCCACTGTAGAATACAGTATGGAAGTTCTAAAAAAATTAAAAATAGAAATATGACATCCAGTAATTCCATTACTGGGTCTTTACCCAAAGAAAATGAAAACTTAATTCGAAATATACATATTTCATATGCATATTTCACACACACACACACACACACACAGCAGAATATTATTTACCCATAAAAAAAGATGTGATCTTGCCCTTTGTGACAATGAGTGGACTTAGAAGGTATTATGCTAAATGAAATAAGTCAGACAGAAAGACATATACCATATGATTTCACTTATATGTGGAATCCAAAAAAACAAACAAATAAAAAGATGAAACAGACTCATAAATACAGAGAACAAACTGATGCTTGCCAGAGGAAAGGGAAACATGGGGAGAATAAGCAAAATGGGTGAAGGGGAGTAGGAGATAAAGGTTTCCAGTTATGGAATAAATCAGTCATGGGGATAAAGGTACAGCATAGGGAATACAGTCAATGGTATTGTAATAGGGTTATATAGTGACCGATGGTAGCTACACTTGTGGTGAACATAATGTATAAACTTGTGGAATCACTGTATTGTATATCTGAAACTAATGTAACATTGTGTATCAACTATACTTCAATTTAAAAATCCATTAGTGCCTTAAATTATGTAGAAAAAGAAAATGTGATATTATAAACAAAAGTTATAATAGGAGTAATTTTTAGATTAAAAATAATTGTGTTTTTAAATACATTAGTCCCTTAAATCATGTAGAAAACAAAGAAACAATATTACAAAATGTTTTAATAATACTAGCTTTTATAATTGCCCAAGTGTTTACCTTTACAGAGATTTTTATTTTTTCAGATGGTTTTGAGTTACTGTCCAGTGTGCTTTCATTTCAACCCATGGGAGTCCCTTTTGCATTTCTTGCAGGACAAGTCTAGTGGGTACAAACTTCTTCAGCTTTTGTTTATCTGAGAATGTCTAATTTCTCACTTTTGAAGGACATTTTTGCCAAACATAGGATTCTTCGTTGACAGATCTTTTTAAAAGCACTTTGAATATATCAGCCCACTCTATTCCGGCCTCCAAAGTTTCTTATGAGTAATCTGCTGCCAGTTTGGTTGAAGATTCCTTGTACATAATGTCAGTTCTCTCTTGATGCTTTCAGAATTCTGTCTTTGTCTTTGTCTTTCAACAGTTTGGTTATAATATGTCTCAGTGTGGGTCTCCTGCTTGGAGTTAGTTGAGCCTTTAAATGTTTGTATTTATGTCTTTTATCAAGTTTGGGAAGTTTAGGGCATTGTTTCTTCAAAAAAGTCTCTGTACCTCTTTCTCCCTCTTCTCCTTTTGGTACTCTTACAATGTGTATGTTGGTCTGCTTGATGGTGTCTCGTGTTTCTCTTAGGTTCTGTTCACTTTTCTTCAATCTTTTTTTCCTTCTTTTCTGCAGCCTGATAATTTCAATTGCCCTGTCTTCAGTGGCTGATTCTTTCCTTTGTGTGCTCAAATATCCCTATGAATCGCTATTGTGAATTCTTCAGTTCAGTTATTGTATTTTTCAGCTCTAGAATTTCTTTTTGGCTTCTTTTATGCCTATTTCTTTATTGATATTTCCATTTTGTTCAGTCTGTTTTCTTGACTTTCTCTTTATTTTCATTTAGTTTCTTAAGCATCTTTAAAGACAGTCATTTTAATAAGGTGTTTGTCTAGTATGTTCACCATCTGGTGTTTCTCTGGGACAGTTTCTGTTAACTTACTTTTTTTTCCTTTGAATGGGTCATATCCTGTTTCTTTGTATGCCTTGATATTTTTGTTATTGAAAACTGGACATTTGAATCTAATGCGATAAGAAATAGGAATGTTACTTTCAACTTGGTTAGTTCCCTATTTACTCCCAGAATCCTCCCTTGCCCCACCAGATTTGCTGTAGGGACCTAGTGGCCTGGCAGCTAAATTGTTGACATTTCTTTTCTCCTATGCATCAGTTTTGCACAACCGTCCTTTTTCTTTCAAAACTGCAGCATTCCCACGATGTGTACATTTGGACAAAAATACTAAAAACAAAACAAACAAAAAAAACAAGCACTCAGCCCATCTCCTCAGTATCACCTGGAAAAAACATTTACGTTCTTTTCAATAAATAGCAAGCACTATGAAAAAAAAAAGTCAGATTCTCTTCCTTCTCCCAGGGTTTTCTGGGTTTGGAATTTCGTTTGTTTGTTTGTTTTCATCATTATAGGGCTTCTTTATGCTGAGGAACAGCCTGAGGTACAAACTTAAGACATTCTCCGGTCTTTTTTCGAGCCTGTGCCATTCCCTCGGCATGGGTGGTAAATTTTTTATTTTCACTGTATATGCAGTTACTTTTCAATATCCTAATCTTTAA
The DNA here is from genome assembly GCA_028646485.1 of Cryptoprocta ferox. Classification (NCBI taxonomy): domain Eukaryota; kingdom Metazoa; phylum Chordata; class Mammalia; order Carnivora; family Eupleridae; genus Cryptoprocta; species Cryptoprocta ferox. Next base: position 46,333,296 of record CM053560.1, on the reverse strand, counting down.
TGTCTGACTCCCAAAAGAGGAAAAAGTGAAAACTGAAGAAGGGCAAAAGAAGGACTGGCCCTTGGGGCACCTGGGTGGCTCATTCAGTTGAGTATCTGACTCTTGTTTTGGTTCAGGTCTTAATCCCAGGGTCATGGGATCAAGCCCCATGTCAGGCTCTGCACTAAGCATGGAGCCTGCTTAAGATTTTCTCTCTCTACCCCTTCTCCCCCCCCCCCCAAAGGTACTGACTGGCCCATTAAATCTCCTGGAAGTCACTTAACCTAGAAGGAAGGGGCAGTCAGCAATGGGGGAGAATACAACTCCGCATCTGCATCTTTGTGATAAGAAGCAGCAATCAGCACTTGGAACACAAATTCCCAAATTTTGGAGGACAGGGTCCTTAGTGACTACCCTAACTTCTGCAAGCTGTGTATAACGTGCATTAACTTCCTGCCATAGGGCTGAGAGGTGTTGGGGGGCGGGGGTGGATCAGTAGCCACTGCTGAGTTAAGAGGTGAAGTTGACTAAAATTAACTACAATTTACCGTTCATGCCTTCCCCCAGAAGTTGTAAGCCTTCCAGAGTTCCAGTAGTTCTATCAGTCAGACTCTGTCAGTATAATTGTTGTCCTGGTAGGGAGACAGATTCCTGGTGCTTCCTACTCTGCAGTCTTTCCAACTTCATTTTAAGCTCTAAAACTGGATTTTATTTTTATGGGTAGTGTGATATAGAAATCTCTTTGACTTTTTTCCCCATATGGATAACCAAGTGTCCCAGACTCATTACTGAACAATCCACCTTTTTCCCATTGATCTCCAAACTGTATTGTCAGATGTTACTCCTGAATATGTGTGGGTCTATTTCTGTGCTTCTTATTGTGTTCTAGTGCTGTTTGCCTATCCCTGTGTCAATAACACAATTTTAATTGCTGTAGTTTCATAGTGTCTTCATATGGTTGAGCAGATTGTTTTGTTGTGTTCTTATTTATTGGTGTTTTGAACTATTCTTTATTCTCGGCTTTTGCTTTTGTATAAAATTTTAGAATCAGATTTTCAAGTTCTTTGGAAAGTCCAGTTGGGATTTTTAAAATTAAAATTGTATCCTGTTTATAGATTAATTTGATAGAGTCAAGATTTTGCTGTACTGAATATTTCTATTCACATACATAGTATATTCCTTCATTTATTTAGATTTTGTTTCTTAATGTCTTTCAGTGGTTCAAAAGCTCTCTTTGAAGGGCTGACCTTAATTTGTTAGATTTACTATTTTCCTTATATTTTTTGGTTGCTTTGATTTTTCCCTGTTATATTTTTTATTGGCTATTAATAAAAATGCAATTGATTTTTACATATTATCTTATATCTAGCAACCTTGCAGAACTCTCTTATTAATATTTGTGTGTGTGTGTGTGAGAAAGAGAGTGTGTGTGTGAGAGTTGGGAAGGGGCGGGGGGGGCGGGGGGGAAGAGAGAGAATCCCAAATAGGCTCCACACCCAGCACAGAGTCCAACATAGGGCTCTATCCTACGACCATGAGATCATGACCTGAGGCCAAAATCAAGAGTCGGATGTTTAACCGAATGAGCCAGCCAGCTGCCCCTTATTAGTTTTAACGAACTATCTTTTGATTCTGTAGAATTTCTATGTAAGGAAGCATGTCATCTACAGTAATGTCAGCTTTATTCATTCCTTTTTAGTCTTTATCTTTTAAGTCTTTTTCTTATCTTAGAATAAGAATATTCTTCTTTTTCCTAAATAAAAGTTTTTTTAGTCATCACTGGATATGGAATTATAATGAATGCATTTTCTGTATTTTTGACATAATCATATGGTTATTATACTTTAATTTTTTCCTGTGTTTAATTACATTAAAGTATCTTCTGTGTTGAAGTGATCCTGCCTTCCTAGAATATGCCAAGGCCTACTGTATTACCTTTTTAAATACATTGCTAGATTTCTAATTTTTAAAAAATATTTACAAGCATGCTTACAATTAATATTCCCTTATCATACTTACTTTGTCTGACTTTTAATGTATCAAGTCTATGTTAACTTTACAAAATGAGTGGAAGGTATTTCTTCTTTCTTTTTTTTTTTTCTATTCTCTAGAAGAGTTTATATGAGATTAGATTGATCCAGTTTGGGAAAACTAGTTTATTAAACCTGCTGTTTTCTTTATAGTAAGATTTTGAACTATTTTTAAAATTTTTACTTATTTATTTTTATAGAGAGAGACTGCATGAGTGGGGGAGGGACAGAGAGAGAGGGAGACAGAGAATCCCAACCAGGCTCCACACTATCAGTGCTGATCCCGCCATGGGACTCGAACTCACAAAACCGTGAGATTGTGACCTGAGCTGAAACCAAGAGTTGGATGCATAACTGAGCCACCCAGGTGCCCCAAGATTTTGAACTATTGATTTAACTTCAGGATGGTTTTTGGAACAATTAAAGCTTTTTATTTCTTCTTGAGTCAGTTTTAGTAATTTATATTTTTCTTGGAATCTGTCCATTTCATCAGCTTAGCATGAGGTTCTTAATTATCTGTTATTTTCTCTGCTTAATTTTGTTTTCCTTGTTATATCTTTTATTGTTTAGCCTCTCCATTTTTCTTTCTTTTGTACTAATTTCTGTGCATCTCTATTTTATTTTCGTACTTTTTTTGATTTCATTCTGTATTCTCTTTTTAACTTAAAAAGTTGGATACTGAGCTCATGAATTTTCAGCCTGTCTTCTTGTATCCTATATATGTTGATATGCAGTAGATCAATTTTCATTTAGTTTCAAGTATTTTAAATGTCTACAATGATTTGTACCTTTATTTATAAATACACAGAAAGCATGGATTTTCAGGGCACTTTGCTGGCTTAGTGGAGCATGCAACTCATGATCTCAGGGTCATGGGTTCAAGCCCTATGATGGGTGTAGAGATTACTTAAAAATAAAATCTTTTAAAAAATAAAGTATGGATTTTTCTAAATGTTGTTACTGATGTGATACTTAACTCTAGTTAATATTATATAGCAATACCAATTTCATGGTCATAAAAATGTTCTATATCTATACTATCCAATATGGGAGCCACTAGCCATATGTATCTTTTAAAGTGTTGAAGTTAACTAGTGAGAATAAGGACCAAATACTTACTTTCATTTAATTTTAATTAATTTAAACAGCCTCGTGTGGTTAGTTTCTACAGTAGTGAGCTGTTCATGTTTACTTTTTAAAAAATTTTAAATGTTTTATTTATTTTTGAGAGAGAGACAGCGTGAGCAGGGGAGGGTCAGAGAGAGAGGGAGACACAGAATCCGAAGACAGACTCCAGGCTCTGAGCTAGCTGTCAGCCCAGACCCCAATGCAGGGCTCGAACCCACGAATCCTGAGATCATGATCAGAGCCAAAGTCGGATACTTAACTGACTGAGCCACCCAGGTGCCCCGGGGCTGTTCATGTTTATACTCATGCTGTGAACTTTGTTGAAAATTGTTTTGTGTTCTAGTTTATGTTTAATTTTTATAGATTCCCACAAAAGTCTGGAAAACATTTTATGTTTTCTAATTTTTTTAATGTTTTATTTATTTTTGAGAGAGAGAGAGAGAGAGAGAGACACCATGAGCAGGGGAGCATCAGAGAAAGAGGGAGACATGGAATCTGAAGACAGGCTCCAGGCTCTGAGCTAGCTGTCAGCACAGAGCCTGACACAGGGCTCAAACCCATGAACTGTGAGATCATGACCTGAGCCGAAGCCGGATGCTCAACTGACTGAGCCACCCAGGCGTCCCTGTTTTCTAATTTTTGATGGACTGTGCTTATATATGTTTGCTAGCAGCGCAAGCTTTTTTTTTTTTTTAAGAGTGAATAAAGAATTTTATTTTAAAGACAAATAAGTTAATATAAATAAAGTATTTAAAGGCTGCACTTGCTGTCAAATCATTCACTAGTAGGTCTAACAGGAGAAACCTAACAGAGGACCATAGGGAGGGGAAGGAGGAAAAAGAGGGAGAGGGAGGGAGACAAAGCGTGAGAGACTCTTGAATACTGAAAACAAACTGAGGGCCGAAGGGAGAGGGGGAAAGAGGAAGCGGGGTGATGGTCATGGTGGAGGTCACTTGTGGGGAAGAGCACTGGGTGTTATATGGAAACCAACCTGACAATAAACTATAAAGTTAAAAAAAAAATAAGGCAAGTTCACAACAAACAAGCAAAAAAAAAACAAAAAAAATTTTTTAATTCCAGTAGAGCTAACATATAGTGTTATATTAGTTTTGGATGTACATTATAGTGATTCAGTAATTCTGTATAGTTCAAGCTTATTAAATGCATGTTCATGTTTTCCATACTCTGATTTCTGGACTGTTTGATCTACCAGATATGGATATCTGATAGATACTTTAAAAATATGACAGAGATTTTCTTTTTTTTAATTTTCTTTTTTACATTTATTTACTTTTAAGAGACAGAGAGAGACAGATTCAAGTAGGGGAGGGGCAGAGAGAGAAGGAGACACAATCTGAAGCAGGCTCCAGGCACCGACCTGTCAGCACAGAGCCTGACTCGGGGCTCGAACTCACAAACTGTGAGATCATGACCTCAGCCGAAGTTGGACACCTAACTGACCGAGCCACCCAGGTGCCCCAAATTTTAAAAAATGATAGTGGATTTGTCAATTTCCCGTTGGTCTGTCAAGCTTTTATTGACTTTTGAACTATGTTAAGTGCACACGAACGTGTACTTCTTACATCTTCCTGATGAATGGAGCCTTTTATTTTCTATGTAGTGATCCTCTTTATCTTGAGAAGTGCTTTTTGCCTCAAAGTCCATTTTGTTTGATATTAATATAGATGCTTCATGTTTCTTTTGCTGATTTAGTTTGTGAGCATACTGAGCATAATTGGCTGGAGTAGGAGGCTGACTGATCTCCACAAAACAAATCATCTTATCTATCTGATTTTTGAGCACCTCCTCTGCAGTGAATGCCGTCTAGTGAGCATTCACATGGAACTGAATATACTTACACTCCATGTCCATTCCAAAGGTCCAGACATATGCTTCTTTGAAATACCTGACCATCTGTCCAAACTGTTTGCTACTGTCTGTGAATTAGAACAATGCCATACCTTTGGCATGTACTACAAGCCTCATGGGCACTGTCTGCTCTCATATCTATCTGTTCTACTAGAAGACAGTAGAAGTTTCTTCTTTGCTGTCTCTTCCACTGGTCATGAGTGCCTTTCATGGGCAAAATCTAAATCAGAGCTCTAAGATGGGATTATAAGAATTGTAGTGCCTTACTTCCCATACTTCCAGTCTCTGCAAATTAGAATGGTGGCGATAGTCCTGAACATGACATGGTCAATATTCCGCAGAAAGGGTAACCAAAATTTTCCAAATAGCTGACTCAAAGATGATTAAAGGACCAGACAATTGCTTAGAAACCAAATACTTCTAAAATTCACTTTTTTCAGTGACTATAAATGCAGGTGTATTTGTTTTCCTTAATGGAAATAATATTTCCATCTGCTTTTTTTCTTAAAATATGTGAACATATTTTCTTATGATTAGGTATTTTTTGATAACATGATTTCATATGGGTCCATATTTTGCATAGCATACTCGTGACATAATATGTTTACAGTATCCTATAGCTAAGCATTTAGATTGTTTCCAATTTGTCATTCTATAAATAATGCTGTACATTGCTTCTCGGCCCTTTGGCTAAGATCAAGTGTAACATCTGTTCTTATCAGTTTAAATAATGCTATAATGAACCTTTTTGTTGACAAATACATATGCATAGTCCCGATAGTTTCCTTAGGATAAATTCCTGGAAATGGAATTGTTTTATTAAAGAGTATGTACATTTTTAAATATTTTTGAATGTTTCCAACTCTATACAGTTGACCCTTGAACAACCTGGGTTTGAACTGTGCTAGTAACACACAGTAGTTTTTTGGTAACAGTATATAAATATATTTTCTCTTCCTTTTGATTTTATTAATTACATCATCTTCTCTAACTTTATTGTAATAATACAGTATATAATAGCTACGGGATAGAAAACGCATGTTAATTGACTGTTATTATTGGTAAGGCTTCTGGCCAACAGTAGGCTATTAGTAGTTAAGTTTGGGGAGAGTAAAAAGTTATATGTGGATTTTCGAGCATGTGGGGGGTTGGCACCCTTAATGTTGTTCAAGGGTCAACTGTTTATTTTTTTTAACCATTTCAAGTTATGATAGCCAAAAAATTTATCTCCTTTAATTAGCATTTTTTTGGGACACCTGGGCAGTTCAGTTGGTTAAGCATCCAACTCTTGATTTAGGCTTGGGTCATGATCTCATGGTCATGGGATCGAGCTCTACATCAGGCTCTGAGCTGAGGGTTGAACCTGCTTGGGATTCTCTCTCTCCCTCTCTCTCTGCCCCTCCACTAATCATGCACATGTGCTCACTCGCTCTCAAAATAAATAAATAAATATTTTTTAAAAATTAGCATTGGGGCGCCTGGGTGACTCAGTTGGTTAAGTGTCTGGCTTCGGCTCAGGTCATGATCTTGTGGTTTGTGGGTTCGAGCCCTGCGTCAGGCTCTGTGCTGACAGCTCAGAGCCTGGAGCCTGCTTCAGATTCTGTGTCTCCCTATCTCTCTGCCCCTCCCCTACTCGTTCTCTGTCTCTCTCTGTCTCTCAAAGATAAATGTTTAAAAAATTTTTTTAATTAGCATTTATTCAGTTACTAGTAAGACTGAACTTTCCCCTCTATGTCTCTTACTCATTAGTATTTCTTCTTAAATGCATATTCATTTTTGAGAGAGAGAGAGAGACAGCAGCGGGGAGGCAGAGACAGAGAGAAGAGACAGAGTATCTGAAGCTGGCTCTGTGCTGACAGCAGAGAATTTGATGCTGAGGTGGAACTCATACACCGTGAGATGGTGACCTGAGTTGAAGTCGGACAGTCAACCAACTGAGCCACCCAGGTGCCCCAGTAGTTTTCTTTTTACATATATATGATACACACACATACAGTGCCTGAATTGTGATGACATTGTTCTTCTAGAAGCATCCATTGAATAGTTATGGAATGCTTTTGTATTTAAAATAAATAGACTGTTAAATGATTTACTTATTTCTTCCAAGATTCTGAAGTTGTAGGACCTGCATTATTTCTTGAAATCCTCTTCCTCAAGGGTATTGGTAACAGAACAATCTGAGAGCCTGCATGGTAGTGGTCTGAGGTTATGTGTAATCATCTCATTGTAGTTCATATCTCTGGTCTTGCTTAAATTAATTTTTGTGAGTTAATATTGTTTTTGTTTCCTTAATTCATTTTGTCCCTTTCTGTATGAACTCCCTTTGTTGTGATTTTGGAAATCATCCTTTGTCATTCAGACAAATGTTTTCAGTCATTTTTAAAGTTTGTTCAAAAGAGATTTTATGGTTTAAAAAATGTATTTCCTTTTAATTTCAGTTGCTAAGAAACAGTTTCCTAGGTGCTATGTCTTTTCTCTATAAAGCTGCCAATGTACTCATAGTTTATCATCTTTTGGGATTTAATTTCTGCTGGAAAGATGAAGTATAGATTTTTTCCAAGCTACAATCAAGAAAATTACAAATACATACCCCTAGCATCCCCAGTATATTAAAATGATTATTCTCCATATTTAAAATTCTTGAAGATTCCCTTTCAACATATATAAATTTATAGCTGGGTGGCCAGCTTCCAGTGATTTAGAATACCACATAGAATGGAAAAGTCCCGGAAGCCTTTATTGAATATAAAATCCACTATATGAAAAGGTGAAACAATGTATATTTTTTAGTTCTCTCCTTGTGAGCCATACATTTGTATCATCCATAGTAAAATGTTAATTCCCATCTGGTTTGCTTTTATCCTGTTTTCTGCCTTTTCCCCTTTGAAAAATTTGCATAGTGCCCAGGGAATTGAAACTAAGTTTAGTTAAGCAAAACATATTTAAGAGGGTAAAAATCTGGTGCTAAAGAAACTTGGCATGCATTTTAAAGGATTTTTTCATTCTTTATAACAAAGATAATTCTAATTGCTTGGTTGAAATGTAGTTATGAACAATGAATCAAACACATAACATTTATTCTTTTTTTATAGTTTATTATCACACACAACATTTATTCTTAATAATACTGTGCATCTCAATACTTTTTCAGAACTATTTTATATTAAACTTATGTATGTAGTAAATATGTATTGGGTACCTACTGTGTGAGCTTCTATTATAAATTTTTTTTTCAAGAAGTACAAACACACGAGTAAGACAGTCTCCATTCTCCAGATATTTTTAGGCTGTGTTTTCAATTTTGACCTTTTTGATAGAAACTAAAGTTTTTCTAAATAGTTTAACAGTTTTATTGAGATGTAATTATATACTATACAATTCACTCATTTAAAGTGAACAATTCAGAGGCTTTTAGTGTATTCAGAGTGGTGCATTATTCACTCAGTTTTAGAACATTTCATTAGCTCCAAAAAGAAAACCTGTATCTCCTAATCTCCTCCTGCTCTCCAGTCCTAGACAACCACTCATCTACTTTCTGTCTCCATAGATTTACATATTCTTGGCATTTTATATAAATGGGATCATACAATATATGGTCCTTTGTGACTCCTTAATTAACATTGTTTCAAAGTTTATCCATGTTGTAGCATATATTGGTTCTGCATTTCTTTTTATTGCTGAATAATATTTAATTGTATGGATATACCATATTTTGTTTATCTGTTTATCAGTTAATATCTGGGTTGTAGCTTATCTAAATGCTTATTTTTATATGTCAATATTTATTAGCATAAATATGTATAGATTGGTGGTTATGATAAGTTTCAGATAGGAAGCCTTTCTTAATTTTAGATGAGATGCAAACTAATGACTATTTATAAATATTCCACAAATGCATTCTATTTTATTAGTCATTTCTGCTTAATAAAAAATTATTTCTGTACTTTTAGAAGTTTTCTTACCAAAAATGAATTTTTAATATGTTTTTGCCTGCATTGTTTTTTAAAAAAGGTTTATTTATTTATTTTGAGGAGGGGGAATGGCAGAAAGAGGGAGAGAGAAAATTCTAAACAGGCTCCACACTATCAGCATAGAGCCTGACCTTACAAATGGTGAGGTCATGATCTGAGCCAAAATCACAAGTCAGTCACTTAACCGACGGAGCCATGCAGGTGCCCGTGTTTTGCCTACATAATAATGAGATTTCTTCTCATAAACCATTTCATTATTTTTTATAGTCATGATTCAGATGTTTCTTTTATTTTGCAGTATACTTATATCACACTTAATTTATAATTTCCCTTTTCTTCATTAAGTCCGTACATAGCTCTTCAAAGGCCTTAAGAATATAAACCAAAAGTTCAGAGTTATGTATCTCACTCACACCTAATACACAATGGTAGAGTAGGAAAGGATGATCATATACAAACATCTACTGAAGTCTTTCTCTCACCCACGATATTTACTCTGTTGCAGATCCTTTTAGGTCTATGCTTATCTCAGTCTGTTCATGTGGCCCCTTACCACCTTCCCTGCCTGCTCCATCCATACCATACTCCTTTTTTTCCTCCAGCATGTCAGACACATTCTCCTACATACTCTCCCCCACCAGTGATACCACACTATACACATCGTTTTGTACCTTGAGTTTTTTTCATATTCTATATTGGTAACTGTTTCAAATGAGCTCCCTTATTCTTTACAACTACCTTATGTTTCCCAGGTGGATAAACCATAGTTTATTATTCAGTCTCCTGTTGGGGGCATTTACATTGCTTCTGGTATTTTGCATGTGTATATCATATCTGCAGGATGAATTCACGTATTTTAGTTCTTTTTTATTTATTTACTTATTTTTTGACTTGTAGCAAACATTACTGTCAAACTCCACTCATTGGGCCAGAGACCCTTGTGGTGTTAATGACAGACTTGCCCTTCCTGTAGCACGCTACCTACACTTGTAACTTCATCAGGATGAATTCTTTTCACTAGTATTGCTGGGTCAAGGATTATGTTCATTGTATTTTTGATAATTGCCAAATTGTTGTCTAACGATGTTATATACATTTTAATTCTCACCTGCAGTGCCTGAGGATACAAATTTACATCCCAACCAGTGAAAAGATTTATCACATTTCTGATCTTTGTGAATTGGATATATATAAAAAGTATTGACCTATCTTTTAAACTAAATTTAGATTAAATCAAGTTAATTAAAATTAAATTAAATTTCAATTTACATGAGAATGAATGTGTTTTTATATGTGTGCAACCATTTGATAGTGTGGTTTTTATCTTCTTACTTGTATCCGTTGTCCACATTTCCTATTTCACATTTAGTGTAAGATTTATTTGGAATTGATTTTTGTTCATAGTGAGAACAAGGGGTGAAGGTTCATTTTTTTCCTACATATGAATATCCAATTGACTTAGCATCATTTTTGGAAAAGATTATCCTTTCTTCTTTTGTTGCAGTGGCACCATTGTTGTGTCAGATGATAGTATATGTGTGGGGTTTGTTTCTAAAATCTCTAGTCTTTTCTATTTGTCTACTTGTCTATCCTTGTGACAGTTGCACTCTGTTTTCATTACTGTAGATTTTAAATATCTATTGGTGTCTGTTAGAGTAAATCCCCCAAATTTATTCTTCTTCAGGATTGTTTTTGTTATTCTCTGCTCTTTGCCTTTCCATTTGAGCTTGTTAATCTGTATAAGAAGGATTTATACAAGAAAGAAACTTGCTGATTTGTAGAAGACAGATGACTGAGAATTTGTTTGGTGTTATAACCAAACTGTGGATCAATGGGGGACATGGGCACATTTATAATACAAAGTCTTTTAATCTGAGAACATATATATACCTCTTTCAATAATGTTTTATGTTTTTCTGTAAAGGTCTTAAATATCTTTCACTGCATTTCAGTGATACATTCGAGCAGCTCATATTAGCTCCTGAGAGCTGATCAGGTGCATCTCTTCCCAGTTCCACATTCAGTGAGTCTCACTGGTAGATTAAAATGGGCCATGGTGGTAGTATTTATATCATAGAAATTGGCAAACACTATAAACCAGGATTTTCCCATACCCACCCACTGCTAAGAGATGGTTCTTAAATATTTACCAGCACATCAGTTAGATTTATTACTAGATCTGTCAGGTTTTATAACGGTATATAAATGATGTTTTTATTATCATTTTTAAACGTTTATTTTTGAGAGACAGTGCAAGCTGAGTAGAAGCAGAGAGAGAGAGAGAGATGGGGACAGAGGATACGAAGCAGGGCTTGAACTCACAAACCATGAAATCATGACCTGAGCTGAAGTCAGATGCTTAACTGACTGAGCCACCCAGGCGCCCCAATGATATTTTTATTTTTAAAAATGAATGTATAATGTACACAAAGTAAAATTCATGTCCTTATTTTCCATACATATATTTTCCTTAGTGAAGTGTTGGTTCAAATCTTTTGCCCATTTTTAAATTGGGTTATTTATTTTATTATTATTGAAGAGGATTGGTGTTGATTCTTTAAGTGTTTGGTAGAAGCTATCTGGTCCAGGAGTTTTCTGTGATAGACGTTTTTTGATTACTGATTCAGTCCCTTTACTTATTATTGCTCTGTTTAGTTTTTCTATTTCTGTTTCTTCCTGATTCAGTCTTGGTAGGCTGTACATGTTTAGATATGCATCCATTTCTTCTAGGTTATGTAATTTGTTGATACAAAGTTGTTTATAGTAGTCGCTTCTAATTCTATGTATTTCTGTAGTGTCAGTTGTAATGTTTCCTCTTAATTTCTAATTTTATTTGAGTCTCTTCTCTTGTTCTTCTTAGTCTAGCAGATGGTTTGTCCGTTTTATCTTTTTGAAGAACCAGCTTTTAGTTTCATGGGTCTTTCTATTGTTTTTCTGGTCTCTATTTCATTTATTTCTGCTCTGATCTTTAGTATTCCCTTCCTTCTGCTAACTTTAGACTTAGTTTTTCATTTTCTAGTTCCTTAAGGTGTAAAGTTAGGCTGTTTCATGAGATTGTTCTGATTTCTTAATATATGCATGTCCTGCTATAAACTTCCCTCTCAGAATGCTTTTACTGTCTCCTACAGTATTTGATATGTTCTATTTCCATTTTCATTTATTTTGAGATAATTTTTTATTTCTCTTTTGATTTCTTCTTTGATCCAGTATTCTGTTTAGAAATGTGTTGTTTAGGGGAGTCTGGTGGCTCAGTGGGTTAAGCATCTGACTTTGGCTCAGGTCATGATTTCACGGTTTGTGAGTTTGAGCCCCACATTTGGCTCTCTGCTGTCAGCATGGAGCCTGCTTCGGATCCTCTGTTCAATCCTCTCTCTGTCCCTCACCTGCTTGCATTCTGTCTTTCTCAAAATAAATAAATTTAAAAAAAGAAAAGAAGTATGTAGTTTCCACACATTTATCAATCTTCTCACTTTCCCCTTGTTGATTTCTAGTTTGATACCATTGTGGTCAGAGAAGATAGTTGGCATGATTTCAGTGTTTTTATTTTTTTTTAAGTTTCTTTGTTTATTTTGAGAGAGACAGAGAGGGCATGAGCAGAAGAGGGGGAAAGAGAGAGAGAGAATCAGAAGCAAGCTTTGAGCTGCCAGCTCGAAGCAAGCTTTGAGCTGCCAGCTCAAACCAACTCACCAAACAGCGAGGTCATGACATGAGCTGAAATCAAGAGGCTGATGCTTAACTGGCTGAGCCCCCAGGCAGCTTTCATTGTTCTTAAACTGGCCAAGATTTGTTTTGTAGCCTACCAGAAGAGCTGTCTTGGAGAATGTACCATGTGCATTTGAAAAGAGTGTATATTCTGCGGCTATTGGATGAAATGTTCTGTATGTTTATTATTTATTAAGTCCGTTTGTTCTTAAGTATGTTCCATATCAATATCTGCTTATTGATTTTCTGTCTGGATAATCTATCCATTGCTGAAAGTGGAGTATTGAAGCCCCCTTCAGTGCTTTTATTGTTATCAATTTCTCCCTTAAGATCTGTTACTATTTGCTTAATATATTTTGGTGCTTGGCTGTTAGGAGCATATATATTTATGCTCTGATGTGCTAACCTGTTTATCGTTATATACTGACCCTCTTTGTCTCTCGTTATACTTTTTGGCTTGAAGTCTATTTTGTCTGATGTAAGTATGGCTATTCCCACCTTCTTTTTGTTTCCAGTTGCTTGGAATAGCATCTTCCGTTCTTGCCCTTTGAGCCTAGGTGTGTCTTTAGAGACAAAAGGAGTGTCCTGTAGGCAGCATATAGTTGGGTCTTGTTTTTTGTTTTTTTAAATCCATCTAGCTATTCTATGCCTTCTGGATGGTGAGTTTAATTCATTTACATTAGGGTGATTATAGATATGCAAAGATTTACACTGCCATTATATCTTTTGCCTTCTGGTTATTTCTCTATCCACTGTTTCTTTTTCCTTCTATTTTTGTCTGCCTTTAACAGACAAAAATTTAGTGGTTTTCCATGGTGCTGTGCTCAGTCTCCTGTTTTTTGTGTGTGTTTCATATCACTGCTTTATGTTTTTCTTTGTGCTTACCATGAGGTTTACATAAACAAGTTCATAGATTAAAAAGTCTTTGGTCATAGCAAAGCATGCTCTTCCTCTTTTTTATTTTTGATGTCAAAATTTTTCTTTTTATGCTATGATTTTATTACCAAATTATAGTAGCTATGTTATTTTTAATGTTCTTTTCATTTAACTTTTATACTATAAGAGTTTGATATACTATTGTAAAAAAGAGTTACAGATTTCTAATTCTGTTACCTTAATCAGTTTTGTGTACTTTCGTCTTTTTGTTTTAGCTTGAAGAAATCCTTTGATAATTTCTTATAAGGCGGGTCCAGTGGTAGTAAAGTGAACTCTTTTACCATTTGCTTGTCTAGGAAAAACTTTATTTCTCTTTCATATCTGAAAGATAATTTTTTCAGATAGAGTATTCTTGGCTGGCAGTTTTTGTTTTAAATATATCATTCCACTCTCTCCTGGCCTATAGAGTTTCTGCTGAGAAATCTGCTGATTTCCTGATGGGATTCCTTTGTGAGTTACCTTCTTTCCTTGGATACTGAAAAAAAATTTTTTTTCCAGCTTATTCATTTATTTTGAGAGGAGAGCGTGCGCGAGCGAGCACGCATACATGAGTAGGGAAGGGGCAGAGAGAGACGGAGAAAGAGAGAATCCCAAGCAAGCTGTGTGCTGATGGTGCAGAGCCCACTGCAGGGCTCAAACTCATGAACTGTGAGATAATGACTTGAGCCAAAATCAAGAGTTGGTTGCTCAACTGACTGAGCCACCCAGGTGCCCCTTCCCTGGCTACTTTTAGAATTCTTTATTTTCATTGATTTTTGACAGTCTTATGTATCTTAGAGAAGTTCTTTTTGTGTAATAAGGTATTCTCAACAGAGAATGGATTTGTATATCCAGTTATTTCCCCAGATTTGGAAGGTTCTCAGTTATTATTATTATTTTTTAAATAAACTCTACCCCCCCCTTCTCATTCTGGTATACCCATTATTCTTATGTTGACTTTTCTAATGGGTCTGGTAGTTCTCATAGTGTTTTTTCACTTTTTAGAAAATCTCCTCTCTCCTCTTCCACCGGAGTCTTTTTTTTTAAAGTAAGGTCTACGCCCAATGTGGGCTTGAACTCATGACCCCAAGATCAAGAGTCTCATGCTTTATCAACTGAGATAGCCAGTCACCCCACCTGAGTCACTTCAAGATTCTTGTCTTCTAGCTTACTCATTCTCTCTTCCATCTGATCTCTATTTCCAGTGCATTCTAATACATTCTTCATTTCACTTACTGAGTTCTCCAGCTCCAGAATTGTTTTTTGTTGTTGTTAGTGTTGTTGTTGTTGTTTTAAAGAATTTCAGTCTCAGCGGCACCTGGGTGGCTCGGTTGAGCATACGAATTCTGCTCTGGTCATGATCTCACGGTTCATGAGTTCGAGAACCACATTGGGATTGCTACTGTCAGCTGTCCGCGCAAAGCCTGCCTTGGATCCTCTGTCCACACCCCTACCTTACCCCTCCCCTGCTTATGCTCTCCCCCAAATTAATAAATATTTTTAAAAAAGAATTTTAGTCTCTTTAGTGAAGTATTCCTTCTGTTCATTAATTTTATTTTGGAGATCATTGTATTGTCTTTCTGAGTTTTTTTTGCAGCTCATTGAATTTCTTCATAACAGCAATTTTGAATTCTTTGTTAGATCACAGTATTCCATGTCTTTGGATTTGGTTGCTGGAAATTTGTCATTTTCTTTTTATAAGGCCATATTACCATGACTTTTTCATGTTGTTTGATGAAAACTGCCTCTACTACCACACTAGAAGTTGCAAATACCTTTCTTATTTAGGCAAGGTTTTGTTTGCTTGGATTCTAACAGTTCAATAGATTTGGTAATTAGGAGTCTTCCTTTTGTTTTCCAGAAGGTGGCACTATAGCACATGTTTTTGGTTTCCCTTACAAGAGCTGACAGCTGCTAAAGTTAGGAGCTTTTATATATATATATGCAAGTATATATGTAATGCTGGCAGAGGGGGGGAAGGGTTGGAGGCTTTAGAGGGGGGCAGTGTGTACTTAGCACTTGGGATTTGGGGTGTGCCCATAGCTGGAGGTCTGGCTAGTAGGGACTCCTTGAATGGAGGGGTTTGGGTCCCAGAGGTCCCTGGGTGGCCCTTTGGTCAGAACCCTGGGGCAGACAGCAGGAGACATTTTTCTTCAGTTCTCTTTGTCTCCCTACTTCTTTTTCCTTTCTATCTCACCATTTACTGCATTCTTAACTCAGAGAGAACAAAGGGTCCCTCTAGCTGCGGAATGCAGAACAAGCTTGGCAGATCCCCACTCGTTGCCTTTACCCTGTACATCGTTAAAGGCTTGTGCTTCCCGGCTAATGTACTTGATGCTGGAGGTTCTACAGCCCTAGGTTCCATGGCCTCTTCCCTCTCCCTGCAGCCCCTTCTGTGGTCCAGTCTACCCTCTCTTTGGTGCACAGATGAATGGATCTCTGAGTGTTGTAGTGTGCTGTGAAGAGGCTCTTTCTTTCTTTCTCCACAGATGTCCAATTAGTTGTAGATCAAAGAGGGGAGAAACAAGGAAGGACTCATGTCACCATGATGCTGATGTCATTCTCATATTATCTTTCAAATATCTGTAGGATCTGTAGTGATATCTCTTTGTCATATCTGATACTGTTGATTTGTGATTTTTTCTTTTATTTTCTTTGAATTATCTTAGATTATTAAATTATTCTTGTTGAGCTTTATTTCTGGTTCGTTGATTTCCCACATCTTTATTCCTACTTTCTCTTTTCTTTGCATTTAATAAGCAATTCTTTGTCTTACTTAGGATGATATTGGATTATACTTTTTCAGGCATCTTTTCTACTAAATGCATTTCAGGGTGTAAATTTCCTCATTTTCACTATTTTTGTATAATTAAGATACTACACTTCAACTTATTGATTCTAATATTTATATGAAAAGAGTCAAAATAGCCACACTGATAATAATTAGAATATAGGATCAGCTTAGCCTACATTACATTACTATGTAATGACTTTTCATAAAGCTATCTTGATTAAGATGGTGTAATATTGCCAATGAATAGATCACATTCATTAGATAATTTAGTTTACATTTTCTAACTTCCATTATGATATTTTCTTTTATCCAGAGGTTATTTAGAAATTTACTGCCTAATTTCAATGTTTTTAGGAATTTTCTAAATATATACTTTTTGATTTCTAGTTTAATTTCTCTGTTGTCAGAGAACATTTTTTAACCATATTTTAGTAATTTGGAATGTGCTAAGATCTGATGTATGAACCATTACATGATCTGTTTGGTAAATATCCCGTATGAACTTTAAAAGAATGCATGGTTTTGCAATTATTAGATGTCAAACTGGTCAGGTTGGCTAATGATATTAAAATATTCTACATCTTTACTGACTTTTTCTCTTAAATTTTAGACAATGGAGAAAAATTCCTAGAAACATAAAAGGTACCAAAAATTTTCTCAAGAAGAAATGTAATACTTTATTAGTACTGATGTAACTATTGCATCATAATATAATTAAATTGAGGTAACAGTTAAAAATCATCTCACAAAGAAAACAATAGGCCCAGACAGTTTTATAGGCAAGATCTATAAAAATTTTAAAGAACTATTCACTATTTTTTTTATTTTTTTAAATGTTTATTTATTTTTGAGAGAGAGAGACAGAGCATTCAGGGAAGGGGCAGAAAAAGAGGGAGACACAGAATCTGAAGCAGGCTTCAGGCTCTGAGCTATCAATCAGCACAGAGCCCGATGGGAGGCTCAAACCCACGAACCATAAGATCATGACCTGAGCCAAAATCTGGTGCTTAACCTACTGAGCCACCCAGGTGCCTCTCTAATTTTTTATTACAAACTCTTTTTGAAGATAGAAAAGGAAGCATTTGCTAATTCATTTTGTAAAGCTAATGTCACATTGAATATTAAACCAAACAAAGATAAAACGAGAAAGGAAAATTGTAGATTCAATTCATTTGTGAATATAGATGCACAATTCCTAAACAAGATTTTCACAAACTGAATCAATAGTATATAATAAGATATTGCACCTTGAAAATACTAGGTTTATACAAAAACTTAAAGATATATTACTTACTACGTTAACAGAGTAGAGGTGGAAAACCAGATGATCATCTCAATAGATGCAGAAAAGGTATTTGATAAAATTCATTTTCCATTTATGAGTTTTGAAAATTCATAGTAAACCATAGAGAAGTTCCTTAATATGATAAGGTAAAGTGTATCTACCAAACCAAACCATAACAAATATGAACTCAAATATTGGAAGCACTCCCATTAAAACC
The DNA here is from genome assembly GCA_028646485.1 of Cryptoprocta ferox. Lineage (NCBI taxonomy): Eukaryota > Metazoa > Chordata > Mammalia > Carnivora > Eupleridae > Cryptoprocta > Cryptoprocta ferox. Next base: position 46,315,406 of record CM053560.1, on the reverse strand, counting down.
AGAAAGTTATGCTTACTAAAATCAGAAGTTGTTGTCCACCATTACCTCTGCTATTCAACGTTGTATTGAATGTCCAATGATACAAGAAAAAGAAAAGAAATACATAAGGATTAAAAAAGTAGAAATAAAACTCATTATTTGTAAAATTATTTCTGTTTCTACATTAATGAAACCCCAAAGTGTCTAAGAATTTTTAGGGAATAGTAGTTTAATGTTTCAATATGAGGCTAATCTATCAAAGTCAGTTACTCTTTGCCCAAGCAACAACTATAAAACGTAATTAAAAACACAATGAAACCAGTTATAGTTAGCAATAAAAACTAATGTATCTAGCAATAAATGTAATAAACCTACTTTCCCCATCACCCCAAATTATAAAAAGTTTATTGAAGGGAATTAAGAGAAATATTCCATGCGTATAGGTTGGAAGACATTATCAAACAGTATTGATTCCTTTCAAATTGATCCATAAATTTAATGTAACTTCAAAAAATTCAGCTAACACATTGATTCTAGTATTAATATGGAAAGCCAAGACAGATAATAATTAGAATAATATGGCTGGGATGCCTGAGTGGCTCAGTTGGTTATGCATGTGACTCTTGATTTTGGCTCACGATCGTGAGATTGAGTCCCACGTTGGGCTCCGTGCTGACAGCATGGGCCTGTTTGAAATTCTTTATCTCCCTCTCTCTCTGCCCCTCCCCCATCTCAAAATAGATAAACATTAAAAAAAGAATATGGTCATACTATATATGGCTTTTTATAAAGCCTTTTTGATTAAGATAGTATACTGTTGGTGCTGATATAGACAAATTATTGAATGGATCAGAATTGAGAGATCAGAAACAAAGTGTGGGTGTATATATGTGTATGTAAATGTGTATAAATATATACATGTATATATGCATGAGGAGAGGAGGCTTTGATAGAATTCTGAAAATTTTGTTACTCATGTAGAAAATATCAAATTGGTTTTCTGTCTCACATCTTACACAAATAGCGACTCCTGTGGGTTAAGAACTTAAATATCAAAAGCAAAACTTAAAAACTAGAGGAATGTGTGGGTGCCTGGGTTCCTTGGTCAGTTAAGGGTCCAGCTTTGGCTCAGTCATGATCTCACAGTTCATGGGTTCAAGCCCCACTTCGGGCTCTGTGCTGACAGCATGGAGCCTGGAGCCTGCTGCAGATTCTTTGTCTCCCTCTCTCTCTGTGCCTCTCCCCCACTTGTGCTCTCTCTCTCAAAAATAAACATTAAAAATATATTTTGAAAAAGTACAGGAACGTATATGATATCTTCACATTTTGTATAAGGAATAATTTCTTAAACATGACAAAGTGCTAATCATAAAATCACTTATGAATAAAATCTTTTACATTAAGAATTGCTTTTCCCCAATAATAGCTTAAGTGAAAAGGCAAGCTCTAAACTAAGAGACTTTTGCCTACATATAACTAACAAAGGACTTGCATTCAAAATATATGAAGAACCACTGTAAATCAGTGAGAAGAAGGCAAACCCAATAGAAAAATGAACAAAGGGCATGTGTTCACCTCATCAGTATTTAGAGAAATGTATATCAAGACCATAATGAGTTACTACTCACTCCTTTTATACCTATGCAACTGACAAAAATTAAGAAGTCAGACAAAACCAAGTGTTGGAAAGGATATGGATCGATAGGATGTCTAAGAAGCTATTAGGAGTGGGTAAGGAGTAAAAAATTGGTACAACCACTTTATTTATTTATTTTTTTTGTAGTTTAATGTCAAGTTGTTTTCCATCTAACACCCAGTGCTCATCCCAACAAGTGCCCTTCTCCAGGCCCATCACCCATTTTCCCCTCTCTCCCACCCCTATCAACCCCCAGTTTGTTCTCAGTATTTAAGAGTCTCTTATGGTTTGCCTCCCTCCCTCTCAACTATTTTTCCCCTTCCCCTCCCCCATGGTGCTCTGTTAAGTTTCTCCTGTTCCACATATGAGTGAAAACATATGGTATCTGTCTTTCTCTCCCTGACTTGTTTCACTTAGCATAACACCCTCGAGTTCCACCCACGTTGCTACAAATGGCCAGATTTCTTTCTTTCTCATTGCCAAGTAGTATTCCATTGTGTATATAAACCACATCTTCTTGATCCATTTGTCAGTTGATGGACATTTAGGCTTTTTCTATAATTTGGCTATTGTGGTACAACCACTTTAAAAGATTGCATCTTCGATGCATTTTGAAAAAATTACAACCCAGAAATTCCATTCAGAGTACCTCTTATATATATGTAGTTTGATGCAAACAATCTTAGAGAATTATTTCAGTCTGTAGAAAGTTGTGAGATAGTTTTCAGCTCTGAAGATGTTTTTCTATACAAAATATTGTTTAGCCAGTGTCCTCGAGTCACATCAGTTGTGTACTCAGATCCTAATTATGTGATAAGCAAAGAGCTTCATCAAAGACAATGTATATTTGCTATCCTCAAAAAAGGGGGCCTATGTTCTGAGGCTGGAATTAAGTTGGCAGGTAGTACTGGAATCAAATATGAATAATTAATAATAAATGATAGTGTTAATAGGAGTCACTATTAATAATACTACTATTAATAATAGTTTTAGTAGAGGCCATTATTAGGCACATACCATTTGTCTGGCTCTTTGGTCTTCATTTAATGAACATTATTTAATTGTAATTAAAGCCTTCCTGATATAAGCACTATTCTTAATCTTGTTGAGATAGCTGATAGTGAGCCATTGGGGGGTTAAATAATTTTCTCTGCTTCATATATGTGTAGGTTGTGAAGCTGGGATTTAAACAAAGACTGACTCCGACGTCTGAGATAAGGCAATACAGAAGCTATCATCCTTTGGATAGAAAATCAATTTTTCTTCACTTTGCTGAGAGAACAACTCTGATTCATGGCTATAGGCAATGGTCCTGTTGTCTCCAGATACTTTGTACTGTTGTTCAGAAAATATTGGTATTTGTCTGTCTCCAGTAATGAAAAACTAAAATTATATATTAGATTTGCAATACTTCAATAATACTATTTTATAGATGAACACCATATTTAAAGAGATACAGTTATCAAGGTGGTGAAATTATTTATATATGTATATACGTATATCGTACACACACACACACACACACACACACACATGTAATCTGAAGACTCATTTAAAATAACACCAAAAGATAAAATTGGCTTGTTTTTCTCTAGTTGTAAGACTTCTTAGTAAGTATAGGCGTGTCTCTTTTTATTGCACTTCATTTTATTGTGCTTCATAGATACTGCCTTTTTACAAATTGAAGGTTTGTGGCAAACCTGTGTTGAGCAAGTCTGTAAGCACCATTTTTCCAACAGTATTTGCTCACTTTGTGTCTTGGTGTCACGTTTTGGTAATTATTGCAATATTTCAAACTTTTGAGTTTGATGACTTTAAGGGGCTCAAGACTTCCATAGAGGAAATAACTGGAGATATGGCAGAAACAGCAAGAGAACTAGAATTAGAAGTGGAGCCCGAAGATGGGACTGAAATGCTGTGATCTCAGGATAAACCTTAAACAGATGAGGAGTTTCTTCTTTTATATGAGCAAAGAAAGTAGTTCTTGAGATGGAATATACTCCTTGTGACGATGCTGTGCAGATTGTGGAAATGACAACAGAAGGTTTAGAATATGACATAGACTTAGTTGATAAAGCAGCAGCAGGGTTTGAGAGGATTAACTCCAATTTTGAAAGAAGTTCTGTATGGGTAAAATGCTACCAAATAGCATTGCATGCTACAGATAAACCATTCATGAAAGGAAGTCAATCAATGCATCCAACTTTATTTTTGTCTTATTTTAAGAAATTCCCACAGTCATCCCAGACTTCAGCAATCTGATCAGTCAGCAACCATCAGCATGAAGGCAAGGCCCTCCACCAGCAAAAAGATTACAACTTGCTGAAAGCTCAGATGATGGTTAACATTTCTTGGCAATAAAGTAGTTTTAAATTAAGGTATATACATAGTTTGACTTTTTTAGACATAATGCTGCTGCACACTTAACAGACTACAGTGTTGTGTAAATATAACTTTTATATGACTTCTCTATTGTGGTGTTCTGGAACTGAATCGGCAATATCTCCAAGGTATGCCTGCAGACATAATGGAGGATGTCTTTTAAATATATTTTTAAAGATTTAAATGAAAGGTCATTTAAGAGCCCAGTTGGTTCAGAATTAACATTATTGAGGGACGATTTGAGGCTACGTCATGTATCTGATCTGAAGAATTAATTGCTTTCTGTTTTGACATTCTGTTCTTTTGATACAAAGCAATGAACCCACTTATGTGGTGTCCAAAAGTTATTTGATTTCCGCTAAAGAGGCAGAATGTTATAGTAGAACGGCCTGGGATGAAAGTTTAGATACCTGGGATCTAATCTCAAGTTGACAGTTACTAACTATGTGAACTTGGATCTATCGCTTACTAATGGGCATTCTCTTAGAAAAGTTACTTAACCTAGTTCTTAATTTCCTGGTGTCAAAAGTACAGATAATAACAAATACCTTGCTGGAATGTTAAAAACAAAAAATTAATAGTAACACAAGAAAGCACTCGTGGTAGATTGCCCGATACAGAAATTCCATATCCTTTTCTTGGGCAGGATTAGTTACATCTTTGGCTTTTTTTCCCTAAATCTATAATAATACTAATAGCATTTGTTATGTACCAGCCACTGTTTTAAGTGTGTTACATGAATATATTAATTTACACAACCTTCTGAGGTAGACACAGAGAGATTAGACAACTTGCTTAAGGTTACTCAACTAAACAATGGGGAAGTCTTTATTCAAATCTCTGCAGTCTGGTTCTAGAGCCTGTACTTTTAACCACTACATTGTATTGCCTTTCTAAAGGAAGGGGTTGTAGGCTGTATCAGTAGTAATTCCTGTTATGGTGCGTAATAACCACAAAACCTCAGGGGCATAGAACAGTAAGCATTTATTGATCACACATGTTGAAATGGTTTTAGGCAACTGTTGATCTTGGCTGAGCGCCCCCATATGGCTTGGGGCTGGTTTGCCATGAGGCTTGGTTGGGACTGGGCAGTTCGCCTCTGCTCCAAGTGTTTCTCATTCTGCCGCAGACTGGTCTGGGAATATTCTCATGGTGAATGGCAGAAGTGAAAGAGCGAAATGGAAAAGCACAAGTGGTTTTCCAAGCCTCTGTTGTGTCATGTCTGCTAAAGCACATCACATGGCTGACCCCAGAGTCAAAGTGGGGAGACATTGAAGTTACATTACAAAGGCAGTAGATTTAAGAATGTGTCACTTGACACATTGAAGCTGTTCTGTAATACACCACAAATGCCATGGCCTAGGGTTCTGAAATTCTTGCATATTAAAGATTAATTCTAAAAGCTGACCTCTGTCAAAACTGACACCTCCAAAAATTAAATAAAAAACTTTTTTTCCATTTTACATATGAAGAGACTAAGCACTAGAGTTTCAAAAAGACTTGACAAGAGAACAAGACTTCTTTGGCTATATTTTTGTTTTTACCCTTTGAACCTCTTCACCCATTTCTCCCACCCCTCAACCCCTCATTTCTGGCAACCACCAGTCTGTTCCCTGTACCTATAAGCTTGGTTTTTTTTAATTCCACATTTAAGAGAGACCATACAATATTTGTCTTTGTATGTCTGACTTATTTCACCTAGCACAGTACCTTTGAGGTCCATCTATGTTGTCACAGGTGCCAAGATTTCATTCTTTTCTATGCTTGACTAATAGTCCATTGTGTATGTGTGTGTGAGCATGTATGTATCTATACACATACATACATACACACATGGTATAATTTCTTTATCCCTTCGTTCATCATTGGACATTTAGGTTATTCTTAAGTTGCTGCCATATTTTGGCTATTGTGAATAATGCTATAATGAACGTGTATCCTTTTGAGTTAGTCATGTCATTATCTTCAGTTGGATACCCAGAAGTGGAATTGCTGAATCATATGGTAGTTTTATTTTTAATTTTTTCCATACTGTTTTCTATAGTAGTTTCACCAATTTACATTCTCACTAACAGTGCACATGGATTCCCTTTTCTCTGTGTCCTAGCCAGCACTTGTTTCTAACCTTTTTGAAAATAGCCATTCTAACAGGTGTGAGGTGATAGCTGTTTGATTTAATTTGAATTTTTTTGATGATTAATGATGTTGAGCATCTTTTCATGTGTCTGTTGGCCATTTGCATGTCTTCTGTAGAAATGGGTCTGTTCAGATCTCTACCTATTTTTTTATTGGATTGGGTAGTGTTTTTTTGCTATTGAGTTGTATCAGTTCTTTATATAATTATCAGATACATGAAAACTCTGAAAACACATACACACACACATTTCTAGAAAATAGGCAGAAACTTCTTCCAGGGATACTTAATTCAGTCTATAACCCCAAGATAATCGTGGGGATGATGATGATGATAGCTAACCTTTAGGAGTTTACTGTGTGCCAAGCACTGTTCTCAGCACTTTACCTATAGTAGTTCCCTTCTACAACAACCCTATTAATGGGGACTATTAGTAGTTTATATTTTGCAGATGAAGAACTGAGAAGTTTAGTAATTTCCCAGGGTCACACAGCTTTTGTATAAGATCTCCACACCAAATAAATTTCAAAAATTTCTTTTTTTTTTTAAATGAATTGTGTATAGACCTCTTTGCTATGGATTTGAAGATGGTCTGTAATTCCATTGCTATGAAGTGTAATTTTAGACATTTAAGAATATAGGATTTTGTGGATGGCATGCATGTATTGAAGGGAACTGAACTGGGTGCTTTATAACTTTATTCCAGTTTCAAAAATATGTGGTTCTCAGTCCCTGTATGCATTTCTTCTTACGTATGTTCAGCTTTAAAAAGTGTTGCAAGGATCCTTTATGTGAATAACTAAACTTATTTGTAGGAGTGAAGAAAGTATGAGCTAAGTCGTTTTATTCCTGTACTCCAAAAGTAGAATCCTTTGCTTTGAATTTCTCATTCTGCAAACAGAGATCTCTGTCTTGACTTAGAGCTTTCTTGAGAATAAATTTCTGTTTGATTTGGTCACATGATCACCAAGACCAGATACGTCTTTCTGAAACATGATGTGAATGACGTTAACATATGTCATTAAAATGACCATTTCTAATTCCACTATACCCTTGTTTCAGCTATTTGAGGATTGAGACATACCCTGCATTTCTTGGTATTTTGAGAAGATTAGCTGAATAAATTGCTGCTTTATTCAACAGGTGGATTTTCAGAAAAGACATATGAATGGAGCTCGGAAGAGGAGGAGCCAGTGAAAAAGGCAGGACCAGTCCAAGTCCTCATCGTCAAAGATGACCATTCCTTTGAGTTAGATGAAACTGCACTCAATCGGATCCTTCTCTCAGAGGCTGTCAGGGACAAGGAGGTTGTTGCTGTGTCTGTTGCTGGAGCATTTAGGAAAGGAAAATCATTCCTGATGGACTTCATGTTGAGATACATGTACAACCAGGTACGTTACGTGTTGTAAGGGGTTCCTGGGTGGCTCAGTCGAGTAAGCGTCTGACTCTTGATTTCGGCTAATGTCATGATCTCACAGTTCATGGGGTCAAGCCACATGTCGGGCTCTGCACTGACAGTGTGGAGCCTGCTTGGGATTCTCTCTCCCTCTCTCTCTCTCTGCCCCTCCCCTACGTGTGCACACACTTGCATGCTTTCTCTCAAAGTAAATAAACTAAAACAAAACAAGTGTTTTAAAATGTTTTCTTGTTTCTGTGCTTTTGTCACTTTGTATTTTTATTTAGTAGTGTTAAGTGTCTCCGCTTCCATTATAATATGACTTCAGTGCTTTGGGCATCAAACTCCATTTGTCTGAAGCCACTTTACATTATTCCCCTGATAACATAATTTATTTTTTTTATTCTTTTAGAAAGACACAGCATAGTGATAGGATTATAAACTTCACACATTAGAGTGTTTAAAGTGTGTCAAATAACTTTTATCATCACTTTTATATTACAATCATATTCCCCCCAATATTTATTATGACATGTTTCAAGCAGGCAGCAAAGTTAAAAGAATTTCATGGTGAACACCTACGTATCAACTACCTAGAATTTACCATTAATATTCTTGCTTCATCACATGTGTCTCCAGTTATTCCTCCTCTTTACATCTATCATTGCATCTTATTTATTTTTATTCATTTCAAAGTAAATTGCTGACATTGTTATACTTCCTCATAAATATTTCAATATATATCATCATCATATGTTTCAGTAGTTTTTATCTTTTATTGTAAAATTAAATATACTTACAGGCACAAATTGTAGATGTACATTTGCTTATTATTTTTTTGTGTGTGGAAAATGCATATGCCCTGAATGGCCCCAAATCCTATCAAGTATATCTTGCTACTATCCCAGAAAGTTCTCTCTTATGTTTTCCTACTCAGTTCTCATCTTATCCCACCCCCTAGAGACAACCAACAGTGTTATAACATTTGAGACAAGAGGCACAGAAATGAGACTTTAAGGGACCTAGGATAAACCAAAAGCAGAAGGATAAATGGGAAATCAGAGTCAGGGAACCGAAGGTTGGGAATGGAGAATGTACCAGTAGTTTTTTCTACTTTTACCCACAGCCATTTCTGCTGTAAATACGGATATTGAAGCAGAATAGACATACTACGCAAAGAAACTTTGTATTATGTATTTATACCATAATTATTCATTTTGGATTGATCTTTTATAGTTAGGATATTTTGAGTAATTTTGTAAAGTTAACTTTAAATTTTTTAAACATTTATTTATTATTGAGAGACAGAGACAGGGCATGAGTATGGGAGGAACAGAGAGAGGAGGGACAGAGAGAGGAGGAGACACCGAATCTGAAGCAGGCTCCAGGCTCTGAGCTATCAGCACAGAGCCCAACGTGGGGCTCGAACTCACAAACCACAAGATCATGACCTGCGCTGAAGTCGGACACTTAATTGACTGAGCCACCCAGGCGCCCCTGTAAAGTTAACTTTAGTATCTTCTATCTCTAGCTTCAGTTCAAACAAATCAGAAATAGAACTACCAAAATACTTCAGGCTTTGAAACCAAACAGAACTCTCTGTTTCTAGCATATCACCATTAATATGCTACTTAACACAGCTTGGAAAATTAAGTGAACAAAACTAGTATTCCTATTAGTTTCCATACTGGGGGATTATACAGTTTTAGGCATATTCATAGTTTTAACTGTACAATAAACATTAAAACTAAATGCTCAGTGACATTTGTCACGTTGCTTGTGTTAAATGGCACTTGCAAGATTAAAGTGTAACAGATTTGCTATGTTTTTGTTTTTCTGCATCTACTACTAGGTGCCTCTTCTCTTGCTATTCACTCCCTCCTCCTCCAATACCAAAACATTTGTATGTATTATTATTGTGTATATCCTGACATAAGATGTTCTCTCCTGTTTTTATTTCTTTGCTTCTAGAATGCCCTCCCCAAATTTGCTCACCTGGAAAATTCCCAAATATCCTTTAGGTTTTAGCACAAGCACCACCTCTCCTATTAAGTCTTACCTGACCAAGAGTTAGTTAGTTCTTTTCCTGTGCTTCTATCTTTGCCTAATATGCACATCCATTTTGGCATGCATATATTGCATCATAATGGTTTGTTAGCAGGTCTTTCTTTTAGGCTGTAAGCGTCCTCTGGTCTGGAATGATATCTTCGTATTCCCAGGACCTAGAATAAAATGTAGGACATGGCTGCTCCTCTGTTATAATATTTTAGGTAACAAACTGTAATTATATCAGTACAGTTGATGTGGATATGTTTTTCCTTTTGACTGCAGTTGCAGAGAGATACACGCCAGAATGAATGCAGGGAACAAAGTATACCACCATCCACTTCCATATCACCAACTTTCTTAATTTACAGGAATCAGTCGATTGGGTTGGAGATTACAATGAACCATTGACTGGTTTCTCATGGAGAGGTGGGTCTGAACGAGAGACCACAGGAATCCAGATATGGAGCGAAGTCTTCCTCATCAATAAACCTGATGGCAAGAAGGTAAGATGCAAACTTTGTAAAGAAAATTGAGTTTTCAATTGGCAGCAGTTACCACTGTTCAGGATCCTTGAAAATGATCTTTTGAAAACTAATTTTGGCTATTCGACATGAAGACCAAAAGGGATTCCTTGTTTCCCTTTCTGTTGATCAAGTTGATAAAATCATAGGGACAGTAGAACAGCAGATGAGCAAGCTAACAGCTATCCTTTGTTTCAGTGCTGTTTCTGTTAGGTTGGATTACCAGTGAAAATTAATCATTATAGTACTCAGCTAATTAATATTTTCATTTTCTATGGCATTCATGGCATACATAAAAAATTACCTATTGAGTATTCGTTGATAATGGTTTGCTGTAGTTCTCATAGTATTAGCTTTGTAGTCATCCTCATCGTGCGCGTGTTCTATAAAATACCAGTGATCACTCTGCTTGCCTGTAGGTCGCAGTGCTCTTGATGGATACTCAGGGAACCTTCGACAGTCAGTCAACTCTGAGAGATTCAGCCACAGTGTTTGCGCTTAGCACCATGATCAGCTCAATACAGGTATGGAATAAAATAGATCCATTTTGATGGCTATTGTTTTAATTATTATGAACGTATGTATTCCTACATGTGTGTAGTAGTGAGACCGATGGCAGAAATGGCAAACATGTTATCTGGCTCAATCAGCATCCCAGTCCTCATGATTTCTGTAAGAGCAGAATTGGTTTGGTTACCGTAATCTAATTTCTGATCAGTTTTGAAACTGCCGATAGCCAGAAAAGTTTGTATTATTTCACTGATAATTTTTTCTGTTTAAAGCCTGCAATAAAGTTAATAATGTTGTCTTATAATGTATGCAGATAGATATATTGGAACTACCTATTATAAGTTACATTTACTGAAACAAGATTTACAAATGGGATTTTTTTTTTTTACATGGTCTGTAGAAACATTGCTAAGTGTAAAAGCATTTCTATGCTTTCCCAGCTCTTAAAAACACTTAATAAACATTTAGGAAAATAAATATCTTACAAAGTGTTTTAATATTTCTCTCCTTTTTTCTTTGTCTCTTATTAAGTATTGTTTTTGAGGTTAATGTAGGCTTTATAAATTGTCCTGGAAGGTCTCTGAGAGTTGTGTTTTTTTTTTTTTTTTTTTTTTTTGAGCAAGAGCGAGCGAGTGTGTGAGCAGTGGAGGGGCATAGAGAGAGGGAAACACAGAATATGAAGCAGACTCTAGGCTCTGAACTGTCAGCACAGAGCCTGACGCAGGCCTCGAACTCACGGAGTGTGAGATGGTGACCTGAGCCAAAGTCGGATGCTTAATCCGCTAAGCCACCCAGGCGCCTCTCTGAGAGTTTTACTATAAGCACAGAACACATAGTATAAAAGGTTTTAAGGCCATTTTAGATATTTTCTATTTATTAGAAAGAACAAGAAGCAATAGTGGCTAAGAAACAGTTAAAAGATGGGTAAGGTAGTTTAAAAATGTAGGGAAGCAAAGTGGTTGGATGAACAAGTCAAGGCTGAATTATAAGTGAGCAGAGAATGAGGCTCGCGAGCTAGCAACCAGGGTATCATGTGTAGTTAGGACAATGAGAGGGTGGATAGAAGGAAGACTGAATATTTTTTACAAAAAGCTTTAAAATGAGAGTCATGATTATAACCTGTGATTGATTAGGTTTTAAAAATAGACTTCTTAAACGAATGAGCCTGTTAAATGCGGACTTAATATCTAATTTCTTCATAATCAGCAGTTTAAAACCACTTGTGCAGCCAACTAAAGCGCAATTATTTATTACCTATATTTGTATTTTACCTGAAGACATTGAATATTTTCACTGAAAAATCTTAAGTCCTTAGTAATGACCTTTTTATTATCTAAGAAACAATCTGTTATTTAAATAAGTGCATAAAGTATACTCTGTGTCAATACACAAACATAGAAGTTTCCTTCACTGTTTTTTGAAATTACTCCTCAAAAAAAAGAGAGAATGTTATCTTGGGACTGTGGTCTGTTCATGAAGTGGTTATGTACATGTATAGGGACATGAGCCTGATACTCAGAACCTAACTTCAGTGTGATAGAACTTTCCACAGACTTAACTAAGTTAATCAGCTGTGAGAAAGTCAGCATAATTTTTCAAGATAAAATTTCATGTATGGCTTATTCAGATCTAGACTGCTACTATTTTGGTATGCTTGTAAGAATGATTGTTTTATTGACTAATCATTAAATTAGTTTCATAAATAATTTTAATATTCTGTCTCCAGAGCAGGTGGCTTTTGTATTTCTGGGACAGTTTTATGATCATTGTACATTGTATATTGTTTCTCGAGCTTTCTTTACTACTCTCTCAAGGTCTTATAAATACCATTATATAAGAGTACATGTAGGGGTGCCTGGGTGGCTCAGTTGGCTAAGCGTCCGACTTTGGCTCAGGTCATGATTTCTCTGCTCATGAGTTCGAGCTCCACATCAGGCTCTGCGCTGACAGTGTAGATCCTGCTTGGGATTCTCTCTCCACCCTTCCCCAACTTGTGCTTGCCCTATCTCAAAATAAATAAATACACTTTAAAAAAAGAATACATACAAGAAAGTTTGATTTTGTGAAAACTGATATTTATAAAAATAAAGAATTACAAAGTAAGTACTTCTAAGGATGCCAATTATTTTTTAATTTTGACTTTATTTTTTAATCAAGGTGTATAACTTATCCCAGAATGTCCAGGAGGATGATCTTCAGCACCTCCAGGTAACAATATGTACACTCTTATTTTATATATCTGGCAATCTTTCGAAGATGTGTGGATTTTGTTAGGCCTTCTCCTACCTGTAAAACTAAACAATTCAGAAAGATTTAGAAACATAATCAAATGGAGATTGTCTTATTTCCAGGTTTCTTGTTTCAGCCCCGTATGGTTATGTTCTTTCTAATTCAGTTTTCAAAGTTCTTTGTTACTGTAAAGCTACTTGCTATTGGCCCTGTATATTTGAAAATATATTACAAATTAGAGTAGAGAAAGAGTCTTTGGCTTAAAATTGACCCCACAATGTGAAGTTGATCCTATTATAATATAAATAACTCACAGAGATGAAGAGTACACCATGGGGAATACATTCATTAATATCATAATAACGTTGTATGGTGACATATGGTGACTGCTTACCATGGTGAACATAGCATGGTGCATAGAGCTATCAAATTGCTATGTTGTACACCTGAGACAAATATAACATTGTATGTCAACTATACTTTAATAATACATTATAAAAACCTTTCTGTTCTATATGCTGCTCTCAGGGTATTGTTACAGCAAAGATGCAGAGAAAAAAATGAAGTTGAAGTCTTATGGTCAGAGATTTAATAATTGCTAGTATGATATCTGTTGCATGCTAGATTTTTTTCCCCATGGACCACTTTATACCTAAGAACTATGAGGGGCTACCTGATGATAATTCATAAAACTCTATTTTAGATCTGAAAGAGATTTCAGTGACACCTAATTTACCCTTCATATTTTATAGATGAGGTAAATTTGGCTGAAAGTAGTAAATGACTTGCTTAAACTCATGTGGCTAATTAGTGGTAGAGAGTGGGCAGAGAGATCTGGGCATCTCCAGGGCTCAGGGCTTCTTCCACGCTCAAAGCAGCATTTACATGTCAGATAAGTGAAAGATTAGATATTTCGTAAAGACAGTTCACACCTCTGTAATACTTTCTGCTCTCTTTCAATTAATGTTATTTTGGTTACACAGCAAAACCTATTGTTTCTCTGATAGTTTCCCTAGGTTATTTATGGTACCTTAAATATATAACCTATCTTGGCAATAAGAGCCATGCACAGATTGAACAGACGACAAAGGATGATACAGCAGGGTAACCTGTGATGCTGGCAATATCATTTGGAGTTCACACCTGACATTATTCCCAAATACATTTCTAGTACATCACACTGAGCATTTGTGACAAATAGGCAATACACCGAATAACTGTTAGATGTTTCTTGTAATAAGTATGATTTACTTCTTCTGGCACATGTCATAACCTAGCCAGTTGTTTTCTAAGTTAATGGCATGGCACTGTTCAATACCAGCTTAGGGATTTCTTAAAGAAGAGCTGATTTTGGACTTTGATATTAAGTAAGTAACCTTTTTCTGAGATCATTTAAAAATTTTCTTGTAAACAGCAGCACCTCCAGCCTCCTCACAAAAGATTGTGAATTCAAATTCTGTTGGTAGATGATTCTAATGAATGCCTAATCCCTGGAGCAGCTGCTATATTCCAGAAATGATATTCCAGACTTTTCATTTAATCACTCTAATCAGATGCCTAGTAATTACTCTGGGCTTCCTCGATCCTCCTGCAGGGGAGGCGGGTGGTGCTGTGGGAGCTCTCCGAGAGGGGCACTGTGTGGGCACCCTCTGTAGCACTTGCAGCCCAGCTCCGAGAGGCTGCTGTGGCTTGTTAGTCTTGTGGCTGAAGTGGCATTTCCTGTGTACAGATGGGGAACCCATTCCACTGATGACACGCTCATCAGAGGCCTAATCACAGTCACCCCCTAGGGCCTTTGTTCTCTGACACCTTCCTTATATTTCTAACAACACAAAAACTGAGAGGGTGCCTCTCAATTGGGAGCAATTAAAAACAGAAGAAGGCAGTGTATTTTGGTTGTATTTTTAAGCCAGATGCCTCTATGCCTTTGTAATAATTCAGTCCATTGTGCCATTAAATTTCCTGAGGCAACAACTTCTGTTATTGGTTCATGGCTCTCTGGTCTAATATGTGCAAGTTCTGCTTTGAAAGGTTTTTTAACATGTTCTTTCTCCCCCATTTTCCCTGTAGAAAACTGCCCTACATTCTTGATATAAAGGTGTTGACTTTGAAGTAGAAAGTTTATTTTTAACATATACTTTATGTCCTTAACTTTTAAATATCCAGTTACTATCATTCTGCTTTATCTAATACTTAGTTCCTTAAAATGATTATTATAACCTTAATAATATAGTATTATGTTATAGTGAGGGGGAAAAATTAATCGAAGAAATCACTGAAGTAAAACTTTGCAGATACTGAAGTTTTTCTGTGTGTGTGTGTGTGTGTGTGTGTGTGTGTGTGTGTGATTTCCCTTGTAGCTTTTCACTGAATATGGCAGACTGGCGATGGAAGAAATATTCCTGAAGCCATTTCAGGTGAGTGAAGCATAAAAATGATGGTATATTCTTATTAAATTTTTCTGAAGAGTATGACAGTACATTAATTAATTGAGAGGGTCACATTTCTTTCTTTATTTCACTCAAGAAGCACTTTGAATACCTGTTAGTGCTATTTGATGCAACTAGGAGATTAAAATGGGGAAATGAAAATTTAACAAATTATTTTTTAAAGAAATGGGAAAAACATTCCTTGGAGAAAAACAAAAAATAAATAAAAGAAATGGGAAAAGGAAAAGATGAATCAGATATTTTGATTCCTGCAAGAATATCATCTTTCCTTTCGTGAATTCAACTCTAGAGATGTCGCAGAAACCAAAAGAAAACTGATGAATTTGTCAAACATAAAAGCTAAAAACAAACAAGATTCCTGGGACAATAGAAAGGGTTACAAATCCCAGCAAAAGCTGGCTAAGTACCAGAAACAGGGTATTGATTGGGTGGGTGCAAGTTTTTTGGAGGTACTTTCTCTTTCTTACACAGTGACCCTTGTGAACCATTACGTGCCTCATTGCACTACGAATCAGAATAGCAACTAGCTTAGCCTCTTGGAAGAGCAGGATAACATCAGGGCAATATATGAGCTGGTATTGGGTGGTATAAGCAGCCTCTTGGGCCCTTTAATGCTCACTTCTGTCCCAGCCTCTTTGAATATCAAGAACCAGGAGAGTATAATTAAGTCAAAAAGCCCTTGAAAGCCTGAAGAAGGTACAGATTTGAACACCCAAGACTGTTCACCTGAAGCATAACAGCGTCAGCCTTGGCTTCTCGGGGGGCTCAGGCTGAGTCCTAGAATTTAGCCCCACTCTGGTACATATCACCAGCCAAGATGGATAATACTCTGAGGGGTATGTGAGTGTACAAGGAAACCGAATAAATGATAAAGGGCAAAGTAGAATTTATGGCTCATGTGGCAAGTAATTTATTTTTGTGTTTTTTTTATAAGTTTATTTATTTATTTTGAGTGAGAGAGCATGTGCAGGCAGGAGAGGGACAGAGAGAAAAGGAGAAAGAGTATCCCAAGCCTGACTCTGTGCTGTCAATGCAGAGCCCGACATGGAGCTCGAACTCACAAACCGTGAGATCATGACCTGAGGTGAAACCAAGGGTCAGATGCTTAACAGACTGAGCCACCGAGGCGCCCCAGCAAGTAATTTAAAATGGGCTATTTTAGTTACCTCTTGTTTCGTAACAAATCATCATAAAAGCATAATAAACATTTCTTGTTTCACACAGTTTTTAAGGGTTAGGGTGTGGAATGGCTCAGCCCCAGGTGGTTTTGGGTCAGGGTCTCTAATGAAATTATGCTCAAGATGTTGGCCAAGGAAGCATTCTCTTAAGTCTTGACCAGAGGGTCCACTTCCAAGCTCACTCACACGGCTGTTGGCAGGAGGCTTCAATTCCCTGCCACATAGACCTTTCCACAGGGCTGTTTATACCAGGCTTCCCAAAACAAATGATCCCATTGCCAGAGTGACCAAGCTGCTGTCATTTATAACCTAATCTCGAAAGTGAAGACACCCTCAGTTCTGCTAAATTGTATCTGTTGTACCGACCTACCCTGATATAATGTGGGAGGGAACCAAATAAAGGAAGGAATATTAGGAGGCAGGGATCTCAGATACTAGTAAAAAATAAGCAAAGAAACTAGTACATACCTATTGGAATGGCCAAAGTCCAGAGCACTGACAATACCAAATGTTCCCCAAATGAGGACACAGAGCAATAGGAGCTCCCATACATTTCTGGTGGGTGTGCAAAATGGTACAGCCCCTTTGGAAGATAGTTTGGTGGTTTTTTATAAAATTAAATATATTCCTACCAGATGAACCAGCAATTGTACTTCTTGGTGTTTACCCAAAGGAGTTAAAAACTTATGTCCATACAAATATCTGCACACAGATGTTTGTAGGAGCTTTATTCATAATTGCTCAAACTTGAAAACAACCAAAATAGAAGAATGGATAAATTGACTGTGGTACATCCCGACAACGGAATATTATTCAAAGCTAAAAGAACCATCAGGCCATGAAAAGACCCGGAGAAACCTTAAATGCATATTATGAAGCAAAAGAAGCCAATCTTAAGAGGCTACATACTGTAAAATTACAACTAAAATTTATAAAACCCTGGTTTGCGAGCATGATTCATTCCGGAAACACACTTGTAATCCAAAGCACCTGTATATCAATGCGAATTTCCTCATAAGAAATAGTGGAAACTCAGATGATTCATTTCACAACCCAAAAAAATTCATATAAAAATGATTATAATACTGTAATACAATACAAAATAATAAAGAAAGTACAAAATATAAAGAAAAACAAATTAACCTGCCTTACCTTTGAAAACCTTTGTGGCTGGTGTGAGGAAGACAAGAGAGGAGGGTTATTGTGTCGGGCAACCTTTATTACCACTAATGGAATCACTGCTCTCTGTTGGTTCAATGGAATCTTTTTCTTTTCATGGACCTTTGACAAGAAACCTATCCAATGACCTAGAAAGAATCAAATTATTGCTAAGCTTACTCTTGTATGGAAAAGCAAAGGACTGTCCATAGGTGCTTTGAAGTGATAAAAAAAAAATACACTAGTGCCAGTTGTGGGCACCTACCAGTGTTCTGAAAAATCACTGATTTCTGCCAAACACCACAGCCTGAGACTGAGCATCTAAGCATGGAAGCTGATCACCCACAATCCCGCAGTGAAAGAGAGAGAGAGAGAGAGAAGAACCATTGGTTCAGTTGTGATCATATGACTTTTGGCATCAGGTACTACTTGTATTCCAAGACCTCGCTCATTTATCAAGTTAAAATGTTTTAGAAATGTTGGCTTGTCTTGCCAACACTCGCAGAACAAGTTACTCTCAGTCAAATGTTTTACTGTATATGATATTCTGGAAAAGGCAAAACTGTGGAGACAATAACAAGTTCAGTGGTTGTGGGGGGCCCAGGGGAGAGGAGGATGGCAAGGTGGGAGAGACGAATAGGCAGAGCACAGAGGATTTTTAGGGCAATGGATATACTCTATGATGTTATAATGATAGATGTGTGTCATTATATAGGTCATTATACATTTGTCCACATCCATGCTAAGAGTGAACCCTAAGGAAAATTATGGACTTTGAGTGACTATGATGTGTCAGTGTGGGTTCATTCTTGGCAAAAAGAGGTGCCATTCTGGTGACTAATGTTGATAAAGGGGGAGGCTATGCATGTGCAGGGGCTGATGGTATAAGGCACCTGTACCTTTCTCTCAATTTTATTGTCAACCTAAAATGGCTCTAAGAAACCAAAGTCTTAAAAACAAACAAAACTATTAAAAAATTTTAAACTGAATAAATAGAAAATAGGCAAAGGTCATATAGACAATTCACAGGAAACCCAAATGGCTAATACATTTTTGAAGGGGTGTCAAGTCTCATTGATAATCAGATAAAAATTAAAACTAGATACCACTTTACATTCATTAGATAGGCAAAAGGTTGAACATGGAGATAATGCCAAATGATAGTTAGGATTTGGGTAAGTGGGAACACTGAGGCCCTGTTGGTGAAAGTGCAGATTGGAGCACCTATTCTGTGAGGCAGGGGGAATGTATAAGGATATTCATTGTAGCATTGATAGAGTAGCAGAGTATCAGGAAGAGGAAGGTGACATAGGTGTCCATCACTAGAAGAATGGATACATAAATTCGGTGAGAAGCACATTCTGGAATATTTTGCAACATCCAAAGGCAATGAACCCAAAATCTACAAAGTTTCATGAATAGAGTGTTAAAATTCATCCTGAGTTATGTAGGAAAAACATTTTGAGATTTATAACACAATACTACTTATGATTACTTAAAATGCTCCACATAAACAAGAATATATACATATACACATACATATACATATATATTTGAGGGTGATTGAGAGCAGACAGTTGAATAGGGGAGGAGATGTGGAGAAAATATGATAAAGGAAAGCAAGAAAGGGGCTTTTGCAGGGAGATATATTGGTATGCTTTCAGTAAAGGAGGGTGAACCTCTCCCTGAGGTCTAGGGAAGAGGGTGCAGAGAGGAGTCCAGGTAGAATAAAAACAGTCCCTGCTTACAATCATCTGTTTAATTTACAATACCTACTAGTCTCTGTTAACTTTAAAAAATAATAATTTGTCAAGTTAATAGTTGAAGTATTCTACAGTAATTGAGCTATTAGCTTTGATTTTTTTCCCTTCACTGAACTTGTTACTGGATCCATTGGCACAGAGTAGGAACTCCAT
This sequence comes from Cryptoprocta ferox, assembly GCA_028646485.1. Classification (NCBI taxonomy): domain Eukaryota; kingdom Metazoa; phylum Chordata; class Mammalia; order Carnivora; family Eupleridae; genus Cryptoprocta; species Cryptoprocta ferox. The sequence continues at coordinate 46,295,868 of CM053560.1, read as the reverse complement.
TGTAAATTCTGGAAAGGATTTTTAAGTCTTACCAGCAAATGTTACTACTTTTTTTTTAATGTTTATTTTTGAGAGAGAGAAAGAGAGAGCGAGTGTGCATGAGCAGGGGAGGGACAGAGAGGAAGGGAAACACAGAATCTGAAGCAGGTTCCAGGTTCTGAGTTGTCAGCACAGAGCCCAACATGGGGCTCGAACCCACAAACCATGAAATCATGACCTGAGCTGAAGTCGGGTGATTAACAGACTGAGCCACCCAAGGGCCCAAAATATTACTACCACTTACACTTTGCCAGATACATTAAAACCGAAAGGGACCAACCGTTGTTCTAATTAGATAGATAGATAGATACATACATACATACATACATACATACATAGGTAGATAGACGGGGAGAGATACTGCTTTTGGTAAAAGAAATAATAATAACTGAGAACAATAGAAAAAGTTTTTACACTTGTTGGTAAACTGATAGCATTCTGAAATGTCAGTGAAAAAAGTTTTGACTGAATGAGTCAACAAAGACTCCTAAACAAGTTTGCACTTGTAAATCTATGTGTCTGAAATTGAAATGAGAAACTCATTAAGTAGCAAAAGTGGCTTCCAAAGATACTTAATAATATTTAAAATGAAAGCAACTGAATTCAAAACAAAAAATACTACACATCATGAAATTAAAAGATAATATGCAAATATATTCAAATCTCAGAATGTTTAAGGTATCAGCAAATCATTTTTTAAAAAACACTGTTAAGACCAATGTTAATGAGATTACAGCCTACAAAACAATTCACATTTACATTTGAAAAAGTTTCAAGAGAAAACGTTCTAATATAATTTTTAAATGAAAGTTCAATTAATTCATCAAGGCATTTAAAAAAATTTTTTTAATGTTTATTTATTTTTGAGAGAGATATAGAGTGCGAATGGGAGAAGGGCAGAGAGAGAGGGAGACACAGAATCCTAAGCAGGCTCCAGGCTCTGAGCTGTCAGCACAGAGCCCAATGTAGCACTAGAACCCACGAGCCATGAGATCATGACCTGAGCTGAAGTCTGAAGCTTAACTGACTGAGCCACTGGGGTACCCCCATCAAGCTTTTTTTAGAAGGTTATCACTTCTATCCTCTTCTTCTATGTCAGGAGAGAGCAGGTTTATTTATTTGGAAAGAAGTGTGGAGAAATTTTAAACATTGCCCAAGAAGGTAAGATGAGAGGTAATGAAATTTAAACATAATAATTTGTACTCAAACTAAATTTAATAAATTTAAAATAGAAGTATTCTTACCTCTGAAACAGTGAAATTGTAAATAATGAGCAAGATCTATCACAGTCTGGAAAAGTGAGGGTAATTAGACAATGAAGTAAATAGCTGAATTAACAGATTCATTTGATTCTTTTTTTTTTTAAGGTCTATTCATTTTTCAGAGACAGAGAGAGACAGAGTGTGAGAGTGGGGAGGGGCAGAGAGAGAGTGAGACACAGAATCCGAAGCAGGCTCCAGTCTCTGAGCTGTCAGCACAGAGCCTGAATTGGGGCTCGAACTCACAGACTATGAGATCATGATGTGAGCTGAAGTCGGACACTCAACTGACTGAGCCACCCAGGCACCCTATTTTCATTCAGTAAATTAAGGTTTCCATTCCCTGTAATGGAAAATAAGGATAAACCCTAAAAAAAACTTCTTGCACACAAACTTTAATTCCCTTCTGTTAGAAGCTTTATTTTATTCCTGAGCATATATTTTAGGACTACTTAACCTTTATTCTCTGCTCTTTCACCTCCTCAGTGTTAAACACTTTACCTTCTGGATTATTCACCCCAGTTTTCTCCCATAGCATTTTGAATTAACTATTTCATATGCTTAAAGGCCCACCAACACCCTAGGCCTTAGAAATAGACCAACTCAACACACACACATACACACACACACACATACACACACACACACAAATGATCAGTACATGAGGTGATGAATGTGTTATCTAACCTTACTATGGTAATCATTTCACAATATGTATGTGTCACATCATCATGTTGTAGACCTTAAATGTACACAGTGTTATATGTCAATTATATTTCAGTAAAGCTGGGAGAAAAAAGATTTGAATCCTCTTTGTGAGAAAAAGTGAAACTCAACTTTTCATGTTTCCTTTGGTAGAGATGTAATTATTAGCAGATTGGTCCATGCCACTTCTATGATTAAACTGAATATTGCTGTAAAATAATATTAGAGGAAGCATATAATAATATATTGCTATATTAGTATAAACCTCTGTCTCTCACAATTTCTCATTCAAATTGGGCTTACATATGGAAAGTTAGGAATTATTTTACCCTAGTTTACTTAGTTATATTTAAGAACCCTTTATTCCTGTGATTTAAAAATGTTCAGGGGCTCCTGGGTTGCTTAGTTGGTTAAGCATCAGAATTTTTTTTTTTTGAAATTTATTTATTTTGAGAGAGAGAGAGAGAGAGAGAGAGTGAGCGGGGTGGGGTGGTGAGAAAGAGGAGAGAAAGGGAGAGAGAGAATCCCAAGTAGGCTCTATGCTGTTAGCACAGAGCCTGATGTGGGGCTCAATCCCACAAACCGTGAGATCATGACTTGAGCCAAAATCAAGAGTTGGATGCTTAAATGACCGAGCCACTCAGGTGCCCCAAGAGCACATGTGTGTGTGCACTCTGTTTTTCGCTCTCTCTCTCATAAACGAACAAACATAAAAAAATAAAATATAAAAATGTTTGGGATACTTGGGTAGCTCAGTCAGTCATCAATAAGACTCTTGATTTCAGCTCAGATGAGATTTAGCCGTGTGTCAGGCTCTGTGCTGACAGTATGGAGCCTGCTCAGGACTCTCCCTCTCTGACCCTCCCCCACTCCTGCGCGCGCGCACGCACACACACACTCTTTCTCAAACGCTCTCTCTCAAATAAATAAAATAATAAAAAAATAAAAATATTCATCTACAGAATAAACTCTTTGATAGTGATTTTAGTATGTTTTAAAACATACTATTCTTGGTCAAATATCTATGATGACTGTAATTGCCAAGTCATACCAGAGAAATACATGACTTCACTGAGAAAATGAGAGGCTGTTTGTGCCTGTGTGGGCTGTAAATTAAAGAAAACGATATGATGGTAGGCCTGAGAAAAAGGACAGCTTTCTGAAGACATGTATAAGATAATAACAGTTTATTGAGCATTTATTTTGTGCCAGGCTCTGTGCCAAGTATGTTTCTCACATTAGTCAAGTTATATTCATTATAGTTATGTAAAAAGAAATACTGTTGTTTCTTCTTTACTCTTTCTCATTTTTAACTGAGGAGGGAACACTGGAAGCATAGAGTAGTTAGGAAACTTTTCCTTGGCCACATAATATCTTTTTTTTAAAGAGTTTATTATTTTTTAAGTTTATTATTTTGAGAGAGAGTGAGCATGAGCAGGCAGAGGGCAGAGAGAGAGAGGGAGAATCCCAAGTGGCCTCTGTGCCATCAGTTCGGAGCCTGACGCGGGGTTCAAACTCACAGAAATGTGAGATCATGACCTGAGCCAAAATCAAGAGTTGGATGCTTAACTGACTGAGCCACCCAGGCACCCCTGGTCACATAGTACCTTCAAGTTGCAGAGCTGGTCTTCAACCCAGGTAGGTCACAGGCTCAACACCCTGACACTTCCACCATCCTTTATTGCCTCTCTTCCTCCTCCTGATCCTCATACTTATTGAGCTGTATCTTATAGTCTTATATTTGAATGTGCACATCTCCCTAATTTATAAATACCTTTAGAGTAGGAGCCATTGTAGTTTCCTTTTTTTAGTCTAGTACATCTAACTTCATACAGCAGGTGTTCAACTAATGTTTGCTAATTATGGTGCTGTATTTGGGATTGTGTATAGTTTGAATATAATCCATGGGACTCAGAATTGAAAGACCTGAATTCAAGGTCTGGTGTGGCTCTTACGTGTCCATCCTAGTATTACCTCTTTACATTTTAAGATAAGATCCATAAGTAATATTAAGACATGTGCTGGTATGAGAGTGTCCAAAGTATTTGTACTGGGCATGGCCCCTTCTTGAACTGCAGAAACACAGTCATGAAAGTTTCTTTCAATGGGTAAGGGTAGTAGAAATTCTGAATTGGAAGTATTAATTGTTGGGTGGTAATACAAAAAGAGTAAAGTAACATTTCATTAGTTAAGACTATCAGAAAAATGTTCGATATTTTCAGTTTGCAGTACTGATTGTATGTGGTACCATCAGATTTAAAGGTGATCCTAGTACACAGTCTCAAGATGCTTCAAGTAGACAGACAGTTAGTGGTTAGATGTAGTCCAAAGAATTAGACAGTAGTTAGATGTAGTTCAAGTAGACCGTGGTTAGCTGTAGTTCAAGGAGTCAGACAGTGGTTATGTGTAATTCGAGTAGTTAGACAAGGCTGTAGCTGCTCTGAAGCAATGGAAGCCTTGGCTGCTGGATCAAGGGATGGGCCATAAAAGTCATTGATGTTTGCCAGGTTTTAATTTAATACCTGCAATGGCCTAATTTCTTATATACATAAAAAAGAAAGATTGATGTAATTTGGAAGGTATTAATCTAGACTCTTATAGATTCTTCTCCATTTTTATGCCTATGTCCTTGGTGATTTTTGCTCAAAGAGATTCTTCAGTTACTTTGAAAGTCATCCACACTGTATTTTTAGCCAAGAAGGGACATTGTTCTCCAAGTGGCTTTTTTGCTTATTCTACCTCTAGGTGTCCCTATTGATAGATTCCTGATTCTTAGAGAAGAAGCGATATTTTTGGTCTTGTTTTTATGTCAAGGGACATAAATTTGTTTTGATTTCTACCCTGTTAACTATTCAAGCCCTTGAAAAGTCAGCTGTATATTGGAGATTTCTAGATTGATGATTTTTCATTCAAGTTTTTTCTTCAGATTTCTGTATTTTATGTCTGAGCCCATTTAAAAAAGAGAAGACAAGGTTCCCTTTACTTCAGCTATTTAGGTACCCAAAAGACTGTTTGAAAATTTACTGAAATCTATTTAAGTTTCCCATGATTGATCTTTATTTTGTTTACAATTTTGAATCTTTGACCAATTAATAACTAAGAGAAAGTCTTCTGAAATGGTCTGAAATGGTCTTAAGGGATGTTTTATCTATTTTTCTTGCCCTCTAAAGGCTATTAAAGTGTTTTAATTTATTATTATTATTATTATCATCATTATTATTATTTTGAAGAACTGGTTTGTTTAGATGTTCTCCTGGTCTTTCTTACCCTACTGCTTTTAACCATTGTTTCCCACCCAAGGGACTAACAATTAAGTGAACGAGTTGGAACAGAACTGATAGTTTGGGTCAGTAAGTATCTAACAAAATCCTGAATTATGCAGCAAATTTCTGTCTTCTTGGGTTAAAAACAATTCCTTTAAACTCAGCTCTTGGCCAGGGTTTAAATTCAGATTCTATTTAGCAGCCTTCTGGTCTAGCAATTTGAACTTGTCCGGGGCAGTGTGGCTGGTCCTTTTTGAGGAAATCAGTTAGGAGGTCAGGGGAGGGAGCAGAAGGAATTGAAGGGTTGCGGTGAGTGGGGAAGATTAAACTGAAAGAGATACAAGGAGGGTAAGTTTCAGAAGGTAAAAGAGTCAAATTGAGAGCTGCTGTTTTGGATTCAGCATTTTGAGGTCTCAGTTTACTAATTAAAGAAGCTAATTAATGAGTTATTAAGAGATATTTTATCTCTTAATTTTAAAGAACTCCTCTTAACTGTATTAGTTATTTATTTTGACATGTACAAAGGTCACCATAATGACCCCTGTTACTCTGAAATTTTTTAAAAGGTCATTTATAAGTGCAACCATTAGGATTATAGTGCAATACAAATAGAAAGCAAATGTTTTTCCAGGAGGAGGGTCCAGCTTTGATGTATATAAAGCCTGTAACAGGTTGGTCAAAAGTGTGTGCTTTGAAAAGCTGCTTGCTTCCTCAAGCAAGCAGAGGTCAGTACAGTGCTGTGAGATCAGTCATCTGATAGCCACTGATCCTGTATTATGGTCTAAGAATAGTGACTCACAAATTGACAAGGTCAAGAATGGCCTCTTAAAAGTTTTATAGAGCTCCCAAGGCCAAGTTTGACTAATTACTTTTGTGTAAATTAGTTGCCAGTTTAACAGACCCCCAACCATTTAGTCCTTGGGGCATCTTGATTGGTTTGGAGACTTATGAAGTGTGTGCCTGTATCTGTTCTTTCTGGAGCACTTCCCTATACATTCAGCAACACAAGACAATTCAAGCAAAAATACACAATACAAGGACTTTGTATGAATTGTCAAGCAAGAAGACAAAGCAAGCAGCAAAAGCATAAAGAGATGAATAACAAAAATATTTACTAAACAGTATACCTCCAAGCCAAAAGTTCTAATAATCTTATACAAAAATTAGGTCTAATTATCAAATGAGATCACTTCCAAAACTAAAGGTTGAATTGCCCTATACAAAGACTTAGAACTGATGACCTTATATGAAGACGTATTGGGTCTTTATAACAAAAATCCTAGAATAACAAATTAATCAGCAACAAGAAGCTCAGTGCAACAAATCAGAACTTAAATAAGATCATTGTTGAGACACATTCACCTGGCAGTAAATTTGAAGGACCAATGGAATTTTGGAACAAGGGACAAGGAGAATGCACCTGTTAGTCTGAGGGTCTCAGAGACTTCTTCCAAGTTGAGGGTATTCAAAATTATCTCAGTGGGACTTCCAGAACTGTCAAAGGATGAGACCATAACTCAAATCTGATACAAAGCCAAAGCTGGATTTATTGCTTTATTAAGTAAAAGAGCTTTCTGGCGAGGCTTAGCCTCACTGAGCAAGGTACACTAATGATTATACATAGAGTTTAGGAGTTTGTTTTGGAGTTTTGTAGTTTACAGAGGCAAGAACAAATTGTTGTCGGTTTTAGAATATTTGTCATTGTTGAATACAGAAGACATGTTTTGTGTTGGCTATAGAGGTGAGAAATGGATTGGCATCAGTCTCAGTGAATTTTCTGGAGTGATTCTTCCATTAAGTATGAAGCTGTCACTGATTGGTTGGCTTTCAGTGGACTGTTGATTGAAGTGACTTGTTAGATGAGGTTAAAACAAGTTCTAAACCTTGTTTCATTGTTCTCTGAAACTGGAACTGAAATTCATTGATTAAATGGTTAAAAACCAGTTCAGGTATTTACTGACTACATGACTCTAGAACAGCTAGTATTTTCCTGGGGATGGGGCCAGTGGGTATGCTATAGCTGGCTTATACCAATTCATGAGAACCAATTAGTAAATATTCAGGAATGATATAAGCCAACTATTAAATGCTAATAGCTTAAAATCAGCCACGTGGGGCATATTTACACCACAGAAATGGTTAAATACTACAAAATCAAGTCATTTGGAGAGCCAGTTTACCAGCATATCACTGGATAGGGGCATTAGGCATGGAACTTGTGAATTTGATACTGTAGATAGATAAATAGAATATAGATTGCTGATTTGAGAAAATAAGACTTCATATTTGATCCTATTCTACACATGATCCTCATTATATTGACTTAGGGAGATAGCCAGTAAAAAAGACCAAAAAATGAAACTAAAATTTCCTAAGAAAAATGCAAAATATAGCCAAATCCACATACTTGGCTTCATTTATCCTGGTTCATGAACCTCTGTTTTGTAAAAGTTGCTTCCTAGCCAACCTGTATTTTCAAAATACATTTTTAGGTAGAAATATTCTGAATATAAATTACTGTATTTCATTTTGACAAAAATGGGCATCTATTACAGACAGTGGACTGTTTGAGATCGTGGAGAGGGGTATTTTAATTTTTTAAAACATTTTATTTTTTATTTTTTAATTTTTTTTAATTTAATTTTATTTTAGAGAGAGATCAAGTGAACAGGAAAGAGGGGCAAAGGAAGAGAGAGAGAGAGAGACAGAGAGAGAGAGAGAAAATGAATGAGAATCAGGCAGGCTCCAAGCCTTATGCGGGGCTCAATCCCATGACCCTGGAATCACAGTCTGAGCCGAAATCAAGAATTAGATGTGCAATTGACTGAGCCACCCAAGCGACCCATTAAAAGATTTTATTTTTAAGTAATGTCTATACCCAAAGTGGGCTCGAACTCACAACTCTGAAATCAAGAATCACATGCTCTACTGACTGAGCCAGCCAGGGGCCCCAGAAGTATTTTTAAACTCTTCTCTCCACAAGAATCTCTCCTCTCCACAAGAATCTCTCCTCTCTCCCCACAAGAATCCCCAAAATGAAAAAAAGAGAGGAGAGTTTCCACTTTGTGAAACAAGAATATCCATAACGCAAACTGAGAAGTGTCCCTGGTTTCAGGACAGAGGATGTCAGCCAAGGATTTTATATCCAGGAAAATTGACTTTCAAATAGAAAATCACAACTGTTATAACGGGTCACAAACTTATCAACATGTAAGAATGCAAACAATATTGTTCTTCTGAGCCCTTAATGAGAAAGCTACTGAAGAATGAACTTCAGTTAAGCAAAGATGACATAATTTCATCTCTTCACCAAAAGAGAGATAATCATAAACGATGTGCCTCCTGATAGAAGAGCACTCTGCCAAAGAAATAAAACCTGAGATCAAGGCTTTGTATACAGCTGTCAGTTTGCAGAAATACATAGGACAAAAGAGCATGTTGAACTGCCCATGAATATGCAGGGTCCAGGTTGTGGGAAACTCTACATGGTTATGTAGAATTTATGGTTACATTTAGGTTCTTTAACAGATAAAGTAAGGGAAAAGAGGGGATGGAGAGAGGAAGAAAACATATATTAAAAGAGAATTATGAGACAGTTCAATAAATTTTAATAAGCAAGACTAAAAGATTCAGTTAAAAACTCAGAAGATATAAACTTGTAGAAAGAGCATTTAAAGATAGCTAATTTCACAAAAATTATTAATTTTTTTCAATTTCCTACATTTTTTCCAAAACTAAAATATGAAGTATCTTTCTTTTTTTTTTTTTTTTTTTGAGTTTATTTATTTTGAGAGAGAGAGTTCAAGTTGGGGGGGGAACAGAAAGAGAGAGAGAGAGAGAGACAGAGAGAGAGAGAGAATCCCAGGCAGGCTCTGCAGTGTCAGCACAGAGCCTAGTGTGGGGCTTGAATTCACAAACCCTGAGATCATGACCTGAGCTGAAATCAAGAGTTGGACGCTTAACCGACTGAGCCTACCCAGGTGCCCCAAAGTATCTCTTAATCTAACTTAAAAAAGCATGCTTTTGTCAGACCTCAGATTGTAAACTACAGTACATGTTTTATACTTACTGTTGAGGCAGTACAGCAAGGTTTTGAAGTAACCCAAGTTTAAATGCTAGCTGTTCTATCTCTGTGTGCCATTGGCCAAGTCACTTAATGTTAGGTGGAGGTGATTTTTAATATATCTCTTCTGAAAAGAATCATAAATTGTAATCTATCTCTTGGCTGTTGCAGGAATGCATGAAATATGTGCATAATTCCTGATATTGTGGTTGGCATATGATAGGCACTTAAACGAAAGCTACTATTACTTTGGTTCCAAGAGGTCTGGGGTGGGGCCCAAGAATTCTGTACTTTAAAAGCCTCTCAAATGATTCTAACGATTTTTCTAATTTTGGGAACACAGTCTCTGATAAAATCCTTCTGGATGTGAACAAATATTCAGCTTCAAGGAGGTTTATCAATGCATTTCCTAGTATAAAAACTGGAAAACGTCTAAAAGACTGGCAAAATAAACTATGGTCTATCCATTTCCTAAAATATGTGGCCATTAAAATAAAAATCAGATAGTTAACACAGCACTGTTCCAAATGCCTAATACATATTTCATTTAGTAGTCCTGCGAGATGGATTCCATTATTACCCTTATTTGACAGATGAGGAAACTAAAAATGCACACGTCATTATAAATAAGTTGTCAAGCAGAGACATTTCTAAACTATCAATACTAATTTTTTATAATAAAAAATGTGGCCTTGTTAGAGGAGAGACTGAATTAGCTTTTTAACAAAAATTATTTCAAAATCATTGTATGGTGAAGAAATCAAATCATTTGCAGCCAAAAACAGTAGGAAAAAAAAATATTACCAAGGTATGTTAATTATTTTTCAGGATTTGTGTTGTGTGTGTGCTTGTGTTTTTGTCAGCTTGTTGTATTTATAATTTGTAATTTTTCTCATTCTAAATAAATATTCACTATCAAGCTCAATTATGTATTCTTTCCTATTGAGCCCTCCTCCCCCCAACAGATTGTATAAGCTTTGGGCCCCACAAAGGCTGGATTCCCACCCATCTGCATGTCCTGTATGTAAACTGAGAGCCCCTGAACAAGAGAATGGGACAGAAGTAGTAGGGGAAAAATATTTAAAGAGATAAAGGTTTCCTCAAATAAAACTTGAGTCTTCATAAAAAGCTGTCCCCAAATTGCCAAGAAGAATGTGCCCCACCCCCCACAAGAAATGAGAGTCAGAAGAGGTGCCCTCAAACTGGCTGAATGGCTCTATGTCACTAGTCAGTTTGAGGGCAGCTTTCTGTTTACACTTAGTGGGAACTTCCAGGAAGGGTGATCTCATAGGGGAGAGATTGCTCAGAAACTTTCAAAGGTTTTATGTTTGCTGTTGTAATTCCATAGTGTGGTGTAGAGCACTACTCAAATGATGATGATAGTAGCACTTCATTGGTTTCCATATAAAGCAGAGGGAGGCAATTTAAAGTCTCCTTATCAATCCTTTCTTCTTCTTCTTCTTTCTCAGAGTCTAATATTTCTTGTTCGGGATTGGAGTTTCCCATACGAATTTTCATACGGAGCTGAAGGTGGCTCTAAATTCTTGGAAAAACGCCTCAAGGTTTGTTAGATATTTAGGTGAATGAAACTTCACCAGTAGTAATCTAGAATTATTTCTGTTGAATGATTTGCAGAATGGATACTTATTAGATGCAGTCTTCTAGTGTCTCTATAACAAAGATTAATATTTAATACAATGCTTTCAGAGTTAGAGTTTTCAATACTATCAATAATTATGATACAGAAAGAATTCTTTTGTAGATATCTACAAATCAATGACTTATTCCTAAAGATAAATCTTTTAATTTGAAAAACTAAATCAGTTCAAGGCTGACAGTACAAATATTTGGATTCATGTTTTCATTGAGGTTTAAAAGTCAGTCTAACAAAAATATAGAATTTTGAAATCCTCAAAGTCAGTCTTAGAACATTTTGCTAATAGTTCACAGAAAGTGAAATTAGAGGATTCTCCATTTTCTGTATCAGGATAGTGCAATACTGAATTAACTGTTTATATTGAACACAGATGACAACAAATACCTACTGAGAAAAATTTTTAAGGTCATTTTGACTTATAACTACTTTTAGGGTAGTTGTACTATTAACTGTCAAATACATTTGAAAAAACAGGAGCAATTTAGCTTATAAATACGCAACTATTCAGATGCCTTTCTAGAATTCTAATGTATACCTACCAGGTGACAAGAGGCTGTCTTGAGTATCTCCTGAAAAGAAGGTAGGAATATCTTATGATCTATTCATGTCTCCTGTGAGTACTTTGAATTAAAATTGGAATTTATAAGAACTAGCTAGAATAAAACCCCACTAATTTGTAGTAAAAAATGGAAGGCCCATCTGAGTTAGCGTAAGAGTAAGCGTTTGTTCATTGTAATAATAATGGCGTATATACGCTATACTTAGATATGGCTGTTCACCCAAGACTTTATTCTTTTTTTTTTATCAGCCCTGCCATATCATTTTTATCATTGTGGGACCAGACAGACATAGCAAATATAAGATGCCACAAAATTCTTTTGGAGTTCAATTTATGTTAGAAGTAGTTTAAACTTTAGAATGATTTACTGCAGGTCTCAGGGAACCAGCATGAAGAACTACAGAATGTTCGAAAACACATCCATTCCTGTTTCACCAAAATTTCCTGTTTTCTGCTACCTCATCCTGGCTTAAAAGTAGCTACCAATCCAAACTTTGATGGAAAACTGAAAGGTATGTTTTTTAATGACTATATTTACATTACTTAGTCTGGTTATAAAATTGTCAGTTTATCTACTGGGCTTACGGCTACTAATTTAGATTATCCACTTGTGTGAGGCTGATGACTAAAGGCTGTCAGGAGAACTGGGAATCCTGGGCTGGTGCTCGAGCACCTCCTTGGTGAACCGTAGGATTCCATGGGTACTGAATACGTACATGGAGAAAATCGGCAAAGTCCTGCGTTCACCTGGGAGGCAGAGACTGCCCTTTTCACAGAGGTTCCTGCTTATGTCTGTACGTTGAGAAATGCTCCTGAGTGCTTTCCTGTTTAATTTGCCTTATTTGCATTAGAGGAGAAAAATAGATGTCTATATTATTGGAATGCTGAATGATAATTTATAGAATTATTATGGTAAGTTAGAGAATTAAAGATTGAAAGAAACATTGCATAGTTCTGAACTCAAGCTCTTTAAAAGTGCTACCAGAGAATTTAATTATTAACCTTCACTAAAAATGAAATCCTCTTCTGGATGAGGACCAGTTTTTGAAAAACCCAGAAGCACTAGAGTGTTTCTGAAATAGTGTATTCTAATAGTATGTAATTGTCTGTCAAACAGAGGAGAATTCCTATCATTTTAAGATTCCAAAGAATCTCAACTTGTTAGGAAAACGGGTGGGGTGGGGTAGAGGTTAGGGGTCTGAAGAAATAGAAGTTAATAGTTCCTAATAATCACCAGGTCTTTAAGATATTTGCTTTATAATTCCTACAAAGTAGTATGAAAGCATTTCTTTTTTTTTACTTGTAAGGCTAGCACTGAGCACACACACCACTGAGTTCAGATATTTGCTTAATTTCCTGTGACCTTTCTGCATTGTGCCAGGGGTGGTGAGACAGTGACATAACAAGCTTTTCAGCACACCTGTTCTCAAAGAGCTTCAAAATTAATATTAAAAAGGGACAACATAACATGTATTTACTTTTACGGAACTGGCAGGTTTGAAAAGCAAACCTATTTTTTTCCCCTGTATCCATGGCATTTATAGTCAGATACCTTATATTTAACCAAGACAGTATCATAAATAGAATCTCAAATTTCATCAGCAGGATTTCTATACATGTTTTAAATGATCTTTATATAATAGAACAGATAGCACTAGGCACATATTCATGGAGGAATTCCAGGATCCTATCATTTCACTGTCACTTAAGAATTCCAACACACTAATGAGCACACAGACCTCTTGATACTGTGCAATTACCTAATGCCGTCAATGTGTTTTGAATAAATTGCATAAAGAAAGGGCTCCCACAAGGCCCCTCTTTCTTCTCTGGAGTCGGGAGTTGTAAACAGGCAGGGGAGGGGCATCTTTTCAACAACAGTCCTTTATTGGGACACAAAAGTACTCTGGCTTGTTCCATTCGTGCACTGTACAGCCACAGTTCTTAAATTAACTGATACATTTTGCAATGAGAGAGCTCATGGAGAGGGTTTAAGACAAACCACACAGGTATAGAACCCCATTTTTTTAAGTTAATTTATTTTCAGAGAGACAGAGATAGCATGAGCAGGGCAGGGGCAGAGAGAGAGGCAGCAAGGGAATCCCAAGCAGGCTCCACACACTGCCTGCACAGAGCCCAGTGTGGGGCTTGAACTCATGAACTGTGAGGTCATGACCTGAGCCAAAATCAAAAGCCGAACACTTAACACTCAGTAACCAACTGAGCCACCCAGGCTTCCCAGGAACCCCATTTTTTGACAGATTTGTTTCTCATCAAATTTTACTTATATGTCTAAATATATATTAACCTACACTGTTGTTTCACAGGTATCCCAAAATTATGAGTTTACCAAAGTGGCTAGCCTGAGAGAAAAAGAAATGAAAAGCAGCTTCAGGTGCCCATCAAAACTGCATTTTGATGAGGCTTTCTAGGACACCTGCTGAATCTGTCTGTGTGCCAAAGTGTTCTTCTTAGCCTCAGTTTCTCCTTGGGCAGTTTTGAAAGTCAGCTATCTACACTGCTTTTCCATCCTGTCCTGAGTCTTGTAATTTGATGCGAGTTCTATCCAGGATGCCTTGTCCACTGGCTGTGCTGCTGGCCAGAAGGCTGGCATCTGAATAACCACTTTCTTCCTTTACGGAATAAGCAGTTGTGCAAAAAATGTTCTTTGATGAGAGTGCCCACATACTCTTTCACAAACTTACAGAAATACTTCCTAGTTCACTATCCGAAGTAAGAATTGTTATAATTACTATTTATTCATGGTCCCTTGCTATTGGAAGTGTTATCTTACCATTTCCAGGGTTCTGTGAAATTTATACTAGTATGATTAAACGTAACTGCTGTTGATTTAGTGGCTTCCCACCTAGGAAATCAAAAGGATCAGGCTCATTTATGCTGCATTCAACCAGTTCTTCTCAAGTGCCCACTAAATACCTCTCCTGACGCAGTCAGTCTAACCTGTTAATTAACAAGGAGTTACTTTTTTTTTGAGGTTGCTCTGTGTCAGGGTACACATGTGGAGTGACCAGGCAACCACATCGTAAATTGTGGAGATGCGTCCTTAGCAGCTTCAGTTAGAGTTCAGGAAGCGTAGCCAAACACTACCGCAAGGGAATGGTTTTTGAAGAAGGTGTTTCTAATGAATTGTCAGGTAATCCTGAGAAGATCTCTTCCTTGGTTGATGTACACAGCAGTGCTACACCAGTGCATCTGCCCCACAGAGTTCTTTCAGAGCATGTCATCACGTTCCCAGTTGTTGTGACAGGTACCACTTCGGCCTAGCCCCTGAATTCCTAGCAGAGTTTTACTCTGGTGGCAAAGATTATTGAAGGAATGTTGAAAACAGAACAGCATCCCCAGGAGTGATCTCCCCACACATGTGTATTTGAATACTTGTAGTGGGCCAGAGCTAATTAGCACACCTCTGTAAATTGATCTGAACTGGCCTGCAGATGTTCTGGGTCATGTGTGTACTGTGCTGAACTGATGGTTCAACAGCTCGCCGCTTGTGTATGTTGTGACTCTTCGGTTTGTGTTATCTGAATCCAGAATTGGGGTATCTGGCCTTGGTCTCAGTGAGAACAAAGACTGTGGCTAATGCCATCTTCAGAACACATTTTTAATCCAGATAAGTGGTTATATGCTGGCTACTTTAATGATAATTACCACACCTGCTGGTGCATGAGATAAAGATGAATCTTATTCCGTTCCAATTTTATAAGGGAGTGGGTGGAGAGTGGAATTTAAGTGCATGTGTTAGAAGTGATTTTAAAGTCATTTTATAATGAGAAATGTTTTATACAGAAATTCGGGAAGAATTCATACGTTCAATATATATATGAATATTCTACAAATGCTAAAAAAAAAAAACCAAGGTGATGTGGCAAAAAGCCTACTGGTATCAGTGAATACAGATGCATGTGGTAACATAATACAGACACTAGTATTGTTAGTGAATATTGGTAACTGAAAAGCAAACTGCAATAATAACTTTGAATAAATACATTTGAATAAATCTATGTACAATACAAAGCACAATTATCAGTAAGAATTGGTACAATGCAAACAGCAAAATACATTTGAATAAACTCCTATACAAGTACTCATCAAAGATTGGGCACTAAAATTTCAAAGGCATACAAAACATGAAATAAAAGAAGTCTGAAGGATTTCCAGCATTATGCACATGCATCTCATAAAAGCAGCAGGAGAAGAAAAACATGAATTCTCACGGAAACTAGTATTTGAATGTATAGTGGGGTTGTAATAACACGCAAGGAAAATGTAAACACATCCACATGGTTTGAATCTTATTTCTTGAGACCTCAGAAATCACCAGTCCCAAAGCCTGAAAACTCAGTGACTCTGCTGAAATTCAGATTTTTAAAAATTATAGGCAGTTACTACATTTACATAGATATCAAATCTCTGGACATATCTTGCTTTTTATGTAGGTGCATTTTTCTGTATCTTTTGAAATGATTTAGAAATTATCACTGTGTTCAAAAGACTTCTCTGAATATGTATTTTCTGTGTTACTTTGCTAAATACGTTACGTTAAACTTGAACCTAATGCTGTAACATGGGTTATGTGTAATCAGTTGTCCTAAACATGATAGGTAAGCAACTCAGACATCCTGATTTGCCTCCATGGCCCTTTCTTGCCATGTGATTTTGTATGGGTGAATTTCATTACCAAAGGTCACGTCACCATCACTATCTTTCTGAACTTGAGCCTTAGTTAACACACCTTATTCAGTTCTGTACACTTTTCATAAGGTGCGTACGCTAAAAACAGAGCAATTTTTGCATACATTTTCTGGCAGGAATACATCTTATAAACCAGTGAGTATCTGGTCTTTTCCCCATTTATGAGCCTGTATGCACAAAACCACCAACAAACTCATCAGAATATATGAACTGATTATGTGAATGGGGTGTAAAATATTTGCTTAATGTTTAATATCAAGAAAGCTACTTTATGGGTGGAAGATAAGATAAACATGTAGTTGAAGTAAAGACCAGCAGAAGTTTAGACATTCATCCAAGAAAAGTGGGTTTCAGGAATTGCTTAGATGATGGGAAAGTGAGTGATGGCTTTATCACTGGGGAAGAGGTGAAGGAAATCAAGGATGTTTTATTTATTGTATGCCTGGGAGGACTGGATTGGATTTTTAAAATAATGATGAATATGCTTTTACTTGTAGAAATAGATGATGAATTCATCAAAAACTTGAAAATACTCATTCCTTGGCTACTTAGTCCTGAGAGCCTAGATATTAAAGAGATCAATGGGAACAAAATCACCTGCCGAGGTCTGGTGGAGTACTTCAAGGTATCACTCTCATTTCTAGAGCATTGTTAAAAGTATAGACTCTGTAATATAGAGGCAAAGTTATGAGGAATCTATAAAAATGATAAAAAAAAATCATTAGACTCCCAAGAGTAGCTTGCTTTCTGAAATTAAAATTATAAAGAAAACTCTTAGTGTTAACTTTATCTTGAGAGAAATATATTTTGAAATATAAATATATCTGAGAGATAGTAAAGTCTGGATTTTTGGGGAAGGGGGAGGAGGTGTTTCTAAAGTCCATAACACATAGTCGTCAGTCATGACCCATACTGAATTTTACCTTCATTCTGAGGTTTTTCCCAAAGGGGCTGGTCCTTTACCTTCCTACTAGAGAAAATTCTTCCACATTTCCTCTCTGTACCACAGGCTGATGTGAAGTGGAATTACTTTAAATTTGCATTTATTTTTTAGCTCAGGTAGCACCAAATACTACACCTTTTTTTTTAACCAACCCCCGTATATACTGGGGAATGTCAGTAACCAGTCTCATTTGCGGAGTGATGCTCCAAGGACTAAACTATCAATTTTTAAAATTCACATTTTTGTCATTTAAAATACCTCGCATATCTCCTGTGTGATTATTTACCGTCCTCACTCTTAGCAATTAATGACATGTTATTTAACTATCTAAAATTTGAATTCTTACTGTCCATAGCACTATGGAAGAGCTTAGAACTTAGTAGGAGACTAAAGACCCTTATAGAAATCAGATCTTCCATAAAGCTGAGGACAGCAGGTCCAAATTCCTGTGAGTAAATGTAAAAGAAAGATTACTCCTAGCAGAGGGATCTGAGAAGGTTTTAGAGAAGGGGTAGTGACTTAAGCCTTTAAGAAGGGTAGGATTGGCAAGTGGAGTTGGGTGAAAGGCCCACTTCAGGAAAAGGGAACAGGGACTAAGAAAGGGGGAATTAACACATGAGAAAGATAATAGTTTCTAAAACTGTCAAGACTTTAGACCTTAGAATATAATTTAACAGAGTTAGAGAAATAATGAATGGAATTACTTGAACATGAGTCTTTTTCTTTTTCTTTTTTTTTTTAAGGCTTATATAAAGATCTATCAAGGTGAAGAATTACCACATCCCAAATCCATGTTACAGGTATTTATTCATAAGGAGGCACGACATTTTAAAAAACACTTGTCACTAAAGCTAAGCTTTCCTTGTCTTTATGCTATGCAGAGCTAAAGATATGCTCCAATCTGGCTGTCAGAAATTGCCAAATAAAAATAGTGGAATGATTTATTGGAAGATTATTTTTCTTTTAACTGCTGTTTGTGAGTTCAGTTAAACAATGTCATATACACATAGAGGAGCTTCACTTGTGCTGACATACAAACACTTTTTTTTAAGTTTGTTTATTTTGAGAGAGAGCTTAAGTTGGGGTGGGAGGGGGACAGAGAGAGGGAGAGCAAGAGAATCTGCACTGCCAGCATGGAGCCTGAAGTGGGGCTCAAACTCATGAAACTGTGAGATCATGACCTGAGGCAAAACCGAGAGTCAGATGCTTTAACTGACTGAGCCACCCAGGCACCCCGACATATATACTTTATAACAAAGAGTTTTCATTCTCTTTGTACAAAATTGGGTAAAACAGACTCATACTGTGGTTTAGATTCACACATGTAACAAGTAGAAAAGCAGGTCCAGGTTTTTAAACAAGTAGTCTCTATAAGTAAACATTTAAGAAAGGAGAAATTAGCTTTTTCTTTATTAAAAATTTAAGTTCCTTATTGTCAGTGATACATTGTTCTATCAGTATCAGTCCTTAAACCTAAGACGTGTGTGCGTGTGTGTGTGTGTGTGTGTGTGTATACACACAACTATAGATAAAGTGTACTGTATATTATTTCCCATGTGTTTGGGTTTATTAATTTTCCTCCCAGTTTGGTGAGAGGGTTAAAAATATTTTCTAAGAAGAAAAATCTTCCAAATGAAAATTCATTTTTAGAATTATGACTTACTGGGTAAATTTCTATGTTTTATGTATTTTGAAATTTTAATTTTACCAATTTTTAAAAATGTAGTGGAAATACTTCAATACTTTCAAATTATTTCATGACCTTGTGTTCTTGTACATCTCTTACACATGATACTCAGAAATGAGAATTGCCTGTGAAAGTTTAATAAATATGAATTCCATTTTACATCACATTTTGTACTTTGTCCAAAGGCCACAGCGGAAGCTAACAATTTAGCAGCCGTAGCAACTGCCAAGGACACATACAACAAAAAGATGGAAGAGGTAAGAATTAACTAATATTTTAAATTATGTTTTACATAAAATCAGTATTTCTTTCAAGAGATCGTTCTTTTTTTCTTCCAAGTTATAGTGTCTACACATGCAAAGAAGTGGTTTTGATTTCTTTCTCAGCCTATGTTTATCACATTTCTATTTAATGTACTCCGAAAATATTTTTTAGGAAAGGAACACTATGTATGCATAGAGTTAAAACATTTTTTACAAAACATAGTGTTAAAACATTTTAAATGTGTCCTCTCTATATTAGAGACACTTTTTTTATTCTTTTTCTTTTTTTGGCCATTTCTTCCCACTAGTATAGTTCTAGTGACTAATAAAATGTGCTACCATCTCCACTACACCTCCCTTCATGCAACAATTCTAGTACATCTATCTTAACTATAAAAACCTGTTAGGAAAAAAGAAATTAAACCTCAAGGGCCAATATTTCTACATACTCTATTTCCTCTTTTTAACATTCCAAATTGGGTTGCACCTAATAATTACTGTGTATACCAATCGGATAGGATTTTTTTTCCCTGAAAATGTTATGTGATAAAAATTACATTCAAAGTTGATGGAGTCTTCAGAGTCAAGGAAAATACAGTATATGGAATGGTGTTTACAACATACTTAAACGGTACTTAGAATGAGAGTATGCTTCATATAGTTAAATCTCAAATAACAAAGTGAAAGGTATGGGTAACTGAGATTTCCCTTTAACTTTTGAAAAAACTGAAAATGTGATCCAAGAACATTTGATATGTTTCCATTTGGTCTCTTGAAGAAAATACTGAAAGGGTTCCATTCAAACAAAATCAGTAAAACTGCCAAAGAACATGTTTTTCATAATTTTACTTCAGAGTTTTATAGCACTGCTCCTTGTTTTTTAAGTTAAATCTCATTGGTTAAAAATACTTCAGTGTAGTTGGAATAAATTTCCTAGAGGAACTTGTATGTAAGTAGTTTATTTGAATTTGGATTCATTCTGTGAATGAACTCCATTTGCAGTTCACTTTGAATCGTGCCTTTTCATCTTGAGGAACTGGATTAAGTCTTGGATATTTTTCCCCTAGTAAAAAAGAGCATAAAAATTAAGGATGGCTTTATATAAGTCACCTGTAAAGTACCGGTGCCTCTTACAGTGATGCCTGATATGGAGGGTGCAAATGTGGGTTGACAAAACATAAAAGACTCCTTCTGTGTTCTAACAAATTCAACTAGCTAAGTGGAAGATTTTGACACAGTTGTGAATTTTACTCTGCATTGCATAAACGGCACTTCTCTATCTGATACAGATTTGTGGTGGTGACAAACCATTTCTGGCACCTAACGACCTACAGACCAAACATTTGGAGCTTAAGGAAGAATCTGTGAAGCTATTCCGAGGGGTGAAGAAGATGGGTGGGGAGGAGTTTAGCCGGCGTTACCTGCAACAGCTGGAAAGTGAAATAGATGAACTTTACATCCAGTATATCAAGCACAATGATAGCAAAAATATCTTCCATGCAGCTCGTACCCCAGCCACACTGTTTGTCGTCATCTTTATCACTTATGTGATTGCCGGTGTGACTGGATTCATTGGCTTGGACATCATAGCTAGCCTATGCAATATGATAATGGGACTGACTCTTATCACCCTGTGCACTTGGGCATACATCCGGTACTCTGGAGAATACCGAGAGTTGGGGGCTGTCATAGACCAGGTGGCTGCAGCCTTGTGGGACCAGGTAGGAGTACTTTTCATCCTTTCCAACTAATTTCAGCACACACTTGAATGCCATCTATGTACCAGACACAATGTAAGATGTTGGAAGTAAACAGGTGAAAATGACTTGGGCCCCAGTCTTCATGGGCTTTAGAATCTGTCAGGCTGGCCAGATACAAACTCTGATACAATATGTGAAGTCCCACACAACTGTTTCCCAGTTCGCATTTCAGTATTTTCAAATATCCATGGATTGGGCGGTGGTTTTTCACTTTTTATCCCAAAAGTTAAAGATGTTAAAAGAAGTGTGAGAAACCACAGCTGAATTTTTTGAGCCAATTGTGACTTGTTTATATGTTAAGATTACTTCATACTTAAAACCCATCGTTTGGCTAGAGTTGGCTTGATCAGGGGTGTATGTGAACCACTCTCGTAAGTTGTTGTATCACTGTCGCTTTTAGTATAATCTCCTAAAAGCAAGATCTGATTACTTCAGGTTGCCTCTATTTCAACTAGACATTTGTAGCTGGCCACAGGAGTCCAGGCCAAACTCTGGATCAGCTGTTCACGGGTTGGTTGTCCTTTATGTTTCAATTAACCATAACCTAGAGAGTCAGGGTCACTGTGGTCCGTTGTTCAAATAATTATGGGTAGGGAAGACAATTATAAACAATAATGAACTCACTCCATCATCCTGGAAGTGTCTTCAGTACCTCATGAAAATTTAGAGGCATTTAGTGAAGCGAAAATAGAGATTCTTCATAGAATTCTGCAGTTAAGACTTTTGAACGTTTATGTTCGCAGGTAGTAAGAGCTACAATCCTCCCAGCAGTTATACTTACAGATACACGTTAAAATAGAATTGTAACTAATGAATTTGCCATGTGCCTTTGACAAATCTGGCAAAAATAAACTAGTGGTAGCACGGTGGGTAAACAATGAATTAAAAACTGGATCCTCTGACCCAGTCTCCAATAGCTCCTCAACCTCGTAAGACTGACGAGGGGCTCTTTGAGGTCAATTCCAAGACCCTCCTAGAATATGATGCTGAGCCCTATGAGGAATATAGAATTGGGTTCTTCAAAAGATTCAGATAAAATATGTAATCTGAACTGAAAATATTTGTAGGAGTATTTAAATGCTCATAAATACTGTAAACAAAGTTGAATTATCATAATGCTATTAATGAAGCAGGATATATACTTTTCTTTTTTCCCTTTTAAACTGCCTTTGCCACAGGGAAGTACAAATGAGGTAAGCTGAATTTTTTTAATCAAGACCTATATATTTATAAGAATTATGATGTTATTTTATAAACTGACTAGCCATTAATGGATATCTCAATATAGATTAGAAAATCTTTGGTGACAACTGCTCCTGTGTTTTTCTAAGATTCACCATTTTAACTGTGAATTTTAAACATGGTTTTAAAAAATGTATTCCAGACATCTTCTGTGATTTTTGTCTGCATATGAAAGAGAGCTGATGATCAAGAATACCATATGTTATGTTTTGTTTCCTGGATGCGTGGAAATTTTTTAAAGAATTGTTTAAATTTTGTTAGCATGTGCACGCACACGCGTGAGGAAGTGAAGGAGTACAGAGAGTAGAGAGAGAGGGAGAGAGAATCCCAAGCAGGCTCCGTGCTGTCAGCGCAGAGCCCAACACCATGGGGCTCAATCTCATGAACTGTGAGATCATGACCTGAACTAAAATCAAGGGTCGGGTGCTCAACCAACTGAGCCACTCAGGTGCCCCCAAAATTTCCAAATTCTGTAGTTCCAGCATTGTGTATTTTGTTCTACTGGGATTGAAACAAAAATACAGTTATGAATCTTGAGGAAAATTAATAGAGTGTTTAAATGGAGCTACAACCTTTAGAAGTTGTTTTTAATTCTGGCTTTTGAGTGACCGTTACCTTTACCACTGTAAGCAGGTTCCTGGCCAGTGTGCAGTGTAACTTTCTTAACATTAACCACAGACGAGACCTGTAAATTGTTCATTTCTCCTGCATATGGGCAAAACTGTGTCTGAGGAAAGAATCTGAGCTTGCAGGAAGGAATCATTTGTTACATAAGAAAAGTGCTCTGTGGAGTTATTCTGGTCATTATCTTCAGGAAGCAAAACTGATCTTAAACAACTAGAGATAGTACATAATTCTTTCCTCAGTTTCTGCTGTTACATATAACTGGACTGTGTCCTCTAATATCAATGATACATTTAATACTTAAGTCAATAAAACGAATTATCTTATATAAAACTCAGTAAAACAAATTCGTTAATAAAAATCTAAGCTTTTAAGGGAACAGGGATTAAATTGAATGTTGGAATCATAATATGATAGAACTAAGGCAATATTCCATGTTATACCAATAGGCATTCATAGAACTAATGATATTATTTAGACTTAAGAAAACAGCCAGAGACTTCGAAAAGATAAAAATTAACGGAATTTCCTAGGCATTGGTTACAAATAGAGGATATCAAGCTTTTATCCAGCTTTTAAAAACATTCAGACTCAAGGGGCACCTGGGTGGCTCATTCGGTTAAGCGTCTGACTTTGGCTCAGGTCATGATCTCATGGTTTCTAAGTTTGAACCCTGTGTCGGGCTCTGTGCTGACAGCTCAGAGCTTAGGAGCCTGCTTCAGATTCTGTGTCTCCCTCTCTCTCTCTCTCTGCCCCTCCCCTCCCCACCCTCTCCAAATAAATATAAAAAAAAATATTAAAAAATATTCAAATTCTTTACAGACTCCAGAATTACATCACATAAGTTGGTTTTAACTGGGTGTTCAATATGTGAAAGTCAGAGAGGGGAATGAATCTTAGACATTTGCTGAGGGGGGAAAAAGGACAAAAATATTTATGGACACTTATGTAAAGCAGTATGTAAAAATTCCTATGATTCAAACACTGTTGACACAAAGAACAATCACAGTTTTAATGAGAAAAGGCTTTCTGAGGTAATGCTTCTGAAAAATGTTTTGTAAGATAAGAACCAAGTAACGGAAGGCAAGAGAGCATGTTTAACGGAAGAATCCCAGCGTGGCAGGGGTAGGGGCAACATGTACTTATTTGCATAGCCATATGAGGAAATAATGGAAAATAAAAATGGCCTCATTCTGAAAAACCTGTAAGGAAGCCCGGACAGCAAGTGGCCTAGCTGTGTTTAATAAAGTTGCTATCAGCAGTCAGAAGTTATGAGCTGAGTTCCCAACACGTATCTCAACTGGAGCACAGTGTTTAGGAAGCTCTGCTCCAAAAGGTGTGCAAGGTAAATGGAAATGCAGTCTGAGAATAAAACATTTACCACAAAGATCAATCCACAAAAGCAAAAATATATACACATTGGAGAGATGAAAATACTTTCGAGTTCTAAGATTATTAGTTATTAATTTATATCTTAAATAGATTAATGATAGAAAGATTCCACATTTAACATGCTAAACTTTATACAGTACCATAAACTAATTACACGAAAAAGGAAAAATTTTACATCTGTTTATAATCTTGATTCTTGTACTTCTAGGCTTTATACAAGCTTTACAGTGCAGCAGCAACCCACAGACATCTGTATCATCAAGCTTTTCCTGCGCCAAAGTCAGAATCTACTGAACAATCAGAAAAGAAGAAAATGTAATCCAAATTTTTAGAAATACAGGTGCATGACCAATTGTCAGTTAAATATTCAGTTTTCTGTCTCCATGCAAACATTCAAAGTGCTTCTATCAGGACAGAGTAAAATACCAAGCTCCTCTGAAAACTTCGAAATGGTTTAGTTCTTTTACTTCCGTGTTTAATAAGCAGATGTATGTATGCATGGTTATATCATTTTGTTAACATGTACAGTTTCCTGATTTTGTCTTCAAATATGCTGTTATAATTTAAAGTGTCTATTTATGATGACAGTACATGTGTTCTGCTTGAATTTACTAAATTCTACTACTGGGTTATAATTAAACCATGTAGTAATATTACTCCATGTTTGGATATGCTCATTTAATTTCTATAGAACAATTTTTAAAATTATTTCCCAGTCATCCGTTTAAGCACAGCATCATAACTCAGCAGGCTTGATTCAATCAATGTCATCTTCTATATACCATGAGCTTTTATTTTTAAAGACATTTAAGAGAGCTTTTCAGTTGCTTTATCAATAACTAAATACTGCTTTTATATTATGATTTAACATAGAATATAAACTTCTGGATCAAAATGCACAAAAAAAATCACTTTGTATATGTACTTGAGTTTCACTGCATTGTATATTTTTTCATTTGGTACACAAAGAAATGTATTCTTCATAGGTTTATTCTTTTAACATGTGAACTATTATTAAAGTTTACTCTGGTTCCTAAGATCAAAAACAAATGCTTACTGAATTTGGAAATGTTTGGGAGGTATTAATATAGAATGATAAAGGTTTAGCTCTCTCTTAAAAATTAAAATTCCTTTTCTTCACTGTTGACACCATTACAAGCAAACATTTGCACTTTAAGAAACATACACTAATCCCTTTTAAGGTACCTTTCAGTTCTTTTAAACCAGCAATTGTAGAATTTGGGAGCTCTAAAACAGTTTCTAACTTCATTAGAAATGGTTAAGTTTAATTAAATAATTAAATAGTACGACAAAGTAAGTAGTAACAGGAAAGAATAATTAAGATAGAAGACTGTGTGAGAGTTCATAAGATTTTGAGAAGTTTGATTACATGCTCTGAAAAATAACTTTTCCAACTGCTCAAGTTCCACTGGCGTATTTTCATTTTTCAATATCCCTTTCATTGTACCGTTTCCTTTGCCTTTGGGCCTTCTGAATGGAAAAATCAAATATCTACAACACTATGTAAAAGACATGGATTCAAACATGACACATTCAATTTCCACAAAAATATATTTAATAAGCTTGTTATATAAATTCAGACATTTAACGTTTTCAACACTTTATCAATTCAAACTCACTGATAACTGGGAGTGCTTTGTATTTTGGAAGATTACCTAAACTGAACATATATTTACATATTTACAACACATGTAAATATAACAAGAGCTACTTCAACTAATGTTGAAATTCACAGAATTCTAGAGATTTATAGGCTAAAAGTGCCATAAATTTATCTGTAGTCAAATGTACTGCACTAATTATGAACAATATCTTAATAACTAGTAAAAGGGAAAAAAAACTGGGAGGGAAATGGGTCTTAAAGTTCCATGACAAACTCTGAGAAGATAAAAAATATGTGAAATCAATTTAATGACCAAGATTTCTTAATGAATCCCTGATTGTCATTTTTGGCAGCTCAACCCAGTCTCTCGGGATGGCAGTGTGCTATATATGCTGTCCGGAACCCTGCCCTGTCTCATCAGAGCCATGCTACTAAATGCTGTAAGGGCCCTGGCCAAAAGTAAGGAAATGATAACAACTCTGAGTGCTGTATACACCTTTCCCATACAGGCTAAGGCCGTATGCCTAAATTTATTACTGAAAGATTACAGGCCCTTTACTGTTTCATGCCAAAAAATACGTTCTCAACATGTTTTAAAAGGGTTCTTTACATTTTGGGAGGAGGTGAACCCTATGCATTATATATAGCAATGTATCACAATTAAGGTCTCAAATCCTATTTTGTGTTTTGAACTATGCAATGATAATATTTAAACCATCTGACTTCAGACAATATTCCATATTATAAAGCAGTACACATCTGTTTTCAAATACTACATAGGTTCTGTTTTTTAATAAAGAAAGGTACTGCTACTGTACGAGTTTACAAAGTGATCATTTCCTATTTAATATCTGGTTATAATGACATTTCTCACTGCATTTATCTCCACTGAGAATATTCAAAGCAGTTTCTAATATATAACATTTAAGAAGTGTTTGCTGTGTTGGCTCTTAAAATGATAAACTTTTTTGCTCAATAAAATATTTTTAATAACAAAATACATGTAAAATTAGAATTTTATCATTTCCAAAAAGCTGCCTTTATTAACCAAAGTACTTGTCTGCAGTTTTTTATCTGTGAAAATATTTTAAAGCCCTTACAAAAACCTAAATTATATTTAAAATTAACTTAAAAATTCTTGCCATGTTGCTGAGCATACCACTGCTGTCTCTGCTTGCGGTTTTCCAGCTCTGTGAGCAGAGCCTGTCTGTAGGCTTCATACATTTTAACAATCTGTTCCAGTTCTTTCATGAAAAGCAACTTTAGCATTCCCTGGTATGTGTCCAGGTCAGCCAGCTGGAAGAGTTCCCACTTCAGAATGTGGTCATATCTGTTTTAAAACAATCATGCATATGTTCACAACACACACATAAATAGGTATTTATAGCATCAAAACAATTTATTTTTATAAAGATCAACTTTATTATATCTAACAAACCATAAGCTTTAAGTAAAAATAACTGAGTTGTCAACTTATTTAAATAGACTATTTTTTTTAGGGAGAGGAGAGAACTGCTGATACTACTTCATTTCTATTGAAGTTAAAAAAATACCCATTTCTTTAATCTTTATTGATTATTCTAAAGGTAACATTAGACAACAATTAACACAGATTTCAAACCACTGTAGTTATATAATTTCAGAAAAACACACATGCTAATGCTATTCATAAGTTCACCTAAAGTTAATTATCAGAAACTTAAGAATGCTTTAGACCACATTATGCCTGAAAATAATATATAAAAATGGCAAAGTCACTGAGTCATTAGCGTTGGTAGAGCTTTCTGAAGAATGCTGTTCACTATAGCAAACAAGGAACTAAAAGGAGAATGAAGAGGAACCATCATTCGTGGGCTTTTTTCCTGAGGTGAGTATACACTATAAACACAAAACAGAAAAACTCAGGCAGAAAGGGAAGAATAAGTTCTTTTCAAAATGAGAGTAAGTATACTGTAGAAATGTGTGGAGAAGAACTCATGTAAGATTGTATTTACAGATATCTTAGAAGGCTTTTTAGTCTTTCAGTGGTAAGTTGGTCCCATTACTGAGAAGGGAGTAATAAGGAATAAAAAGCAGTAATTTAAACTCTGAATTGAAAGACCTAAAGACATCACCTAATTTTTCCATTTTACAAATGAAAAAACAGAAACCTAAAGAGGCTATATCTCTCTTGGAAAATTGTTTAGTGACTAAAAAATCAGAAAGGCAGAGAGTGATAGTTTTTAATGTCAAGTTTAGCCAAAGAGTTTGAATTTCATATACTTATGTGATACTGAAGTTCTACTTCTCAAATCATACTGCAGAACAGATAAGAGACTTTGATTGTAAATTCTAGTAAATTTTTTTTAATATTTATATTTCCTACCCAATGATTCTTTGGTAATTCATTTACTATCTTCTTCCAAAAGTATCACCTGTCTAATATATTTTTTAAAAGGGTTTTTAAAAAGGGAAACTGTAAACAAATAATGAGCAGTCACTATGAGCCACATACTGTGTTTGGCACACTGACATATTTCCGTACAACTTGGGTACATGTACCAGGAACACCAGGAGCATAGCATAATATGCAGAACCACAAGGTAAATATATCTTGGGGATCCTAAATTCACCCATTAAATTACTTAAGTGCTGCAAATCTACTAACAGGAATACTTGGTAGAAAGCTTTTTTTCTCTTTAGTGGGAAACTCCAACATAAATAAGAGAGATACTATAAGAAATACTCAAGGAGCCTCTATGAAATAACATTTATAAGGTATTTCCTAAAACCTCTGCCATGCACGTAGGTTAAGATCTTATTTGTTTGAAAAAAATTCATGATTCCTAGCAAAAAACCTTTAAGTCAGAATTCCATAGGTAAAGGGCATTTCCGCAATGTCTATTGATTCAAGATGCTTAAATGTATGACAGCTGAACTATAAGAACATCAAAGCTCATTTATCATCTGTGTACCTTCTTGCAAGGAAAAAGAAGGGAGAGGATAAATTAGTAAATATCACACTTGTTTTAAGATAGGAATATCACTCTATAAGCATTCAAATTTTGAAAAAAGGAAAAAGAGAAATAGCTTCAGACAATTTTCTGACTTCCCAATCACAGCATTAAGCATCAAGAATAGGATTAAGGGTAGAAACCACAAAATCAGAGTAATTACAGAAAATCCTTTGGGAAGAAGAAAAAGCACTCTAGAAGAGCAGAGATGAGAAAAGTATGCAATTTGCCAATTTCCAGTCCAAAGTCTTGCCCCCTATTTCCATGGGGTTACTTCCCTTCTCATATAAAACTTCCCATATGCCTGTTTCATTTTGTTTTTTAGGAAAAGTATTTCCCATTCTTTGCTTCTTAACTAGCCAAATTATCTGATTCGCCAGACTTAATTTTCAGTCACTTATACAATACACAGGTAAATCATTCAGAAAACAGGCTGCAAACTACTTCAGTAGCCTATACTTACTTACAGCATCTTTTTTTCTTGAAGCTAAAATTTTATTTTATTTATTTATTTATTTTTAACTTTATAGTTTATTGTCAGGTTGGTTTCCATATAACCCCCAGTGCTCTTCCCCACAAGTGACCTCCACCATGACCATCCCCCCCTTTACCTTTCCCCCTCCCCCTTCTGCCCTCAGTTTGTTTTCAGTATTCAAGAGTGTCTCATGTTTTGTCTCCCTCCCTCTCCCTAACTCTTCTTCCTCCTTCCCCTCCCCATGGTCTTAGGTTTCTCCACTTACAGCATCTCTTTTTGCTGTTTTTCCTAAGGTAGTATTCTATTCAAATATTTTTTATAAATAACCCATGCATGCAAACATTAATTGCTGTGTTCATACCAAAAAACTGTGTTCATACTCCAGTGGATGCGGTCTTTAAAAAGGAGCCAAAAGTCCTACTATTTACAGCTCCAGGGACATGGAGCCTATGTCCCTTCATTGTGCCTGTCCTGCTTGTAACATTCTTCCTTTCTACCCACACCCCGCACTGGGACAAGAGAACAGTGCAGGCCCACCAAGCCACAAGGAATAAAGTACAGTCCACACAACAGTGCTGTTGGAACTGGTGTTGGGGTATATATGTAAGAGGAATAATGGAAAGTAAATATGTTTCTGATGGTCTTTTTCCTGTTATATATTAAACAGTTTATTCTACAGTTCAGCTTGATTACAGTCATGATGCATTGTAGACTTCTGAGTAGCCTTAGAAATCCAACTTTACTAAAATTCATCAAAAATTTAGAACATATCTGTTTCTAGTCAAATTCTGGAAGTATATGCAAAACTGCTTTGGTAAATTACTGCCAGAGACAGAATTTTTAAATTTCTGGAAGTTAGATTGGCAACTGTTAACAAAAGGATAGGAGATGGTAGTTTTTTGGCTAAAACCTCTCCTTTGATAAGTAAATGATTCTCCATTATCTACTTCACAGAGAACAGCTCACCCTTTGTTGACAGAACAGTATCAACTATTTCCATCTTTTTTAGAGACAACAATTTTGGGCCAACTAAAAAGCAACAGGTTCCTAAAACTCTTGTTTTGAGTTTTTAAGCCATAGAGTTTTAAGCCAACTGCTCTCCTATTTCAGTCTGGCCTATTCTGAGAGTTCTGACCTGTTTGGGGAAAAAAACTAAGTTGCTTATTTCCTCAAGTTTGATAGCCAGCTCACAGAGCCAGAGTTGAAAGGGCTATAATCTCTGGGAGTCTGTTTCTTTTCGTAAGAAGGAGGAATTCCGTTCATGTACTATCTTTTTCCCACAAAATGAAAGATGTTTTCTGTTATTCCTAAGGATGACTATAAAATAGAAATAACAAAGTAGGAAGAATAACCCTCCTCAATCTTATCAACTTCCAGAAATAACAAGAATTTAACAGTTGGGCACATATTCTTCCAGACTTAAGAGAAATATAAATATGCATGTTATGTATGACGTAATACCAGCATATGAACAAAGGCTATACAAAGTGATAGGTCAACTGGTACCAAGAGTGAAAACAGAGGGAAAAAGGGAAGAAAAGTCCATCTGCCATGCTTCCTTATTCCATTCTTATCCTGTATAAATACGATCAAATGAAGAGGCTTCAGCAGGTTACCCCAGACACCAAACCAAGCTAAACGTCTATGGATAATTATGTACCTAAATTCAAATAAACTACAACCAAACTTTTGAAAAGTATTGTTTATATCTTGCAAAATAAGATCTATAATTAAAACCTTTTAAAAAATTACACTGTCAAGGCTTAAATTTGACTTAAGGGGGGAAAAAAAAGACCCTCCAAGATTGTTTTGTCCCACATCAGACTACAGAGTAACAGCTGTCAATTTACAGACTGAGAAGAATGTTTATGTTGGCCCCAAATTAATAATTCATAATAAAAGACCAATAACTTTATGAGAATGTTAATGTGGTCTAAATGAGCAGAATCATGATCAAATAATTATGAGACAGATCCTTGAGGTTACCTACCAACTATTCAAATGAAAAGCCTGAAAAGAAGCCAACAAAAACAAAAACAAAAGCAAGAAAAATAACTTCTAAAATCTCTAGGCTAGAGGCATACACATATGCATGATTGAGCGCACATGCACATGCACAGTTGGTAAATGTATAACACAGCAAAAATTTAGATCAGAGTTGGTTTAACCCTCTGCAAATTTTATCTCAATGATCATCCTTTAAAAGTATGGAAAAGAGTTACTATTTCAAAAAAATATATATGAAAGGTTTTACGTTCCTTTTACTTGAATATCAAAGATTTAAATTTTTTTTTTTTCCCAAATTCACTGCCCAATCATCTAATACTCTCTAAAACTCTTCTTTGGGCTATTTTATGCTGAATTTTGGTTTCTGAAATACAAAAAGGAAATGAAAAGACTACAAAAACAAATAACTAAATGTTACCTTAACAGAGTTGTTAAAAGTACATGCAATTATTACGTGTGAAATGTCTAGCAAAGTAACAAGAAATTATTAGCTGCTTAGTATATAATAATTTATTAAGATATTAATGACAAAAAATTAAGAGCATGATCTTTGCAAGTAGAGATACAAGTCTGAAATCTATCACTTAACAGAGATAAAGCCTCCATTTTTAATTTTTTTTTAAAACCTCCATTTTTTTAACCTGTAAAATGGGTTTGGAAAGATTATATGAGATAACATAGGTAAAAGCTAGCACCATAAGATACATGGGAAGCACTGGATAATCAGTAACTATTTACTTTCAAATACCCCCTTTTCTGAAATCATACCACTTTGTACATACCAATGTTACTAATCTAATCACATTGGGTTATTGATCTGAGTACCTACTTCTGTTTTCCCAGACAAGAAAGGCTCTTTGAGCCTGGCAAATTCAGTCATCTTTAAAAACTGGCCCACCTATTTTCTTCAGTGCAGCTTTCCTAGCTCAACTAGTTCTAGTAAGAAACCATATTGAGTGCTTACACAAGGCAGCCACCATGCCATGTGCTTTAAAATGTGTGATCATTTATCCCCCATAGTTCAGTAGAGGAAAAACACTTAATTCTAAGTTCAGAAACTTGCTCAAGGTCATTCAGTATAAATAGGTGATGGAGCCAGAAATCAGACTCAGTTTCCTTCCTGAGCAATCTTGACTACTCTTCTATACCTCTGCCCCCAATCATCATCATCATCATCATCATCATCTTTACTAAGCTCTCTTAATGTACAAGGCAATGTGATAAAAAATACTTTAGATGAACTATTTTATTGAAATCTTAATAACCTTAAGAATAGATAGGTATTATTACTATCCTCAATTTACAGAGGGTAAAACTAAGTTAAGTACTCTGCACAGGGTTACACAGCTAAAAAGTTATCAGTAAACTCAAATAATCTCATCTCAGAACTTACAGCCACTACATATATTATTTCTTCAACACCCTCGTATCCTGCTATTTCTTCCTTATACCTAGGACTTACTTGGGTCCTTACTTTTATTACAAGATATGTACCACTCATATACAAGTTAATCTCCCCCTATGAGAACGTAAGCTCCTCACTGTATCCCTAATATAGCACAGGTCTGCTCACAAAGATTCAATAAATGTTTGCAGAACTTGTATTTCTAGTAAATCATCTTCAAACTTTATACCCCTATAACCTGTGATAGACGTTCCTCAAGTAAAATATTATTTAAGAGCCCAATATTATTAAGAGAAAAAACATGGTGCTACATGGGTTAAGTAGCTCACAGATTCCATTCCGGCTCCACTCACCCCTCAACAAGACTCTGTGCTATAAATTCACTTACTTCACAGGAGCTCGAGCATAAACCTGAAGCCAGTCAGGAATTTCTGCAGTATGGTATGGATTTGCAGGTACCAGCAGGGACTGATTTCTTTCAGTCTGCTGTGGCTGATATGTGACAGGAGGGGGCTGATCATACCGAGGTACACTACGAAAAAAGAATCAACATTCATCAGGATAAAGGCTCTAAATCTAAACAAGAAATTATAAAGAACAAATAATATTTAAATGTTTTTCAATGTGCCTCTTACCTAAACTGAACTCCTACCATATAAAAAACACAGAGATGTGGCTTTTTGTTTTTTACCATACCAACAGATCCACCTTCTCCTGAAAACTAATAGGTCATTAGAGATGGGTATAAACCTAAGCTAAATCTTTACATATTTTTAAGAGATTTCTTCTGTCTGGTATTTAGTCTTTTCAAAGAACTTCAAAGGAGGCTATAAAAAAATTTGGAGAGAAATTATAACCTTTATACAGAAGCTTAAAACTAGAATTATAATTTTCAGTAATAACTAGCAATTAGCTATACATTTAGATTGGAAAGGTCGGTAATTTCTCTCAAAATGAGAATGGATATTTTCTTCCTCCTTCAGGCTAAAAAGAGGGTCTGGAATACGTAGAACAGTAGGAGTGAGGACTGTGCTTGAAATATCCACATTAACTGTAGTATTTCCTTTCTGTGTTTATCAACTTATGAAAGTTAGAATTGATTAGAACTCATTTTAAATCACAGGGACTTATAAAAAAAAAAAAAAAAAAGACCATGCTTTTAATTAGTTCTGATGGCTTAACTGGTGGTACAGAACAGCAAGGTGGGGAGAGAGCTGTTATATGGGAAAATGCTAAGGAAAAAGCACTGAACCACCTGAAGGCTAAAGACTGAAATCTGGGAGGTCAAAATGATCTATTTCAGAATTGGAGACAAAACTAGAAGACCCTGCTCCAAACATCAATATTTATGTGTATACCAGAAAAGGTCACTACAATACTAAACTAGTATTAAAATAAATGTTAGACTGTGATTAACAATTTAAAGATCAATATCCACTGAGTTCTACTCCTGAAACCAATACTACACTGTATGTTAACTTGAATTTTAAAAAAAGTTAGTAATAAAAAGTGAATATCAATATCCAAATGGTATTGAATTTTATCCTTATCTCTTCTTTCATAAGTAGGTACAAAGTAAAATATCCCTTGATAGTGCAACTGGGAGGTGGAAAAGAACTGCGGCTCTGAGGTCAAATATGCCTGAAGAGTTTTTGGCCACCTTACAAGTTATATGAATGTAGACAAAACTGCTTCACTTCTCTAATCTTCACCTTCCTTATTTGTAAAATTGGAATAAATTCATACCAAAGATGATTGTTCTCAACAGTAAATGAGCTAATGTAAGTCAAGAGTTCTGTATAAAGATTAGCATAACAGACACAACTATTAACACTATCTATGTGAGCTTAAGAACCGTGTTTATTCTCTCCTGTTTAATGTCTATAGACTTGCTAAGAGAAGCCAATTGTGAAAATGCTTTGTAAACTGTAACAATGCCATAATAAAGGTTACTGACAATAAACCGAAAATTCAGCTCAAGGGATGCCCAGGTGGCTTGGTAGGTTAAGCATCTGCGTCTTGATTTTGGCTCAGGCCATTATCTCAAAATTGTAAGATGGAGCCTGCACATAGGCCTCAGCACAGAGCATGCTTAGGATTCTCTCTCTGCCCCTCCCCCACTGTGCTCTTGTGCATGCACCTGCACTCGCTCTGGCTCAAAATAAACTTAAAAAAAAAAACAGCCAGCTCATACTCTCAAATCTGGTTGTCGGACCACAAAGTCTACTGCCACCTGGTGATAGCAATCTATCATCACATTTGGTTTTTGGTTTTGTTTTTGTTCTTTGCATTTTCCATCATTATTCATCAATAAACATCACTGTGCTCCCACTATGCGCCTGTCTCTGTGTAGGATGCTGGGACACAGCGGGAATAAGTGGAACTCATCCCTGCCCTTGGGTGGGAATCCTGATCAAGTAGAAGGGGAGGGACTCAAAATTACTCCCATGTCACAGGCCTGAAATGGTGTCCAGGGAAGACAGCAGCTTGCGTGAAATGGTATAGAGAGTAGGTGAAGGGACTGAGCCCAAAACAGGCAGAGTGGCTGGTTTGGCTCTTTTGAAGGGATGACAATTTCAGTTGTTCAATAAACAATGATTGAATACCACTAAACAGAATCACTGGGGAAAAAAACTTTTCAAAGTTGAATTAATAAATCCAAAACTGTAAAATGATTAAAATGATGCAATAATGATAAAGCTTAGTTTTTTAGGTGATAATATTAAAATCTATTTTCACAACAATTTTAATGGTTCTAAAAAATGCACAAGTTTGCTATAATCAAAGATCTGTATTATGCTAGATGATACTAAGGAAAATCTATCAACATGCTGGGATGATATTCTACCCATTTTAAATTGTATGGCTCAGAGACAGTTAACAGGAAATATTTTCATTACTAAACTAGTACTAGCTTTTTATGTACTTCGAAATCCAGTGTGTATTTTACATTTACATACAACACACCTCAATTTGGATTAATCCCATTTCAAGTGCTCAAGAGCTTCATGTGACAACTGGCTGCAGTAGTCACAGGACAAGAAGTGCGGCCATAAATGAGATCTATAGGATAAATCCAAAGGATCACTAGCTACATTTATTTTTTTATTAAAAACAATTTTTGTAATGTTTATTTATTTTGAGAGAGATAGAGCACGAGTGGGGGAGGAGCAGAGAGCCAGGGAGAGAGAGAATCCCAAGCAGGCTCTGTGCTCTCAGTGCAGAGCCCGACACGGGGCTCCAACCCACAAACTGTGAGATTATGAACTGAGCCGATATCAAGAGTCAGACGGGCACCCAGGTGCCCCTCACTGGTTACATTCATTAAACAGATCTGGAATGTTTTTTACAGTTCCAATTTTTATTTTCTTGCCTTGCACCAGTGAGAAACAGAACATAAATGTCAGAAACTGAGTAAAACAGTGAGATGTTATAATTCAGAAGAATATTTTGACACATTAGGAGGGAGTTCTGTATTATTTATAGTAATTGAAATGTAAACAGATGTTTTATTTCAATTCCTGGATTTCTACAATCAAAACACTCTGGCATATTAAAGCAGAATCTAATCATAAGACTACTGATCATATTTTTGAGTTTGTCTAAAAAGTTTATATATATATATATATATATATATATATATATATATATGAAGCTTATTTTGAGAGAGAGAGACACACACAGAAAGACAGAGAGCACGCGCAAGCGAGCATGGGAGAGGGGCAGAGAGAGAAGAAGAGAGTGAGAATTTCAGTGTAGAGCCTCATGTGTAGCTTAAAGTCAGATCATGACCTGAGCCGAAATCAAGAGTCAGGTGCTTAACTGACTGAGCCACCCAGGCATCCCTTGTTTTTTGTTTTTAAAGATTTTATTTGAAAGTAATCTTTACACCCAACATGGGGCTCAAAGTCACAACCCCCAGATCAAGAGTTGCAGGCTCTACTGAGCCATCCAGGCAGCCATAAAAAGTTTTTTTTTTTTTAATTATTAAAACCATTACTGAACCTAAGTCCATAGAAAAATGTCATAAACTTTGAAAAATTAAGCTTTCAAATATCAAACTTCAGGATGCCTTTCTCTATGACGAAAATAGGAGTTCAAAATCTAACATTAGATAACCTCAATACAAAAAGTTAAAAATAGAAGTGATACTATACCTAGGAGCACAAGGATGCCTATACTGAGCCTTCTTATTTGTGTGATCCACGTAATAGGTTCCAAATTCTGATGACTCAACTCGCTCCCATCCTGGAGGAAGTCCTTCTCGCTCAAGAGGATGGCTCCAATGAGTTGTATTTGTGTTGTGATCTATGTAATATTTTCTCCCTCTCATTGTCCAGTCCACAGACCAGCCAGGGGGAAGAGGTAAATCTTCAGAACCATGGTTAGTTAAATTTCCTAAAGATGTAGCAGCAACTCTCCCAATACCTGAGGATAAAGAGAGAAAAAGAACAATTATTCAAAGCTAAAAAAAATACGCCATCTGAGAAACAGTTACAAAATTAACTATCCTGCTTAAACTCCTTAGCCAAAATCCATAATTTCATTATAAATAAAAATTTTCATAAAACTAGCCAGTATTACTAATATTTAATTACAAAAAAGGGAGGAAACTAGACTTTCTCTTTGAAATTAGGTCTTTTTGGTTGATGCCTCCATCATCAGGCATTTAATATAATTTACATTAATTTAAATAAACATTTAACTATTAGCAAGCCACTTATGTATACTGCTAAAGGAAAAGTGAGGAAAATAAAGTTTCACTCATTCAAGATTTAAGATTTGACATTTCACCTAAAACAGCAAAAATAAATTTGTAAAACGATTTCTGGTTTATGATTTCTTAAATATAATCTAGCTGTGCTCTAGAACCATTACGTAAATTTATCAAGGTAGCATCATATGAGGTCAACATACAAAAATCAATTAAGTATCTGTATACTAACAACTGGAAACAAATTATACCATTTATTACAGCTCCAAAAAATCAAATATTTACATATAAATGAAACAAAATACAGACAACAAATTACATGGAGAATCCTATGCTAAAAACTACAAAACACTGATGAAAGAACTGAAAGATGACCTATCATGTTAATTGACTGGAAGACTCAATACAGTTAAGATGCCAATTCTTCCTGAAATGACCTTAAAGATAATTCCAATGAAAATTCCAGCAGTTTTGTGGATACAGACAGAAATAGGCAGACTCTAAAATGTATATGGAAAGACAAAAGAACTAGAGAAGCCAAGAAAAATTTCTTTTAATTTTTTTTAATGTTTATTTATTTTTGAGAGAGAGAGAGAGAGAGAGAGAGAGAAAGAGAAAGATGAAGCAGAAGAGGTCAGACACAGGGAGACACCGAATCTGAAGCAGGCTCCAGGCTCTGAGCTGTCACCACAGAGCCCAATGCGGGGCTCGAACTCACACACCACGAAATCAGGACCTGAGCTCAAGTTGGACACTTAACCAACTGAGCCACCCAGGAGCCCTGAGAAGCCAAAAAATTTTTTTAAAGTAAGAATAAAGGTGGAGGATTCAAGCTATCTGATTTTTTTTTTAAAATAATCTCTATGCCCAGGATGGGGCTCAAACTTATGACCCTAAGATCAAAAGTCACATGCTCTACCAACTGAGCCAGCCAGGTTCCCCTCATATTACCTGATTTTAAGACTTACTATAAAGATATAGTAATCAAGGCAGTGTGGTATTGGCAAAGGACAAACAGATCAATGGAACAAAGAATCCTAAAATATACCTACACATACACGATCAACTGATTTTTAACAAAGATGAAAAGGCAATTTGATAAAGGATAGTTTTTTCAACAAATGGTGTTGGAACAACCGGACATTTATATGCAAAAAAATTAATCTATACATTCTACCTTCTATAAAAATAAACTTAAGATGAATCATATACCTAAGCATAAAACATAAAAATATAAACCTTCAAAAAAAAGAGAGGATACATTTTTGTGACCTTACGTTAGGCAGAGTTCTTATCGTATGCTGAAAGTGTAACCCATAAAAGAATCTGTTTACAAATGTTCACAGCAGCTTTATTCATAATAAGCAAAAACTGGAAACAGCCCAGATTCTGCAACAAGTGAATGGGTTAAACAAACTCTGATACATATACCCCAGAATATTAGTCAGCAACAGAAAAAGAGGAACTATGATACATATAACAATTTCTATCAATCTCTAGGGAATTGTGCTGAGTGAAAAATGCCAATCTATATCAAAAGGTTATATATATGCTGTATAATTCTATCTATATAACATTTCTGAAATGATAAAATTTTAGAAATGGAGAACAGATTAGTGATTATTTGCCAAGGTTGGAAAAAGAGATGAGTGTGGTTATAAAAGGGCAAACATAAAAGATCCTTGTGGTGACAGAACTGTTCAGTGTCTTTACTATGGTGGTTCAACACAATCTACATGTGATAAATTATAAAACTACACACACACACACACACACACGAATGAGTGAAGTAAAACTAGGGAAATCTGAACATGATGGGTGAACTGTATCAAGGTCAACATCTTAGCTGTGATATTATACTACAGTTTTGCAAAGTGTTAGCAATGGTTTGGGAAACTAAAGTGTACAGAGGATCTCTCTAAGTTATCTCTTACAACTGTATATGAATCTACAATTATCTTGATAAAAACTTTAACTAAAAACTGGAAAGAGGTATAAGCTTTAGATTCAATATACATGTAGTAACTGCCAAACACATCTGAGACAGAGTAAGAA
This sequence comes from Cryptoprocta ferox, assembly GCA_028646485.1. Lineage (NCBI taxonomy): Eukaryota > Metazoa > Chordata > Mammalia > Carnivora > Eupleridae > Cryptoprocta > Cryptoprocta ferox. The sequence continues at coordinate 46,256,426 of CM053560.1, read as the reverse complement.
CAGTAAAGAAAGTAGTGGAGATAAGAACAGAGCACCGTGAAAAACTAGTTAACCCAAAACATTACCCTGGTATTTTCTCCTTTCCCTCCACAACCTTCCACTCTCTCTAGCAATCATAGGAGATTTCAAACAACTGGCAAAGGAAAACTCAATTTATTCAACACATATAATAAGAACAGCACATCAATTCTTAAGAAAAATTAAAGAGTTTTGCAAAAAGGTACAAATTTATTAAAATGAACATTCAGAAAAATGTCCCAAAGCAGAGAAAAAATGCAACTAAATATTCTCCCATTAATTAAAAGGAAAAAAAGGAGGAAGCATCAACTCTCTGAAGGAAGACCACAAAGAAAAGCAAGAACCCCAAAGATAAAATGGTTAAGACAACAAAGATAAAAGCTAAGCTCAGGAAAAGAAAGATGAAGACAAAAACTGGAAGCACACACACATAGTATTTGTTACAATGGAGAAACCTGGCAAATCTTAACCAAATATGAACGTTGGTATCACCAGTAATGTCATATACATATCATATACCTCCCTATATTTGACATGAGGAGGATACTCCACCTCTGTGGTATTCTTTCCAAAAGCCAAAATCCCAGTCTAATCATGAGAAAAACAGGAGACAAAATCTAAATTGAAGGATGGTCCACAAAATATCTGACAAGCATTCCTCACAACTGTCGAGGTCATGAAAAACAAGAAGGACTAAGCAATTGTCATAGACCAAGACACTAAGGAGACATGACAAGTAAATGCAACAATTTGATAAAGGAGCCAAGATGTCCACAAAGTTCCAAAATGGCTCATCAGCTTTACCAATGCCATAATGATTCCTAACCTTTTCATGACACACCCCACCTATACTTCCTGAAAGTACCATGTGCACTAATTTTTTTTTTTCAAACTATTTGGGATAATTTTATAAAACCTACTGAGAGAAGAATGTACAGTACAAAAGGACTAAAAACCACAGATTTAAAACAAAACATTCCTAGTAATAAAATAGGCCTTGCAGACAGGGGGAAGAAGTTATATCAAGCTCTAACATATGAGACCTCTACTCTTAAGTTCAGCCAGAAAGTTGAAACTTCAATAACCAAACATGCCAAATCTGGAAAAAGCATAGAAGAGCACATAACACTCTTACAAAGAGCATGAGCACTAACAATTAATAGCGTCTCCTTTGTCCCTGGCCTTTTCCAAATGTAGTATTTCATACTCAGAATACCTCTACAGGTTGTAGTATCACTACCAATTTACAGATGAGGAAACAAAGGTTCAAGTAAGTTATTTTACCAAAACCAGAGAGTTGGTATATGGTCAAATGACAAATTTATTACTAACAAAGTAGCCACATAAAAAATCAACTGTAATTCCTCAAAGAAAAAATATGACTACCATTAATAAAAGAAAAAGGTAGCTACCAATTTTGAATTCAATCAGTGGAAAAATAAGGACCTGTTTCTGAGATACAAGGAAAAAAACTAGTTTTCCATTATTTCAATTAGTCTCAGAAAAGAATGAGTGGTATTCATAATCCTCAAAATAACTTCTATTTCATATAAACACCTTCCATTTATATAAAGTAAAACATTCATAAGCTAAATACATTATTTCCCAAACACAAGGATAACGGATAACACAAGTATATTATTTTGTCTCTCCACCAAGACTTACTAGATATATTGCCAAAGAATTTAAACTCATACAACCGGGCAGGTATCTGTGAAATCTGCCCTTATAGACAAAGCTCAAAAATTCTGGTTTGCTAATTTTGTAGTGGCTACATAGAATAAAATGGAATCTGGAACTCTAAGGAAGGTCCACAGGCTTCGGGGTAATAAATACTAAACATCATAGACCATGTTATAATCAAGATGTTGATAAAGAGATCTAAGCATTGAATCAAGGCAACTACTTTTTCTCCTCTGCAAAATAATTACAAATAAAGTTGTGTCCCTAAAGATTATTTACATCTCCTTAAAGATGATTCTGAGTTCACTAAATATTTATGTATTTCCTGGAGTAAACATAACTTCAGTGTTTTTTGTAAAGACTGACACTTTTCATTCGATTTAGGTAACTTGAGTTCATGAGTTCAAGTTTTGCATCAGGCTCTCTGCTTTCAGCACTGAGCCTGCTTGGGATCCTGTCACCCTCTATCTCTGCCCCTTCCCCACTCACGTGTGAGCTCTCTCTCAAAAATACACACAGAGGCGCCTGTGTGACTCAGTCAGTTAAGTGTCCAACTTTGTCTCAGGTCATGATCTCACAGTTTGTGAGTTTGAGCCCCACTAGTCAGGCTCTGTGCTGACAGCTCAGAGTCTGGAGCCTCCTTCGGATTCTCTGTCTCCCTTTTTCTTTGCCCCTCCCTCGTGCACGCGGGTGGGTGCACACACACACACACACACACACACACACGCATGCTCTCAAAAATTATAAATAAACATTTAAAAAAAACAAACGTTTTTAAATAAATAAATAAATAATAAAAAGTTTTGAGACACCTAAGTGGCTCAGTCAATTGAGTGTCCAACTCTTGATTTTGGCTCCGGTCATGATCCCCAAGAGCATGGGATGAAGCCCTTCATCAGGCTCTGCAGGGAGTATGGAGCCTGCTTAAGAGTCTCTCCCTCCACCTCTGCCCCTCTCCCTCATTTGCATGCACTCTCTCTTTTTCTCAATACAGTTTTAAAATCTTTTACTTAAACCTGTATAGAACTAAATTATTTACATACAAAAACAAAGGAATTCATTCTGCCACTAGTATTCCAACTAAAGACTTCCTGTTAACAGGAGAATTCCTTCCTTTGGCACATAGATTAGGTGCCTGACCAGTACACTGGCCAAAACATTAAAGGTAAAATTTCACAGCTCTAGAACTTGTTAGGCCCTAAAACCCTCTGAGATCTTATACAACCTGTTTTTGGCTTCTGTCAAATATAGTAAGATTTAAATCCTTGAGAAGAGGTGTTTCCTGAAAGTCTGAGTAACTGGCAGGATATACTACTTTAAGTCATTACAAAACTATTTTCCTCCATTATCTTTTTAATGTTTACTGCATTAGGAAGAGCAATCAAATTTAAGGGTTGTGGAAATAAATCTTTACCCTTCCACAAACTTACTTTCTCCTTTCCATTCACTCAAATTCCTTGAACTGTTGTCAGCATAAATCTTGAAAATATAATTAAGTCTTTTCAGGATAAATTCAAAAATTTTTCAGCTATTTTTTCATATTCAGGTTTTTCCCCTTCTGGAAGACACAGCTGTTAGGCTTTACTGCTTGGTTAATAATTATTAATCCCTGACGCTTAACAGACTCTTTCAAAGAAGAACTGTTTTTTTCCTAAATTTGCCCTTTTCTCTCCCATGCCACTGGTACCTGCAGTTATCTTTCTCTAGCCATCTATCCTGAGTACAACCAGTATTCTTTACACACTGCTCTTGTAAAATGAATTTTTTGGGGTGCCTGGGTGGCTCAGTCAGTTAAGTGTCCGACTCCGGCTCAGATCATGATCTCACGGTTTGTGGTTTTGAGCCCCACATCAGGCTCTGTGATAACAGCTCAGAGCCTGCAGCCTGCTTCACATTCTGTGTCTGTATCTCTCTGCCCCTCCCCTGCTCAACTCTCACTCTCTCTCAAAAATAAACATTAAAAAAGTTTTTTGGGGGCACCCAGTGGCTCAATTAAGCGGCCGACTTCAGCTCAGGTCATGATCTCACAGTTCGTGGATTCAAGCCCCGCATAAAGCTCTGTGCTGACAGCTCTGAGCCTGGAGCCTGTTTCAGATTCTGTCTCCCTCTCTCTCTGCTCCTCCCCTGCTCATGCTCTCTCTCTCAAAAAGAAATAGACATTAAAAATTTTTTTTAATTAATTTAAAATGACTTGTCTTTTTGAAGTCTTCAATGGCTTTCTTTGACTCATGTTTAAATCCTTCAGCCTGTTTTTGAACCACAAATCTCCATTCCATCTCACATCTTTCTTTCTTCAAACTAGAACTACATAGTTCTTTGGATTTACATGTCTACTATGTTTTCACCAGGTGGATTCCCAATTTTCCACCTAAAATGACCTTCCTCTGCCCCTGTCTAAAGTCCAAGCTCAAAGCACAGTTCAAGTCCTACCTCTTCCATGAATCATTCTTTTAAGTATCTCAGCGTGGGGTGCCTGGGTGGCTCAGTTGGTTAAGCATTCAGCTCAGGTCATGATCTCACAGGTTCCTGAGTGCAAGTCCCACATCAGGCTCTCTGGTGTCCCTGCAGAGCTGGCTTCAGATGCTCTGTCCCCACCTCTCTCTGCCCCTCCGCCGCTCATGCACGGGCAAAGGAACTCTCTCTCCAAAAAAAAAAAAAAAAATTCCAGCCTACCCTGAGATCTCTTCTGACTCCCTATTTTACTTAGTACCACAAAGTCTAACAACTATTCTGTGATTATTGTGCATATGTTGGTTTTGTTTCCCAAATAAGATACCATAGGGTACAGAGCGCAGATACCAACGTCAGAGAAAATGCTAGACACATAAATGATTAATACTAAATGGATAAAATGTTTTCTACACTCATGCTCCAAACTATTTTTAAGTCACCTTGATTGAAGTTCCCTGAGTTAAAAAGTAAATGTCTCATGTATTTATTTTTATCCTGTCAAGATTTAAGACCTACAACGTATCAAGAAAAAAACCAATCAGATTAAAAAAGTTTAATTTTCAGCTTGCTTCAGTTTATCTAGTGTAACCCAGTACTTCAGGAATAAAGTAGAATCGTGCATTTCTCCTATCTCTTCTGCTCCTTGTACAAATATCCCCAAGTTAGCAAATATGGAAAGCATGTTTAAGAAAATTATATGGCTAATATGTTTGTTCATTTCAAAAAGAACAACAAAAGACAGGCTTAACACACAACCATTTGATAGAAGTCTTTCTGACCAACCTGGAAAATAATTATTGAACTATGAAAGCAGTTTTGTTAAAAGAAACAATGTAGGTTCTATCCTTTACCATGCTCAATTCTTCCCATCCACCTTTCATCTCTCAAGTTTAAGTCCACTTTCTTTGAATCTCTAACATTCCCATTTACCAAACCTAAACTTATATTTAGCCCAATTGCAGACAATAAATTCCCTGGGTTTTCAAGGTTCTTAGTGTTAACAGTCTAGAAAGGCTTCAGTTAAGTGCCAAGTTTTTATAAAATGAGTTAAGAGACACAAAATTCTTTCACTCAGCATAGATGAATACTTATTTGCAAGCTAGCTTAACAAAACTGTCAAAATGGAGAAGTATTTTTCTGGGAGTGTCTGTTGGCTTCCCGAAACAATCCAAAAAAGAGCATCTTTTTAATTGTTAATAAATCTAATGTAAGATTTATAATTTTAGGTTACCTGAGGCATGCCTCCCCTGATTCTGTGGCATTCTTTGGAAGAGATCGTGGTTGTATTCATAATATCTATAGTCTTCATGTGCACGATCTCCAAGTGGGCGCCTTCTCTGACCATCAAAATAATTATCTGAATAATAATATCGGGAACCAGAGTCTCCATTTTCAACAGCAAAATTAACTTCTGTTAAAAATGACTGAGAAGATCCATATTCCCTAGGGACATCTGCTAGACTTCTGGCAAGATAAGAAGGTGCAGATAATCTGTTGCTTTCTCTTCTCATTATTTCATGAGGTGTTCTTTGAATTGGAGTTCTAAGAAAACTCTGGTTTCTTGAAACTATTCCATCTCCAGAAGCTGAAAAGGCATTAGGGCTTGAATCTGGCAAACAGATATCAGTTCGTCTTGGAATTGTTGGACCATGCCGAATAAATGAAGGCATGAGATCTATAATAAAACAGAGTAAAATGACCACTTCATTAAGGAATAAAAACACTTTTCAAAAGTTGTTCATTTACACCTATTACCCCAAAATGCAAAATTTCAATGGACTCAGCACACATCATTTAAAATTCTGACTTAAGCTGATAGTACTTAGGTATTTTAAAATAAAGGCTAATTAATATTTTCCCACTCAAATGAACTTATAATTTGTAGGAATGGGGTATGTGTAAACTTAGGATCAAATGTATTCTACATACCACCACAAAAAACATGATGAAATGTCAGTAAGCTTAATTATGGTTAATGAAATACTCATGAATAAATGTGTAAAAATAGGAAACAATCTAACAAATAAACAGTTACCAGTATAATTTAAGATTATTCTTTGTTTTATTGATTTCAGTTCATTTTCAAAATTCCCAAAAATCTTTTTTCAAGCAAACACAATTTCAAGAATAAAACAAAACTTTATATGCTATTCCCAAACATGTTAAGGTAGGTTCCTTTAAAAAACATTAGGGGGAGCCTGGGTGGCTCAGTCCTTTGAGCATCTGACTTCAGCCTAGGTCATGATCTTGAAATTCTCGAGTTCAAATTCGAGCCCTGCACTGGGCTCTGTGCTGACAGCTCAGAGTCTGGAGCCTCTTACAGATTCTGTGTCTCCCTCCCTCTCTCTCTCTGCCCTTCCCCCACTGGCGCTCTCTCTCAGAAATTAAAAAAATAAACATTAAAAAAATTTTCTTAAATAAAAAAACTTTAAAATAATTAACCTGGTTTCCTCTCAGAAGTACTAGTACACTAGTACTAGTACACTAATCAATCAATAGCTGGAAAGCCAAAAATTTAGCTATGAAACTTAACAAATAAAAAGATCTCATTTCAAACAGGCACACAAATGTTGAATCAGTTCAAAAATGCCAAGCCTCAAACTATGGCTCCCTTAAGAACAAGTAATTATAATTCAAAACAAAAGATAACAGAACAATGGCCTTCAGGATATAGTACTTCTGAATACAGAACTTAAATGGCTTAGACATGCCAGGTTAGAAAGCAAAAACTTTATAACATTAAGAAAACTAGATTTGAACATTTTTATTAGTTAAGTAAACAATTAGAAAGCACCGATATTAATAAGCTTTGGAAGCTAACTCTAGAAAATTAATATTCAAATAAACAAGTCTCAAAACTCAAAATTAAAAAATAAAATACTACACCATTATTTGCTTTAGAGTATGGCAAACATATTTCATGATTTCAAGTCATGTTTAATAAAGTTTATTTGCAGCAAACTGCAAGCTATCATAAATTTAACCAAAAACCTAAAAGCATATGTAACCGAAAAATAAACTGCTAAAAAAAGGCTTAAAAATCCATTTTCAGGGGCACCTAGCTGGTTCAGCAGGAAGAACAAGCAGCTCTTGATTTGGGGGTCATCATTTCCAGCCCCACATTGGGTGTAGAGATTATTTAAATAAACTTAAAAAACAAATAAATAAAAATCAATTTTCAGCTTACTGATGCAGCCATCTGATCTATTCTGATGTTCTATTAAGAAAGACTGCAAATATGAGAATAAATCTCTAAAGCTGATGATGTGGTTATTATTTTAAAAAAAAAAACATGCTCCACGCCTGGTGGCTCAGTTGGTAAAACATCCTGTCCAACTCTTGATTTTGGCTCAGGTTATGATCTCACAGTTATGTGAGTTTGAGCCCTGCATGGGCCTCTGTGCTGTCAGCATGGAGCCTGCTTGGGATTCTCTCTCTTTCTCTCTCTCTCTCAATCTCTCTCTGCCACTCCCTCACTTTCACTGTCTCTGTCTCTCTCAAAATAAATAACTAAACTTAAAAAAAAAAATGCTCTCCACACCTTTCTGTGTGATCCTGGATAAACAGTAGGAACCTCCATCAACAGCTTTCCCAATTACAGTATGAGGTAATTAATGGTTAAGTCACAAGGTTATTAGGAGCTTCCAAGAAGGACACTTACACCAAGTGCCCAGTATGCAGTATGAACATCAAAATATTAGTTCCTTACGTCACAAATGTCATGAACACATAAACAAAAATTAAAAATTCAAAAGATTCAGTTGAAAAATCAGAGTCAAATACTTAAATTGAAGCGTGATGGGGAGATGGAGAGAAATACCAGCTATTAGAAAAAGAAAAACCTTTCTGGCAATTTCTCCTAAAATACGATAGAAATCATTTTGAGTACCTCGCCTTTTTTGGAGTCGGGGGAGGGTGTTATTTGAAGCAATTCTCACGAATATACCCAAATACACATAATTTTGGCCCTCTACTCTAAGATCTAAGATTGATGAGGCTTTCGGGAGCGGCTACAATAGCGACGATCAACTGTCACCTCTTCACGTCTGACTTCCAGCAGAAGGGCTAAGGAATTCTACCCGAGTTTGCATAACTTCAGTCCGAAATGTTTGCAAACACAAGGCATAACTCGAAGTATCTAGAAGAGGAAACAGTATGCCCCAGTCTAATCACTTTCACCCCTACAGCATCAGGCAATCAGCAACCGAAGTGTTTCCCAAAGAACCTCTTGCTTCCAGTAATCAAAATGAAACAACACTCTGCCACCGGGAGACAGGAAAGTTTGCTGTTTTTAGGGAGGCCCACTAATCTAAATTTTAGGGAGGGACTAATCTAAGTTTCTTAACTTTATCCGCTTTCATACGATTACCACCACTAGGGCACACAAAAAATTAAAGAAGAGTATTTCACGGAGCCAAACCGGAAAGAAAGCCGCGGGGAGCCGCGTCGGCGCCCCGCCTGGCTCCCCGCAGCTGCTCGGGCCAGGTGTGGGTGCGCCCCGCCCGACACTCACTCCGCAGCAGAGGCGACGTCTCCTTCTTCACGTACTTCCCCTGCACCTCGGCCGGCTTGGACACTTCGTTTTTGGTTTTCTTTCGGGACAGCATCCTTGTCGACGAGGCCCCAGGCCGCGCCAAGCAGCCTCTTTAGGGCTCCGAGCAGGGCACCGGTCGGCCGCGCCGCCACCTCCGCCGCCGCCGCCGCCTCCTTCCCTCCCGAGCCGCCGCCGCCGCCGCCGCCGCCACTCCGCAGCCCGGGGTCGCCCGCAGGGACTGCCGCATGTTCGGGGCGCTAAGCGCGCCGGCCACAGCTCAGTTGCTTGTCAGTTCCCTCTCGGAAATCTGCCCACTCCGCGGCGCTGCCCTAGAACTCCGTGAGCAGAGGCCAGAAACGCCTGGCCAGGGCCATGGTCCGCCGCGGGCCGCCTAGTAACCGCTACCGCCGCCACCACCTACGTCCCGTAAACTTTCCCCGCGGCCGCTGGGAATTCTGGGAAACTCTACGCTGCGCGAGCGCCGCCGCCGCTCCTCCCCCACCCCAGGTCCGGGGCGCGGCTTGGGCTGCGGGACGCCGGGAGGCGCTGTCAGCTAACGGGCCGGCCCCGCTGTCTCCTCGGAGGAGAAGCCGGTCCTGCGGACCGCAGAGGTCAGAGGACGATGTCCGCCAGACTGAGAGCGGAGGCCGTCGCACGCTTTTGCTGTGGAACCCCTTCTACACCACAGATTTTCCCCCAGGACCTTGAGGGAGCGGGCGACGCCCCCCGACGCGTTCCAGTCGTCATCCTTGAGTGAGGACGTCCCTCTTGGAGTTTCTTTGGCTGGTAAATTCAGGTCCCTGCTAACGCAGAATGCGAAGAGTTGAAGGACCACAAGCCTCCGGCTAGTGCGGTGACAAAAAATTCAAGATGCCCCTTTTAATTGAGAACATTAATCTGCCCGGTACTAATATAAATCAGTCATCTGTACGCCAGGGTGCGTCTTTCTGATAAAGGAAAAACGGAGGAAAAAAGCAAAATGGAGTTTATAGTACTTCTTACTTCTATAAGTTTGATGTTAGCATAGTATTTTATCATCAATCTTATTGTTACATTTAATAATTCCTCTTGGAATTAAATATTACAATCTTAGAATTTTTTTTTTTTTAGGATTTAAAGCACTAAAGGTCAAAGACCTGAAAATTTTAATTTAAAACAAAACTTAGTTTCTTCTGTGTAACTTAGAGGCGCTCCCAAATGTAGGCAATAATATTTGGAAAATAAGGGGATCCATTCCCTAGTGAGCAGATTAAGGCTTGGATGATGGAGAATGTTTTCCCTGAGATTGAAAGCATGTTAGATGTAAAACAAATAAAAAGCAAGGAATTTTTTACTTCTTAAGATTAGAAAAATGGTCAAATTTTGTTTTGCCATCAACAAGCAAATAAGATGTTTATCTAGTGTCTGTCTCTATCCTTGCATGCTGTTATGCTCCCTTGGTGCAGAGTTTCTCACAATTAATAACCAACAAATAATTATTGAGTATCCACTATGCTAGGCACTGTTCTAGATGCTTCAAATATAGCAATAGACAAAACAGACAAGAATCCTTACTCTCATGGGGAAGAGAGACAATAGAGGAAAACAAATAAAACATACTGTGTTATTACATAGTAGTAAGTGTGGAGGTGAAAATAAGAAAAAGAGGTTTGTGATTTTAGGCAGTGTGATAGAATAACACAGAAGGCTCATGAGAAGGATGTTGGGGTTAATTGGCAAATTGAAGGACTGGTAAGTCCATGTAGCTGGAGTAGAGGAGGAGAATAGTGGGAATTAAGTTAGGCAACAAGGCTAGGGCCTTGTAGGTCATTGCAAAGAATTTCACTTTAAGCAGAGGAGTGACATCGATCTAACTTAATGTTTTAAAAAGATTGCTTTGGATGCTGTGCTGAGAATGGATTGAAAGGGAACAAAGGGAAAAGTAAAAAGATCAGTCAGAAGCTGTTGCTGGCTTGGACCAGGGTAACAGCAGTAGGGATGATGAGAAGCACTCATGTTTTGAACATATCTTGAAGACAGAGCCAAGGGGCGCCTGGGTAGCTTACTCAGTTGAGCATTGGACTCTTGATTTCAGCTCAGGTCATGATCCCAGGGTTGTGGGATCGAGCCCCACTTTGGGCTCTGCACTGAGCATGGAACCTGCTTAAGACTCTCTCTCTCTCTCTCTCTCTCTCTCTCTCTCTCTCTCTCTCTGTGTGTGTGTGTGTCTGTCTGTCTGTCTGTCTCTCTTCCCCTCTCTCCCTCCTTCTGCCCTTCTCCCCTGCACACACCTGCTCGTGTTCTCTTTGTGCTCTCTCCCTCCCTCCCTCCCTCCCTCTCTCTCAAAGTAAAAAGGACTGAGCCAACAGGATTTGTTGGCAGATTGAATATGAAGTGTGAGAGAAAGAAATCAAGGATCACTCCTGTACGTATGTAAATCTTAATGACAAAACAGAACTCCATAAACAGCAGAGTAGACGCTGAGAAGAACACGAGAAAAGCTGTGACTTGTTCCTATGGTTCAGGTAGTAAGGCCCAGTACTAAAAAGTGATGGTCATGTGGATGAGAAGGAGTGACGAAACAAATGAGGAGACACTGAGGTTTTGTTATAGATAGGTGATGAACGTGGGCAATGAAAGAGAGACAGGGGTCCTCGAAGCACCAGGTTTCTGCCCAGGCCTTACCTCAGAAGGAGAAGAGAACAAAAGGATATTAGGACCTTGTTAATAACGCCAGCTCTTCTGCACCTGGAGTTTTCTCAAAGACAGAAATACAGGCCACATTTTACATTCATGAGGGAAGGAATTAGAATTTTATAGTTGGAAAAGAATTCTGACATCAGCTAGGCTAACCTCATTTGATCGATGTGGAAACAAAACTAGAAAAAGTAAGTGTTTGCCTCAGATTATATTCCTAGTTAGTGGTAGACCAGTCTCTGAACTGGGGTTTTCTATTCCCATGTTGTGCCTCTTTCTGCTGTGGCACAACAAGAATCCCACTAAGTGAGTCCGGACTGTTTCTAACACAGTTGTTTTGAAAGTCATCCATGTTCTCTACTAGGCACTCCCCTTTTGAATGATATTTCAATTCTTTAAATTACAGCACAGAGAAAGTCTCAGTTAGGTGCTCTTTTTAAGAGTTATCATTTGCGTTTTTATCAAGGAGAGTAAATTCCAGAATTAACGATCTGCAGACAGTCTCAGCAGTTGCAATGCATAGCAGTATGTGAACTTTGAGGACAAATCCTTAAATCTAGAGGCTTTGAATTCACATCTGTTTTCTAGAAATTCCTGGACTTCTGGGAGTTTTTATTAAGGAATCCAGACTTTGCAGCTATAGTTCTCCAGACATTGCTTTTGATAAGGCTAATACTGTATTACAGACTAGAGATATTCTCCTCCTTGCAGTTGCATTCTCAGTGGAGAAAACTGACAGGGAGTTACCCATGTCTTAACTTTTTTATTAATTTAGCATTAAAATTTCTTTTAAAGGAAGTGATAAGGTAGGACTCTGGGCTAACCTCATAGCTCTCTGGATCTTAGTTTTCTCATCTGAAAATGAAGAAATTGTACAAGCTGAGTTCCCAAAGTGTCTTTCAGCCCTACAGTTTTGTGCCATATCCATAGGAGAAGATATACAAAAATTAAAACAGTTGCCCTAGTAGGATAATAGGCAGATAGGTGATTTCTCATCTTTAAAAATCTTTATCTTTATTGTTGTTTTCACTAAGACAAAACTTAAAGTTACCATATCAGCATTATATAAAATTATTATTAGCATAAAAATAAAATTTCATGCCTGATTGCTACTTTCAAAGAGAGCCGAGATTCTTATGCTGTTTCTATTTTCTGTTGCCAGAAATGCGTAAAATTTGAAAAGGTGAACTACCTAATAAAGGATGGTTCAAGTAAGGACCAAATGGAAGTAAGCCCTACATATGGAGCTCTGTCACAGACTATGAGTCTGGAGTTCTTTCTTGTTCAGCAAGAGAGCGAACGCAGAATTAAATATGACAGAGACTAATGTCCAGGAGGAGACTAGAGCCCCGAAGAGTGCTTTCTTCTCTGTATTTATTGAGCACTCAAGATCTTACACACATGGTGATCATGAAGAAAACGGTATCTTAACACATGTAAACGTGGAGAAAACAATCAGATAGTAATCATTAACTTGTGTGTATAAGAAGCAAAGCGTCTAGGGGGCAAGTGGAATTTGTGATCAAAGTATATATTAGCGTCAGATGGAACGTAATTTCCTGCAGATGATATAACAAGTTACTCATGATCCAATTATAATATCTTGCCAGCTAACTTTGGGTGCTTTCATCCCATGGTGGCGGCTTTCTGCCCTAAGCTTTTTTCTAACCCATTTATGTAAGTAGAACCTATTTCCCCCACAGAGCTTTTAAAAAAAAAGAAGGGAGAGAGGATTGTCTACTCTCCAACTCACTCTTCTTGATCATACAATAAGAGAAACTAAATCTGAATCAAGAGGAAGTAATAACTATGCCAGACTCTCAGGCTTTTCAGGCCTCCAAAGTTTAATCTTAAAATCTGGAGGGTAAGTTCCTGAGTAACTTTTTAAGCAGAAGCTTCATTTGTTCCCTGTGAAGGGTAAGGATGTGTGATGTTTACATGGTTCTGAAAATATAAACACCTAATATTAGGAACTAAGTTGGGTTCCCAAACTCTTAGTGTCTGATGAGTCCCTTCCCCCACCAAAATAATGTGGAGAATTAGTATCGTAAGTCTGATCAAAAAGGGTCAAGCTGTGTCCCTAAGTTTAGCTCTTATTCCCATATACTGTTATTGACTAGATTTAGAGGTCTTCTGAAACCTTGACAAGTAGCCAGAATGAGTCTTGTAGCTTGATAATGCTAGCCTTTGACTTGAGTTTTCTGTCCTTGTAGGTCTTTCTGTATCTTCGCCTCTCTAGCCCTAGAAACTTTTTCCTTCCAAAATTGGGTCTTACCTTCAGCCACTTTCAGTTTTTATTTTTATATAAAGAAGTGAGAATCAGACTAGTATCAGATTTTTCATCATCAACAGAGACTGCTATACAACAACGGAACAATGCCTTTAAATAAATGAGGAAAAATCAGTTTTAGTTTACAATTCTGTATCCACTCAAAGTGTCAATCAAAAAGCGAAAGGAGCATAAAGACATTTTGGGAATGAGAAAACTCAGAAAATGAACTTCCATATATCCTGTTCTAATAAGTTACTGGAAGGTAAGTTATAACAAAATGAGAGAATAAACTCCCACACACACAAAGAACAAAACAAAAAAAGAAAAATAAGGATTAAAGAAGTAGAGAATCTAACCCAGGAGAGTAATGACTTTAAGTCTAAGTGTCACAGACAACTGGAACTCATTCCAGATTGGAATTAAGAGAACTCTGGGAGGAAGTACCTAGGAATAAATGGGATTAAATAAATCTGTACAAATAAGATGATAAAACCTGGAACAAATTAAGATGATAATGGCTGAAGTTTCAGGGAAAAAAGAAAGGCAATGAAACATGAGAAACTTGGGGGAATGCAGCACCAGTGGCTCTTCTGAAAAGCACCTACTTGAGGGTGAAATCCAACAAACCAAAAGATTTGTCAAAATTTAAAATCAGGATTGGAAGAGTAGTTGAAAATGGATTGATTGTAAGCATTATAAATACATTTTAATATAAAAAAGCCTAAACAATTTTGGGAATTAAGATTTAAAAAAAATCAGACTTTGTCTTGCATTTTTTTCTATCAATACATTTTTAAAACTTTTTACTTTAAAGAGCTTAGTACCTTTAAAAACTTAATGCAGATCTTGCATTTCATCAATACAGGTCTAAATAGGACAGTAAATATCAGGATCCTTTGCCTTTGGCTGGTGATGCTGTTGACTTCACGTGGCTCAGGATTGAGGAACTGGAAATAACAATGTAGACAAAGAGCAGATTCAGTGGAATGAGGAAACTAGAGGGCATGAGAAGGAGGTTGTAGTCAGAGGGGAATTTTATGAGTTTTAAATGATAAGTTACCAGTTGTGAAACATTAGCCAGTAGTTGGAGTAAGGTGGATGTGATGGAATTGAGAAAGGTAAAGAATATGAAGGCAGCATGTCAGATGACATGCAATCTGATAAAAATAAACTGTGAGTCATTGACAAAGGGTGAAGGGAATGTCTAGGAAATCAGTAGTAGAGGAAGAGGAAAGGATAGTGTAAATAAAGGGTATAAAAATACCACATTTCTTCCTTATGATTAATGTATTACTCCAAGGCCTCTGAATTCCAGTAATTTCTATTGAGAAGTTATATTTGGAACTTCTATTCCAAATCCTTCAGTAGTAACATTCAAATACTCTATTTCTCTGATGTATTTCACTGTTAAATTCACAGTCCTCTACATAAATCGGTGCTTGGAATTTCCATAATATATAGTCTCCAAATTTACAGCATATATAGGCTTGATGTCAGGGCCTGATTATCTTATCCATGATTAATGAATAGAACTGAATGATCATCCCTGGCAACCAGGAGAGTTTTCTTTAATTATAGTATCAACAATTTTTCAGTAACAACATTGATGATATTTCTTACTTGGGTTTATAACGACTGAGAATATAGCAGGAATAAAGGAATTTCAAGCTACTTTCTTTATTGTCTCCATTTCTCTTACCCCATAAACACACATCATCCTTCACATAAAAACTCCCATCTAAATCCCAAACCTTAATGTGTTCTAATAGTTTTGATAACTAATATTTGAACTCCCGACACTACTGAGTGCAATATGAGGATCCATGTTGGACAGTCCAAATAAAGGACAAGCATTTTAGCTTTTGTTAAGGATGTGGAGGGGTGCCTGGGTGGCTCAGTTGGATGAGTGTTCTACTTCGGCTCAGGTCATGATCTCACAGTTCGTGGGTTTGAGCCCCGCATCAGGCTCTGTGCTAACAGCTCAGAGCCTGGAGCCTGCTTCAAATTCTGTGTCTCCCTCTCTCTACCCCATCTCCACTCGCACTCTGTCTCTCTTTCTCTCAAAAATAAAATAAAAACTTAAAAGGATATGGAGAAACCCGCAATCAAATCAGTGATTGTCTCTCATGTGAACATCCTTATAGTTGAATCCCTGTACACGTTTCTTTGGATTAAACTTTTAGAAGTAGCATCTCTGGGTCAGAGTGTGATAGTTTAGATGATGGCACCCCATAGATATCCACATCCTAATCCCCAGAACCTGTGAATATGTTAACATGGTAAAAGGGACTTTGCATGATAAAGGGACTTAACTAATTGAGGATCTCCAGATGGGGAAAGTATCTTGGATTTTCCAGGTGGGCTCAATGTAATCACAAGCATACTCATAAGAGTAGAAGGCAATGTAATGATGGAAGCCAGAGGCTGGAGTGATGTGAGGAAAGAGCTATGAGCTAAGGAAAAGGGATGTGGATAGCATCCATAAACCCATAAGCTGAAAAAGCCAAGGAAATTAATTCTCCCCTTAGGGCTTCTGGAAGGAAACAGCGCTGCAGACATTTGGACTTTAGCCCAGAGAGACAGATTTTGAACTTCTAACTGTGAGTGATAAATTCATTTTGTTTGTTGCCACTAAGTTTGTGGTGATTTGTCAATAGGAAACTAATACAAACAATTTGCAAATAGTTTCACAGTTTTGATCACTGAATTTCCTATCAGCATTGGGTGGGAGTGTTTCTCTTTAATCTCCACTTTTGTTCATGTCCTTTTTCATGTAAATAGGCTGTAAACTTTTCTAGGGTATAGAATATGTCCTCTGCCTCTCTTTTCATCTCACACAAGTCTCCTGAATTTGATAGATACACAAAAGTATATATTAACAATGTTGATGAATTTCGGTAGAGTAAGAAAGTACTGAAGAAAAATTTGACCTGAATTTTTTTAAAGAAATGCATACGTTTCACTCTGAGCCTTCTAACAATAGATTAAGTATCGTATCATGTGTTTTAGAGTTAAGGGAAAACAGGAAACAAGTAGTAGGAGTAAATGTATCAGGAATTCCTAATATCTCATCCTGAAAGTACAAACTTAGCAGACCCATTATATACTATTTTGTTACCAAAATGAGAGAAGCAGTGGGAAAAAAATTAAAGGAAAGAAATAGAAATATCACACTATGCAGATTAATAATGCAGACACCTGAACATAGATCATGATTAACCTTCTTCTTATCCTTTTTCCACCTGTGTTGTAACACACGTTTCTATTGTTGCCCCTTTACTTTTTTTTCTTAATGGCTTTGACGTATAAGTGACATACACTGAAATGCATGTGTTTAAAGTATACAATTTGGTAAGTTCTGACATAAGTATAAAACCTGAGCAAACATAACCATAATCAAAATAATGAAGATAGACATCACCCCAAAAAGTTTCCTTGTCACCTTTTGTATTCCCCCTTTGTGGTTTCTTCACACAACCTCCCATATGATCTGCTTTCTGTCACTATAGATCAGACTGCAGGGGCTTGAAGTTTGTATAAATGAAGCTAAACAGTGTATATGTCTTTTACTCAAAATATTTTGAGATTTATCCATGTTGTGTTTATAATAACTCATTCCTCTTCATTGGATTAGTAGTTTATGGTTTGGACATAACCACAATTTGTTTATCCATTTATCTATTGATGGACATTTGGGTTGTTTTCAGGTATCAGCCATTAGAAGTAAAGCTGCTGTGAGCATTCATGTACATACCTTTATATGAACACGTGCTTTCATTTCTTTTGGTTAAATACATAGGAAAGCGGTGTCTGGGTAATGTGATAGATATATTTCTAACTTTGTAAGAAACTGCTAAACTGTTTTCCAAAGTGGTTGTACCATTTTACAGTTTCACCATCAGTGTTTGTGAAAGTTCCAGCGAGTCCACATCCTTACTCACACTTGTTCTGTTCATTTTCGGTTAGCCATTCTAATAGGTATGTAGTGATATCTCACAGTGATTTTAATTAGTCTTTGTCTAATAACTTGAGATGTTGACATTTTTTCATTCTTATATCTTGTTTGGTGCCCGTTTTTATTAGGTTTACTTGTTGAGTTTTGAGAGTGTATTATTCTTAGTAAAGGTCCTTTAAAAGAGAGTTTACTTCGTATGACTTGTATCTATTTAAATGTATTAAGACTTGTTTTACAGCCCAAAACATGGTCTGTTTGGGTAAATGTTTCATGTGCACTTGAAAAACATACGTATTCTGCTGTCAGGTGGAATGTTCTACAAATGTCAACTCAGGTTTGCTGATAGTGCTTAAGTCTTCTACATCTATGGTAGGCAAGTTAATAGAACCCCAAAGGTATATATACTAATCCCCATAATTTGTGAGTATGTAACTTTACATGGCAGAGGGGACTCTGCTGACATGATTAGGTTAAATACTGACATGGGGAGAGTATCCTGGATGGTTCAGGTGGGTCCAGTTTCATCATATGGGCCCTTAATAGCAGAGGACTTTTCCCATCTATAATCAGAGGAATCTGTGACTAGGGAAAAGGAGAGAAATTCACCATTGCTTGCTTTGAAGATGAAGAGGGTCATGAGCCAAAAAAATGTAGGTAATCTCTAGAATCTAAAAAAGGTAAAGAAATGAATTTTCCTAGATAATGCAGAAAATAGTGCAGCCCTGATGATATCCTAATTTTAGCCCAATGGGACCTGTGTTAACAATTCTGACTTACAAAACTGTAAGATAAATTTATATTGTTTAAGCCCCCAGATTTGTGGTATTTGTTACAGCAACAAAAGAAAAAGAATACATTGGCCCGTGTAGTTAGTATTTCTCGTGCTCTTCTTTTTGTTGTTGTTATTGTTTAGACCCAGATTTCCAATTGGTATCATTATTTTACCTATGTAAAACATTTCCTTTAATAGCTCTAATAGTGTAGGTCTACTGTTGATATAATATTACAGCTTGTTTACATCTAGAAATGTCCTTTCACATTTTTAAACAATTTTTTGTTTTCTTTTTGGTTTTATTTTTTCACTGGGTAAAGAATTCTAGATTAGAATCTTCTTTATCTTCTTTTAGTATTTTATAGATAGTATTCCAATACATAGCTTGCATATTTTTATGATGAAAAACTTGTCATCTTTACTTTTGTTTCTCTTTATATGTCTTTTTCTTTGGCTCTGGAAATGAGTGGGATATGGATTTATAAACCATGGTTTATGATAAGAGAAATACGTATTCTTTGGTGAGAAATAGATAACACGAAGGTTGACAAAATTACATTTGTCTGTAGGCTAACTGTAAGTAACATATAGTAATGGTTCTCAAACTTCTTGGTCTCAGGACTACTTTGCACTCTTAAAAATTATTGAAGACCTTAAAGAGATCTTGCTTATTTGGGTTACATCGATCAGTATTAATGACTATGTTAGAATTAAAATTGAGAAAAATTGTAAAGTGTTATTTTATAAGGCCATTATATCTTAACACAAATAACATTTTTTAATGACCACATTTCCAAAAAAAAAAAAAAAGATTTGGATAGAGTTATAAAGAAATCTCTTTAGGGGCACCTGGGTGGTTCAGTCAGTTGAGTCTTGGTTTTGGCTCAGGTCATGATCCCAGGGTCATGGTATTGAGCTCCTTGTCAGGCTTGGTGCTGAATGTGGAGCCTGCTTGGGATTCTCTCTCTCTCCTCCCTCTACCCTTCTCTCTCTCTCTCTCTCTCTCTCTCACTCAAATAAAAAAAGTCTCTTTAGGGGTGCCTGGCTGACTCAGTCAGTAGAGCATACGATTCTTGATCGTGTGGGTCATGAGTTCAAGCCCCATATTGGGCATGGAGCCTACAAAAAATAAATAAAATAAAAAATCTCTTTAAAGTCTGGGTTAATACATAATAGCTGAATTATCTCCTTTGTGTTTTTTAAGTTTTATTTATTTTGAGAGAGAGAGAGAGAGAGAGAGAGAGAGAAATACGAGCGGGGGAGGGACAGACAGAGAGGGAGACAGAATCCCTAGCAGGCTCCACACTGTCAGCACAGAGCCTGATGCAGGGCTTCAACCCAGGAAACCATGAGATCATGACCTGAGCTGAAACCAAGAGCTGGATGCTTAACTGACAGCTACCCAGGCACCCCTCTCATCTGTTTTTGCGTTCAATCTGTTATATGTACACATTGTTTTGGTTGAAGTTACATGAAGAAAGCCTGGCTTCACGTATTAAGTAGTTGGAAAGGGGGAGGGGAATATTTTAATAATCCTTTTCAGATAATTGTGGATATTAGTCACTGATTATATGAATTAGCCTAATTCAACAAATAGTAGTTTCTCAAAAGCAGGTTGTAATGGGGAATCTGAAACCATACCTCAATTGAACTTTTTGGACTCTGCTACATTAGTATCTACTGTCTGTCCTAGACTTCAGATCTTTTATCTTGGCAAGATTTTATAACCTCATGCATTGGTCAAATATTGGTTACTAAGTTGTGTACATCTTCTCATTCTTATATATATCATTAGATAATATCTTAAAATCACATTCATAAAGTTCACCACTGATTTAATAGTCTTTAGGTACCAGGAAGCTATTAAAGTCACCATGGCAGGTACAATTTTTCAAAATTCTAACTTTCTCTTGAAAACTTAAATTTGGTCATTGACAACAAATATGATCAGCTGTTGTTTGAACTTCCTCATTTTCAAGGAACTGTCCAGATATCAAAGTCTGAATAACTAGTTTGTCGGCCTATGGTTCTTTTCCCCCCAGTTTTATTGAGGTATAACTGACATGTAACTTTGTAAGTTTAAGGTGTACAACTTGATGATTTGATATATATATTTTGAAATGATGAACATAATAAGTTACCACACCCCTCACCTCCTGTAGTTACAGTGCGTGCGTGTGTGTGTGTGTATGTATGTATGTATGTAGTGAGAACTCTTAGCAATTTTCAAATATACAATATAGAATTGTTAACTATAGTTACCATGCTGGGCATTATATCCCCAAAATGTGTTCATCTTATAACAGAAAATCTGTACCCTTTGACTACCTTCACCCATTTCCTCCACCCCCACCATACCCCTGGCAACCACCAATCTACTGTTTCCATGAGTTTAGTTTTTTGTTTTTTGTTTTTTTTTTTTTAGATTCGACATATAAATGAGACCATATGGTGTATGTGTTGATCTGATTTCACTTAGCATAGTGTCCTTAACATGTATCCATGTTGTCACAAATGGCAAGATTTTCTTCTCTTTTTTTGTTTTTTTTTTCTGGCTGAACAATCCATGATACATACACACGCACCACATTTTGTTTATCCATTCATCCCTTGACGGACACTAGGTTGCTTCATGTCTTGGCTATTATTAAATAATGCTGCAGTGAACCTGAAGGTGCAGATATATTTTTGACCTAGTGTTTTCATTTTCTTCAGATATTTGGAAGTGGAATTGACAGATGATATGGTAGTTCTATTTTTAGTTCTAATTCTAGTGTAATTAACATTCAATGTTATAGGAGTTTCATGTGTGCAATCTAGTGATTCAGCAATTCTGTACATTACTCAGTGTTCATCCTGTTAAGTGTACTCTTAACCTTCTTCAACTATTTCATCCATCTTCCCTCTGGTAACCATCAGTATGTTCTTTATATTTAAGAGTCTGTGTTTTGGTTTGGTTTGGTTTGTCTCTTTTTTAATTTGTTTCTTAAATTCCACACATGAATGAGATCATATGATTTTTGTCTTTAATTTTTTTACTTAGCATTATACCTTGTAGATCCATCCCTGTTGTTGCAAACAGCAAGATTTCATTCTTTTTTATAAAACATTTATTTAAAGTCAAGTTAGTTAACATACAGTGTAGTATTGTGTTCAGGACCAGAACCCAGTGATTCATCACTTAGATATAACACCTAGTGTTCATCCTGAAAAGTGTCTTCCTTAATGCCCATCACCCATTGAACCCATTCCTTGACTCCCTACTTCAGTAACCCTCCGTTTACTCTCTGTATTTGAGTCTATTGTGGTTTGCCTCCCTCTCTGTCTCTTATTTTTACCTCCCTTCCCCTATGTTCATCTGTTGAGTTTCTCAAATTTCACATCTGAATGAAATCATGATATCCATCTTTCTCTGACTTATTTTGCTTAGCATAATACCCTCCAGTTCTACCACGTTGATGCAAATGGCAAGATTTTGTTCTTTATCATTGCTGAGTAGTATTCCATTGTATAAATATACCACTTCTTCTTTACCCATTCATCAGTTGATGGACATTGGGGCTCTTTCCATAATTTGGCTATTGTTGATAGCACTGCTATAAACATTGGGGTGCCTGTGGCCCTTCGAATCAGCATTTTTGTATCCTTTGGATAAATACCTAGCAGTGCAATGGCTGGGTCATAGGGTAGTTCTACTTTTAATTCTTTGAGGAACCTCCATACTGTTCTCCAGAGTGGTTGCACCAGTTTGCATTCCCACCAGAGGTGCAAAAGAGATCTTCCTTCTCCGCATCCTTGCGGAGTTGTTTTCTGAGTTGTTAATTTTAGCCATTGTGACAGGTGTGAGGTGGTATCTCATTATGGTTTTGATTTGTATTTCTCTGATGCTGAGTGATGTTGAGCACCTTTCCAATATATCATTTGCAAATATCTCCTCCCATTCCTTCGTGTTTTGTTGATTTGTCCTTTGCTGTGCAGAAGCTTTTTATCTTGATGAGGTCCCAATAGTTCATTTTTGCTTTTATTTCCCTTGCCTCCAGAGACATGTCAGGTAAGAAGTTACTGCAGCGGAAGTCAAAGAGGTAGCTGCCTGTTTTCTCCTCTAGGATTTTGATGGTTTCATGACTTAGTTATGTCTTTCATCCATTTTGAATTTATTTTTGTGTATGGTGTAAGAAAGTGGTCCAGTTTCGTTCTTCTGCATGTCACTATCCAGTTTTCCAGCACCATTTGCTGAAGAAAATGTCTTTTATCCATTGAATACTTTTTCCTGCTTTGTCAAAAATTAGTTGGCCATACATATGTGAGTCCATTTCTGGGTCTTCTATTCTGTTTCATTGATCTGTGTGTCTGTTTTTGTGCCAGTACCATACTTTCTTGATTACAGCTGTGTAATACATCCTCAAGTCTGGGATTGTGATGCCTCCAGCTTTGGTTTTCTTTTTCAGGATTGCTTTGACTATTCGGGGTGTTTCTGGTTCCATACAAATTTTTTTAAAATGTTTTATTTATTTTTGAGAGAGAGAAAGGCAGCGTGAGCAGGAGAGGGTTAGAGAGAGAGGGAGACACAGAATCTGAAGACAGACTCCAGGCTCTGAGCTAGCTGTCAACACAGAGCCTGACGCGGGGCTCAAACCCACAAACCGCGAGATCATGACCTGAGCCAAAGCCTGACGCTCAACCGACTGAGCCACCCAGGCGCCCCTGGTTCCATACAAATTTTAGGATTGTTTGTTCTAGCTCTGTGAAGAATGCTGGTGGTGTTTTGATATGTATTGCATTGAATGTGCAGATTGCTTTGGGTAACATAGACATTTTAGCAATATTTGTTCTTCCAATCCATGAGCATGGAATGTTTTTCCATGTCTTTGTGTCTTCAGTTTCTATCATAAGCTTTTTATAGTTTTCAGCATACTGATCTTTTACCTTTTTGGTTAGGTTTATTCCTAGATATCTTACAGTTTTTGGTGCAATTGTAAATGGGATCGATTCCTTGATTTTTATTTTTATTTTTATTTTTATTTTTGCTTTCTGCCGCTTCGTTATTGGTGTATAGAAATGCAAACAGTTTCAATATGTTGATTTTGTATCCTGCAACTTCACTGATTTTGTGTATCAGTTCTAGCAGTTTTTTGGTGGAGTCTTGGGGATTTTTATTGTAGAGTATCATGTCATCTGTGAAGAGTGAAAGTTTGACTTCTTCTCTGCCAATATGTATGCCTTTTATTTCTTTTTGTTGTTCCATTCCTGAGGCTAGGAATTCCAGTACTAGGTAACAACAGTGGCGAGAGTGGACATATGTGTCATGTTCCTGATACCACGGTGAGAGCTCTCAGGTTTTCCCTATGGAGGATGATACTAGCTATGGGCCTTTCATATATGGCCTTTATGATGTTGAGGTATATTCATTCTATCCCTACTTTCTTGAGGGTTTTTATCAAGACAGGATGCTGTTTTGTCAAGTGCTTTTACTGCATCTATTGAAAGGATCAAATGGTTGTTATCTTTTCTTTTATTAATGTGGTGTATCACGTTGACTGACTTGCAAATATTGAAGCGGCCTGGCAGTTCAGGAATAAATCCCACTTGAACATGGTGAATAATTCTTTTTAAGGGCCTGTTGAATTTGATATGCTGGTATCTTGTTGAGAATTTTTGCATACAGGTTTATCAGGGATATTGGCCTGTAATTCTCCTTTTTAGTGGGGTCTTTGTCTAGTTTTGGTATCAAGGCAGTGTTGGCTTTATAGA
Organism: Cryptoprocta ferox; assembly: GCA_028646485.1. NCBI lineage: Eukaryota > Metazoa > Chordata > Mammalia > Carnivora > Eupleridae > Cryptoprocta > Cryptoprocta ferox. Next base: position 46,232,314 of record CM053560.1, on the reverse strand, counting down.
ACATTTGGAAGCTTTCCTTTCATTTCTATTTTTGGAACATTTGAGAACAATATGTGTTAACTCTGCTTTAAGTGTCTGGTGGAATTCCCCTGGGAAGCCATCTGGCTCAGGACTCTTGTTGGTAGATTTTTTTTTTATTACTTACTCAATTTCTTTGCTGGTTATGGGTCTGTTCAAATTTTCTACTTTTTCCTGTTTCAGTTTTGGTAGTTAGTGAGATTCTAGGAATTTGTTCAATTTTTGCAGATTGCCCAATTTGTTGGCATATAGTTTTTCATAGTATTCTCTTACAATTGTTGGTATTTCTGTGGTGTTGGTGATCTCTCCTCTTTCATTCGTGATTTTATCTATTTGGGTCCTCTCTCTTTTTGGTAAGTCTGGCTAGGGATTTATCAGTTTTGTTTATTCTTTCAAAGAGCCAGCATTTAGTTTCATTGATCTGTTGTATTGGTTGTTTTTGTTGTTTTTATTTCTGCTCTAATCTTTATTATTTCCCTTTTGCTGGTTTTAGGCTTTATTTGTTGCTCCTTTTCCAGCTCCTTTAGGTGTAAGGGTAGGTTGTGTATTTGGGACCTTTCTTGCTTCTTGAGATTGGCCTGAATTACTATGTACTTTACTTTTAGGGCTGCCTTCACTGAATCCCAAATGGTTTGGACCGTCGTGTTTTCATTTTCATTTGTTTCCATATGTATATATTTTTTACTTCTTCTTTAATTTCCTGTTCAACCCATTCATTTTTTAGTAGAATGTTTTTTAACCTCCATGTATTTGAGGGCTTTCCAAATTTTTTCTTGTGGTTGACTTCAAGTTTCATAGTTGTGATCTGAAAATATGCATGTCAATGTCAATCTTTCTGTAGCTGTTGAGGGCTAATTTGTGACCCAGTATGTGATCTGTTCTGAAGAATGTTCCATGTGCACTCAAAAAGAATGTGTATTCTGCTGCTTTAGGATGAAGTGTTCTCAGTATACCTGCTAAGTCCCATCTGGTCCAGTGTGTCTTTCAAAGCCATTGTTTCCTTGTTGTTTTTCTCCTTAGATCTGTCCATTGCTATAATGTGATATTAAAGTCCTCTACTATTATTATGTTATTATCAATGAGTTTCTTGATGTTGGTTAGTAATTTTTTTTTGAGACAGGGAGAGTGCAAGTGGGATGGGGAGGGGGAGAGGAAGAGGAGAATCAGGGGCAGTCTCCACACTCAGTGCAGAGCCCGATGTCGGGACTCAATCCTACAACCATGGAATCATGATCTGAACTGAAATCAAGAGTTGGACGCTCAACCAGCTGAGCCACACTGGTGCCCCTTGTTATTAATTGACTTATATATTTGGGTTCTTTCAAGTTGGAGGCATAAATATTTACAGTTGTTAGATCTTCTTGATGGATAGATCTCTTAATTATGATACAGTGTTTTTCTTCATCTCTTGTTACAGTCTTTGTTTTAAAACCTAGTTTGCTTTAACTATGGCTACTCCAGCTTTCTTTTGATGTACATTAGCATGATAGATGGTTCTTCATCTCCTCACTTTGAATCTACAGGTGTCTTTAGGTCTAAAATGAGTCTCTTGTGGGCAGCATACAGATCAATCTAGTTTTTTTTTTTTTTTATCCATTCTGATACCCTACAGATTGGAGCATCTTGATTGGAGCATTTAGTCCATTTAACATTCAGAGTGATTATTGAAAGATATGAATTTAGTGCCATTTTGTTACCTTTACAGATTCTGTTTTAAAGTCCATTTTGTCTGATGTCACTATTGCTACCCCACCTTACTTTTCACTTCCATTTGCATGATAAATGTTTTTCCATCTCTTCACTCTCAATCTGCATGTGTCTTTATGTCTAAAGTATGTCTCTTGCAGGGAACATAGAGATAGCTCTTACTTTTTTATCTGTTCCATCACACTATGTCTTCTCATTGGAATATTTAGTGCACTTACATTCAGAATAATTTCTGATAGGCATGTGCTTCCATTTTGTTACTTGTTTTATTTTGTTTTTATAGTTCTTTTCCTTTCTTGCTCTTTTTTCTTGTGGTTTGATGTATTTTTTTTAGTGATATACTTGAATTCCTTTCTCTTTATTTTTTGTATATCTATTACAAATTTATGTGGTTACCATTAGGTTTATATATAATATCTTATGCATATAGCAGTCTATATTAAGTTAATGGTTGCTTAAGTTTAAACCCATTCTAAAAGCACTATTTTTTTTTTACTCTCTCCTCCCTCCATGTTTTAGGTATATAGTGTCATACTTTACATCCTTTTATTTCTGAATTCCTTGACTGATTTTTATAGATATAATTGATTTTAGTGCATTTGTACTTCCTATGTTTCTAACTACTATTTATGGTCTTTCCTTTCCATATAGTTTTAATTTCTTGAGGATTCTTCACCGTTTTTCAGAGTGACTGCACCAATTTACATTCCTACCAGAAGTGCACAAGATTCCCTATTCTCCATGTATTCACAAACTTTTACTATTGTTTTTTTGATGATAGCCATTTTAACAGGTGTGAGGTGATACCTCATGGTGTTTTAAAACATTTTTTAAAGTTAACTTACTTAAGCTAACACAAGAAGAAAAATGGAAACCACTCATTTCTCTGACCTTCACCCCCTGCCTCTTACAACCACCAGTATTGAGCTTGTTCTCAGTATATGAACTTTTTTTTTAAGATTTCATGTACAAGAGAGATAATACAGTATTTGTCTTTCTCTGTCTGACTTCACTTAGCACAATGCCCTCAAGGTCCGTCCATGTCATCACAGATGGCAACGTTTCATTCTTTATTATGGCTGAAGAATATTCCAATTTCTGTGTGTTTGTGTGTATTCTAACAAAGTGTGAGGTGATACAGTGATTTTTGACTTGCATTTCCCTTACGATTAATGATATGAACATGACCTTTTCATGTACCTGTTGTCTATCCAATGTCTTCTTTGGAAAAATGTCTATTCGGATTTTTTGCCATTTATGAAGAATTTTTTAAGTTTTATTAGAGAGAGAGAGTGCAAATGGGGAGGAGCAGAGGGAGAGAGAGAGAATCTTAAGCTGGCTCCATACTCAGGAGCCTGATACAGGGCTGAATCCCCTGACCCTGGGATTATGACCTAAGCTGAAATCAAGAGAAAGACCCCCAACTGACTGGGCCACCCAGGTGCCCTAGATCTTTTGTCATTTTTTAAATTGGAACTTTTGATTGTGTATTGAGTTATATGAGTTCTTTATATATTTTGGAGATTAGTCCCTTATCAGATAAATCATTTGCAATTTATTTTTCTCCCATTTATTAGGTTGCCTTTTCATTTTGTTGATGATTTCTTTTGCTGTGCAGAAGATTTTTTAGTTTGATGTAGTCATGCTTGTTTATTTTTGCTTTTTGCTGTTGGTATCATATTAAAAAAATCATCATGAAGAGGCATGTGGGTGGCTCAGTTGGTTAAGCGTCTGACTTTGGCTTAGGTCACGATCTCCCTGTTTGTGAGTTCAAGCCCCGTGTCAGGCTCTGTGCTGACAGTTCAGAGCCCGGAGTCTGCTTGGGATTCTATGTCTCCCTCTCTCTTTGCCCCTCCCCTGCTTGCGCTCTGTCTCCCTTTCTCACTCTCTCTCAAAAATAAACATTAAAAAAATTTTTTAATAAAAAAACATTGTGAAGACTAATGACAAGGAGCTTACCACCCATTTTCTTCTGGGAATTTTATGATCGTGAAGTTTTTAATCTATTTTGAGTTGATTTCTTTTGTATGTGGTGTACGGTAGTGGTCCCATTTCATTCTTTTGCGTGTGGCTCTCCAATTTTCCTGTTGGAGGAAGAGGAATATTTGTTGAAGAGACAATATCCTATTGTATATTCCTGGCTCCTTTGTTATAAATTAACTGACCATATATGTGCGTGGGTTTATTTCTGGTCTCTCTGTCCCATTGATCTATGTATCTGTTTTTATGCCAATATCATACTGTATTAATTAGCTTTGTAATGTAATTTGAAAGCAGGGAACATGATGCTTCTAGCATCATTCTTTCTCAAGATTACTTTGGTTATTTGGGGTCTTTTTGGCTTCATAAAAATTTTGGGATCGTTTGTTTTATTTCTGTGAAAAATGCCACTGGAATTTTGATTAAGATTGCATTGAATCTGTAGACTGCTTTGGGTAGTTCAAACATTTTAATAATATTCTTCCAATCCATGACATGGAATATCTTTTCACTCATTTGTCTTGCATAGAATTTTTTTTAATCAATGTCTTCTAGTTTTTTTTTTTTAATTTTTTTAAATGTTTTTTATTTATTTTTGAGAGACAGAGAGAGACAGCGTGAGCAGGGGAGGGTCAGAGAGAGAGGGAGACACAGAATCTGAAGACAGGCTCCAGGCTCTGAGCTGTCAGCACAGAGCCCGACGCGGGGCTCGAACCCACGAACCGTGAAATCATGACCTGAGCCGAAGCCGGACGCTTAACCGACTGAGCCACCCAGGCGCCCCAATGTCTTCTAGTTTTTAACATACAGACCTTTCACTTCCTTGGTTAAAATTATTCCTAAGTATTTTATTGTTTTTGATGTGATTGTAATTGGGATTGTTTTCTTAATTTCTCTTCCTGAAAGTCTGTTATTAGTGTAGAGAAACCAACAGATTTTTGTATATTTTGTATCTTTCCAGTTTCCTAAATTAGTTTATTGTTTTAACAGGTTTTGGGTTTTTTTTTCTTTTGGAGTATTTAGGATTTTCTACATGTAATACCATGTTCTCTGCAAATGGTTACTCTTTCCTTTCCAATTTGGATGCCTTTTATTTCTTATTTTTGCCTAATTCCTCTGGCTAGGATTTCCAATAATATGTTGAATGCAAGTGTCATCCTGGTCTTATTCCAAATCTTAGAGGAGAAGCTTGCAGCTTTTCACCATTGAGTATGATGTTAGCTGTGAGCTCATCATCTATGGCCTTCATTATGTTGAGATACATTCCCTCTGTACTTTTTTAATTGAGAGCTTTTTTCATAAAGGGATGTTGAATTTTTTCACATGCTTTTTCTTCATCTATTGAAGTTATCATGTGGTTTATACTTCATTTTGTTAATGTGCTGACCATATTAACTGATTTGGGGATGTTGAACCATCCTATATTCCTGAAATCCCACTCAATCATTTTAATGTATTGCTGAGTTTGGTTTGCTAACGTTTTATTGAGGATTTTTGCATTTATGTTCAGCAGGGATACTGGCCTTTTTTTTTTTCCCTCTTTGTGGCATCTTTGTCTGGTTTTGGTATCTGGGTAATGTTGGCCTTAGAAAATGTGTTTGGAAGAATTCCCTTATCTTGTATTTTTTTCTGAAGAGTTTGAGGATTGCTATTAATTCTTCTTTGAATGTTTGGTAGAATTGACCAATGGACCTGTCTGGTCCTGGTTCTTTGTTGGGTGGTTTTTGAATACTATTCAATCTCCTTACTAGTAACATGTATGTTTCATTGTGTTTTGATTTGCGCTTTCCTGATAATTAGTAATGTTGAGTGCTTTTTCATGTATCTGTTGGTGATGTGAATGTTTTCTTTGGAAAAATGTCTATTCAGGTCCTTTGCCCATTTTTAATCAAATTGGGCATCAATAACAAAACAACATTCATTCTTTCAGGTAAAAATGATGTTTCATGAAAAAAGGAGTTAATTTCACATATTTAAAGAATCACACAAATTCTTTCAACTGAAATAACCATCATTATTTGGTATGGAGAAATTTTTTATGGATACACTGTATTTCAATGCACAGAATATTAAAAAGATTTATATGGAAGTGTCAATCTTGGATAAAATTAAAAGTTTTTACTGCTTCATCAAAGATCAAGGAAATTGTTAACTGAAACCACCTATTATCTCTCCAACTTTGAGAGTGTGTGGTGGAGAAAATTATAGTGACTGTTAGTATTGCTTGTGCCACTGTTTTTGATTCATACTAAGATTCCATTAGTTTTAACCCACCATTGCTTTTATGTAATCAGTGCAAATGTCAACATAGTTAAAAAGGCAAATAAAGTATTATTAAGAAATGTATTACTAACTTCAAGGACCCTCTGAAATAGATCTTGGGGACTCCTTGTTTCCATGGACAGACAACACTTTGAAAACTGCTGATACATATTTAACTTTCATTGTGCCAGGTACTGTGCTTTACAGAAAGTATATCTTAATTTGACCTCACAAGTCTTATAAGATTAACATTATTATTCCCATTTTACAAATGCAGCAAATCAAGGTCAGTGAGCTTAACTATTAAATGACTATTTCAAATTTATACAACTAGTAGGTGACATGGCCAGAATTTAAATTCAGATTTTTCTCCATCCTAGGTTTTTCTGACTTAATGCTCTAAACCACCTTGCTACAACTAATCATGCCTATATAGTTTCTTATACTAAGAAGCTGAATAAGAAATTCTTGACCTTTGTCTTTACTGTGGTGAAGTTTTCTTACACTCTAGACTCCATGTTCTGCCTCCAGTGTGCCCTTAGTTTGTGTTTCTTATAAATTCAATCATTATATTTATAATAGGCATCTATTTTGTCAGGTAGCATGAAGTCTTTTGATATATTCCAATATTACTGTCTGGACCACCCCCATCTTCTAGTCTTAGTACATTCAGTTGTAGGGAAGCTCTCTTCTGCCAGATCATCTCTCTCCTACAATATTAAAAAATCTCAAGGACTTGGTGTTTTGTTCATCCATATATTTCCAGCTTCTAGAATAATATATCATACGTAATATGAAATCATAAGTAATACATAAGTCACAGTATTTCTTTGAATCTCAATTTCTTCATCTGAAAAAAATATATAAATATTTATGGCACAATGTCCTCTGAAAATAAAAATAATGACATTGATAGTATTTGGTCCATGTTAGATTACAAAAATAAATATTCACCGGGGGTTAAAATGACTCTGAAGCAAAAAGCAAGACCGAAGCAAAAAGTAGGGGAATTGCTACCCTGTACTTGATTTCAAGCAATAAAGAGGAATTGTTGGGAAAATTCAGTGATGGGAACCAGAAAAACTGACTGATGTTAGACATAGAACTCTAATAGTTAATGAGGGAAAAATTGGACATTGCCAAATGTATTGCCAACACTATAAAAAGTGTATTTCACAAAATTCAAAGAGCAGAGTTATATGGCATAAAATCTTGGAGAGAAATAGAGGGATGCCTGAGTGTCTCAGTCAGTTACATATCTGGCTCTTGACTTCAGCTCAGCTCATGATCTCACAGTTCATGTCCCACACTAGGCCCTGCCCTGGCAGTGTGGAGCTTGTTTGGGATTCTCTCTCTGCCCCTCCCCCACTTGTGTGTGCTCTCTGGCTCTTGGGCATGTTCTCCCTCTTTTTGCGCTTGCGCTCTCTCTCTCTCTCTCAAAATAAATAAACTTTAAAAAAATGTGTGGGGTGCCTGGGTGGCTCAGTTGGTTAAGCATCTGACTTCGGCTCAGGTCATGATCTCAAGATCTGTGGATTTGAGCCCCACATCAGGCTCTGTGCTGACAGCTCAGAGCCTGGAGCCTGCTTTGGATTCTGTGTCTCCCTCTCTCTCTGCTCCTTCCCTGCTCATGCTCTGTCTCTCTATGTCTCTCAAAAAATAAACGTTAAAAAATTTTTTTTTAAAAATGTTTGGAGAGAGAGAGAACTAAAAAGGAATCACAAACTCAAAATTTGAAAATACAGATGCAAATACTCTCTAAGGAAGTAAGAGAACAACTATTTAAATCTGGAGTGGTTGAACACTTGAGCTCAAGTATTAAAAAAAATTGGGGGTGCCTGGCTGGCTCAGCCAGTTGAGTGGTTGAACACTGGACTCTTGATTTTGGCTCCGGTCATGATCCCAGTGTCATGGGATTGAGCCCCTCATCAGGCTCTGTGCTGAGCATGAAGCCTGCTTAAGATTCTCTTTCTCCTTCTGCCCCTCTCCCCCACTTGTTCACACACTCTCTCTCTCTCTCTTTCTCTCAAATTAAAAAATTGTACAAAAGATCAAAATATAAGACTATAATCAAGTAAGAATATACAAATGTCACAAGAAAAAATGCCTGGAAAAATCGTACCAAGAATTTTTAAAAAGAGCTCAGACTTAGAAATATGCTACAGACAACCGAAGCATTTCTTAAAAATTTATGCTCTGAGAAAACAGGCACCTAAATAGGGGGAATATATCCACTCCAAATGATAGGGTTATATTCACAAAGGAGAAAGAACTTCTCTAAGCCTATTTTAATATACTTCTGTCTTCTCTTCTAAGACACCTTTGTACTAGAGGGGAAAAAGTTTAATTGTGTAGAATCCTAAAATAAATTAAGATCTTCTGATAGCTGTTCTTGGCCTGACCAAGACAAAATAAATTTAATGATAAGAGAAATTGTGAATGAAATTGCTCACTTTTTCCCAGGGACTTTTGAAGAATCATGGAGAAAGGGAGAGATATTAATGGAAACAACAGAGAAAAGCTACCTAGGAATGTAAGAAGAAATAACTACAGGAAACATCCTAGAGAAGGTAAAAGGGGACAAGATCCAGTTCACAGAGATGTTGGCCTGGAAGACAGTGACAGTTGATTCATTGTAAAATTATTGGTAGCAATGCAAGGGACTGGGTAGAGTTGATGGTGGGTAAATGAGATAGTTGTCTTATTCCTTTTAATTTCTCAGAGAATTAAGTTTTTGTTGAGGGTAAGGAAGATGAATGGGAGTATTAGCTATAGAGTATTTGTATAGAGAGAACATGTATTTTCTTAAATAATAGGAAATCAAATTTCTAAAGAAATGCAATGGAATTGTTGTTAAGCAATGCTGAAGGTCACTTGATATTGGTGTTGGTAAATTTAAAGTGAGAACAATCAGAGAAGCTGTTTGTTTTTCTCCATTTTTAGTTGCTCTGGTATAATTGCATAATAGGGGGAGGCTTGGATTTTAACCAGGGTTGGGATTTTCCCAGGTGGGTAAAATGAAGGTATATAGGATCAGACAAACTGTGTTTTCAAGGGAGTAAGTATGGTTATGGATCCTGGAATATAAGCTGGGTAAAGAGGTAAGTGAGGACATCTAGGGATTTGTGATGGTCATTGAAAGAGAGCAGTAGGACCAGCGGACAGAGGAAAGGAAAAGTAAACAGGAAAGATAAGAGATACTCAAATAGTTGGATACTTGAAGTAAAACTTTCAGATATGGTGAAATTATTTGTGATGAGAAAATGGAATGGTGGCAAAGATGAGGCCATATGATTTGGATATATCAACTATGTGATTTAAAAAGAGCTAGTAATGGTGATAAAAGAGGTAGAGAGAGGAAGGCTCTGGATCAAGTCAGAAAGGGGATGGCCAGGAATTAAGTAGATGACTGTAAAATGAGTGACTAGTCTGGTTTTAATTATAACCTCCTGCTTGGGATTGGTCTCTTAGTCAATTAGTAGTGATGAGCTGAGATCTGTGGTGTCATAGCTAGGAGAAAGTGACCTAAAGAAAAACATACAGAGCATGTTTGTCTCATTTATAGATTTCAGTGGACAGTCTCTCAGCCAGTAAAGTGGCCATTCTGGGGAGGTGGGAGATGTTGAACTGGGTAAGAGAAATGAAATGAAAACTCACTTTTTTTTTAAGACCAGAAACCTGTACTTCCCACTCCCCTTCACCCCTTTTTGCCATCCCTTTACCCTTCCCCTTTAGAAACCATCCATTTGTTCTCTGTGTTGATGGGTCTGTTGCTGCCTTTTTTTTTTTTTGAGATTCCACATATAAGGGAAATCATATGGCATTTGTCTTTCTGATTTATTTCACTTAGCAAAATGCCCCCCCAGGTCCATCCATGTTGTTGCAAATGGCAATATCTCATTCTTTTTTATGGCTGTGTAATATTCTATTGTGCATATATACACCACATGTTTATTAATCTATCAGTGAGCACTTGGGTTGCTTCTATATCTTGGCTATTGTAAATAATGCTGAAATAAACATAGGGGTGCATATATCTTTTCAAGTAAGTGTTTTTGTTTTCTTTAGGCAAATTCCCAGTAGTGGAATTACTGGATCATATGGTATTTCTGTTTTTAATTTTGGGGGGAACCTCCATACTGTTTTCCACAGTGGCAGTATCAATATACATTCCCACCAACAGTGCCTAAAGATTCCTTTTTTTCCACATCCTGATCAATACTTTTTGTCTCTTTTAAAAATTGTTTTCATGTTTATTTATTGTTAGAGAGAGAGAGAGAGAGCGAGCACATGCACACATGAGTGGGGGCTGTCAACACAGAGCCTGTCACAGGGTTTGAACTTCTGAATCATGAGATCATGACCTGAGCTGAAGTCAGATGCTTAACCAACTGAGCCACCCAGGTGCCCCACTTTTTGTCATTTTAATACTAGCCATTCAGACAGATGTAAGGTGACATTTCATTGTGATTTTGGTTTGCATTTCCCTGATGATTAGTGATGTTGAGCATCATTTCATATGTCTGTTTGCCATCCATATGTCTTCTTTGAAGAAATACCTATTCAGGTCCTTTGCCTATTTTCAACTGGATTATTTTTTTTCACTTTGAGTTATGTTCTTTATATATTGTGGATATTAACCCCTTACAGGATACATCATTTGCAAATACCTTCTACTATTCATTAGGTTGCTTTTTAATTTTGTTAAGAGTTTCTTTCATTGTGCAAAACTTTTATGTAGTCCCAATAGTTTATTTTTGCTTTTGTTTCCCTTGCCTCGGGAGACCTACCTAGAAAAATGAGAAGGCCAATGTCAAAGAGATTACTATGTGTGTTTTCTTCTAGGATTTTTATCGTTTCAGGTCTCAAATTTAGGTATTTGGAGTTTTTGTGTATGGTGTAAGAAAGTGTCAGTTTTATTCTTTTACATGTGGCTGTCCAGTTTTCCCAGCACCATTTATTGAAGAGACTGTTTTTTCCCCATTGTATATTCTTGCCTCCTTTGGCATGGATTTTTTTTTATTAAAAATTTTTAAAAAGTTTATTTATTTTAGAGAGTGAGCACATGAGAGCACACACAGCAGGGAAGGGGCAGAGAGAGAGGGAGACACAGAATTCAAAGCAGACTCCAGGCTATCAGCACAGAGCCTGACACTGGGCTTGAACTCACAAACAGGAAGATCATGACCTAAGCCAAAGTCAGACGCTTAACCAACTGAGCCACCCAGGCACCCCAGCACAGAGTAATTGACCATATAATCATGTGCTTATTTCCAGACTCTCTAGTTCCATTGATTTCTGCATCTGTTTTTGTGCCAGTACCATACTGTTTTGATTATTACAGTTTTGTAGCTTTTATCTTGAAATCTGGCTTGTGATACCTCCAGTTTTGGTCTTCTTTTTCAAGATTGCTTTGGCTAGTTGGCATCTTTTGTGGTTCCATATAAGTTTCAGGATTATTTGTTCTGGTTCTGTGAACCATGCTGTTGGTATTTTGATGGAATTATATTGAATCTGTAATTTGCTTTGGGTAGTATGGAAATTTTAACATTCTTTGTTTTTCCAATCCATGAACATGGAATATCTTTCCTTGTGTTTGTGTCATCTTCAATTTCTTTAATCAGTGTTTTATAGTCTTCAGAGTACAGGTCTTTTACCTCTTTGGTTATGTTTGTTAATAGGTATTTTATTGTTTTTGGCACAACTGTCAGTGGAACTGTTTTTCTTATTTCTTGTTCTGCTACTTCATTATTAGTTTATAGAAACACAACCGGTTTATATATATTAATTTTGTATCCTGAAATTTTACTGAATTCATTTGTTATTTCTAATAGTTTTTTGGTGGGGGTCTACGATTTTCTATGTATGGTATCATGTCATCTGCAAATAGTGAGTTTAACTTCTTCCTTACCAATTTGGATGCCTTTTATTTCTTGTCTGATTGCTGTGGCTAGGACTTCCAGTACTATGTTGAACAAAAGTGGTGAGAGAAGACATGTTTGATTTGTTCTTGACGTGAGAGAGAAAGCTTTCAGTTTTTCACCATTGAGTGTGATGTTACTGTGTGTTTGTCATATATGGCCTTTATTATGTTGATATGTTCTCTCTAAACCCACTTTGTTGAGAGTTTTTATCATGAACAGATGATGAATTTTGTGAAATGCTTTTTCTGCATCTATCGACATGATCATATGTGATTGTTATCCTTCATTTTGTGAATGTGTACTAATGTGTACTATGTTGATTGATTTGCAGATATTGAACCATATCTATATCCCTGGTATAAACCCCACTTGATCATGGTAAATGATCCTTTAAAATGTTCTTTTTGATGTTTATTCACTTTTGAGAGAGAGAGAGAGAGGGAGAGAGAGGGAGAGAAAGAGGGAGAGGGAGAGGGAGGAAGGGAGAGAGAGAATGAGCAGGGGAGAGGCAGAGAGAAAGGGAAACACAGAATCTGAAGCAGGCTTCAGGCTCCAAGCTGTCAGGGCAGAGCCTGATGAGGGACTCAGATCCATGACCCGTGAGATCATGACCTGAGCCGAAGTCGAACACTTAACCTACTGAACCACCCAGGTGCCCCAATGATCCTTTTTATACATTGTGGATTCCGTTTGGTAATATTTTGTCAAAGGTTTTTGCATATGTTCATCATGGATAGTAGCCTGTAGCTTTTGTGTATTTTTTTGTTTGTTTTTTGGTGTGAGGATGGGGGTAACATCTTTGTCTAATTTTTGGTATCCACAAAATGCTGGACTCAGAATGTATTTGAATATTTGGAAATTTTCCTTCCTCTTCTACTTTTTGGAATAGTTTGAGAAGGATAGATATTAAGACTTCTTTATATGTCCGGTAGAATTTACCTATGAATCCATCTGGTCCTTTGGTTTGTTGGGAGTATTTTGATTATCAACTGACTGTCATTACTAGTAATTGGTCTGTTCGTATTTTCTATTTCTTCCTAATTAGTTTTAGAAGATAGTATATTTCTAGAAATTTATCCATTTCTTCTAGGTTGTCCAATTTATTGGCCTATAATTTTTTGTAGTAGTCTCTTATCCTTTCTGTTTCTGTGATGTTTGTTGTTGCTTCTCTTGTATTTTGGGTATTATTTATTTAAGTCCTCTATCTCTGTTTCTTTTTATTTAAACTTTTAAAAAATGTGTACTTATTCTTGAGAGAGAGAGAGAGAGAGAGAGAGAGCAAGCATGAGTGGGGGAGGGGCAAGAGAGGGAGACACAGAATCCAAAGCAGGATCCAGGCTCCAAGCTGTCAGCACAGAGCCCAATGTGGGGTTCGAACTCATGAACCACAAGATCATGACCGCAACTGAAGTCAGATGCTCAACCGAGTGAGCCACCCAGGTGCCCCCTCCATCTTTTTTTCTTGAGTCTGGCTAAAGGTTTAACAATGTTTGGTTTATTTTTTCAAACAACTTGTACCTGGTTTCATTGATATTTTCTATTGTATGTATGTATGTATGTATGTATATATTTATTTATTTGTCTTAGATATTTCCTCTCAGATCTTTATTATTTCCTTCTTTCTACTAACTTTTGGCTTTGTTCTTCTTTTCTAGTTCCTTTAGTTGTAAGGAAATTTGAGATTTTTCTTGTTTTTCTAGGCAGGCCTGTATTGCTATAAATTTCCCTCTTAGAACTGCTTTTGCTGCATCCTTCAATTTTTGGACTACTTTGTTCCCACTAATTATTTTTGATAGACTTTGTATTCTTAGAAAATACAAAAAGCTTAAGTGATCTTTCAAAAGTAATCTTTAAAGATGTTCTCTTAAAGTATTCTACTACCTGTTTAGGGCCCCTCTTCATTTTAGATCCTCATTGTGAGTGACTATTCCTAAGTAGGTGAGATAATCTTTAAAAAGCTTCCCTGTGTCTATGTCCTGATGATACTGTTATCTGTGGGGGGAAAACCTCATAGCTTTGCTTCTGAAGACCTTAACTTCATGTGTTTATTGCAAGTGTTATAGCAGTAGTACCAGAAGGTCACCCCCCTGATACCATATGTGTGATTACCTAGTTCTGCCTGTTGTTTAATGAGACTAAGAACAATCTTATTTCAGGGTCACAGCGCAGCCAAGTTAGTGCTATTTGAAAAGCAGAATCTAGAGACTATCACATTGGATGTCCATGTAAAAATAAAACTGCTGCAACTAATTAGGTTCCAACACTACACCCTGCTGCTTCTCTCTCTCTCTCTCTCTCTCTCTCTCTCTCTCTCTCTATTCCACTTTTGCCTCTCCTAGTGGATAGATCCTCTTTAAAATAAAATTTACCCTGTTCTTTCTAGAAAGCCAACTAATAGAAGTAAATTCTACCTTTATTGGTCTTCTCCATCTTTCCCAGAGTGACATGCATCTTCTGTCTTCTCAGGGTTCAAGTTAGAAGATTGAAACCACTCTCTCATCCCAATATCCAACCACCTCCTGGTCTCCATTAGGATTAGATTTGGCTGCATGTGATCATAAAATCTAAATTAACAATGGTTTAAACAAATTAAAAGTTTATTTCTTTTATGTAAAGATGTCCAGAGGGATTTAATTGTAAATTTGTCAATCTTAATTTCTAATATGTTTAATATGAGTCAATATAACCTACATAAATAAAAATTTCTGGAGTCTTCAATAATTTATTTTTTAATTGAAGTAAAGTGACATAACATTACGTTAGTTTCAAGTGTATAACATAACAGTTCCTTATTTGTATACATTTCAAATGATCTCCATTATAAGTCCACTTAATGTCCATCACCATTCATAGTTACAAACTTTGCTTTTTGTGATGAGAGGTTTTAAGACAGACTTTCTTAGCAAATTTCAAATATACAATGCTGTATTTTTAACTATAGTCACCATGCTGTAATTACGTTTCCAAGAGTTACATATTTTATACCTGGAAGTTTGTACCTTTTGACCCTCCCGCCCCCCAACACACACTTCACCCATTTCATTCTCCTCCCCCACTCCTGCTCTGGAAACCACCAATCTGTTCTCTGTATTTAAAGGCTTCGTTTTTGTGTTTTAGATTCCACAGATAAATTAAGTCATATGGTATTTGTCTTTCTCTGTCAGACTTATTTCACTTTCACTTAGTATAATGCCCTCAAAGTCAATCCGTATTGTTACAAATGGCAAGATTTTCTTTTTTATGGGTGAGTAACCACTGCAGATGGATTCAATTCAGGCCTCACATGACAACTACATGAATTTGTCAGAGAGATCAGCTCTTTCCAGCAATCCACTTTTCCATCTATAGGATGAGGCCCTCACCTTTATGGTTCAAAAAAGCTGTTAGATCTCCAGTCATCATCTTTACTCCAGATAGTAGGAACAAAGATGGCACACACACAAAAGGTATAATTTATCCCTTTAAGACATCTTCCCAGACTTCTCACATGTCAGTGGCCAAAACTTAGACCTATGGCTACACCCAGCTACAGAAGAAGCTAGGGACTACAGTCTTAAATTTGGGTAATACTGCACATGGTTTAATGTCAACGTTCTTTTTTCCAGGAAGATGTGAGAAAGGGCTAATTCAAGGCAACTCTTTGTTCTGCCTTTCCCTCCCTACTCAGTATATAGACACACCATAGCAAAAGACAGCCTGCCCTCTGGGAAGTTGACCAAAGTTTAGTATGACTGAATTGTTGTGGGGCAGGGGCACAGTGAGCAAGAGTGGGAAGTTAGGTTCTGAGCATGTAGGTCCTGTGTGTAAACCATCTTAAGGAATGGAGACTTGAGCTTGAGGTATAGGGAGACACTGAAAGACTTTAAACAAGAATGTGATGTTCAATTTTGTTTTAGTGTGGCCTATAGTTTTGTTTTAGAAGGACTTCTTTTGGAGGCTATATGAAGAACAGGATGGAATGGGGTAACTTTAAGAGGTTCCTAGTGAGGCACCTGGGTGGCTCAATCAGTTGAGCATCTGACTTCGGCTCAGGTCATGATCTCATAGTTCGTGGGTTCGAGCCCCACATTGGGCTCTGTGCTGACAGCTCAGAGCCTGGAGTCTGCTTCGAATTCTCTGTCTCCCTCTCTCTCTGCCCCTCCCCAGCTCACATTCTGTCTGTCTCTCTGTCAAAAATAAATAAACATTAAAACAAAAAAAGAGGTTCCTAGTGGCCTTGGCAAGTGCACTTTTGGTGAAATGACGGAGACAGACATCGAGCAGGAAAGCAATCCCAAATCTTAGCCTTTCATATCCTTGATCTCATCTTTTTTTTTATCTTTTCCTTTCCCCACTTTATGACCTTTATGTGTACTACCTCAGAAATCCTTTTAACATCCCACTCTTTGGCCATCCTTTTTACCTTTCTACCCCTCTCTTATAGCACCCTCCCTTCAAAAAGTTTTTACTTCCAGAGAGGGAGGGAGGTAGGCAAATCATAAGAGACTCTTAAATACAGAGAAGAAACTGATGGTTGATGGGGAGGAAGGCAGAGTAAAATGGGTGATGGGCGTTGAGGAGGGCAATTGTTGGGATGAGCACTGGTGTTGAATCATGAGTATCTACCCCCAAAACCAAGAGCACACTGGATACACTGTATGATAGCCAACTTGACAATAAATTATATTTAAAAAATGATTTAAAGAATAGTATAACTGTACAGGATCTATAATGGAAATACTGACAGACACGGGCTCTACTACTTTTCAGTATATGGCAACCACTTACCCACATCCATCTCCCATCTCCCCATTGCCTTCTTCACCTAGCTTAGATTCTGTGCTCCTTCTCTAAACCTCTACCCTGAAGGACATACCTTTAGTCACGTAGCCTTTTTGTCCCTCTATCATGACCATTTTATCTATTATTTCTTCCTTTTCTACTTTAACTCACTTGTCTGATCTCCATTAGACTCAAGCTTGATACTTAAGTATCTCCTATCTTAAAAACAAAACTCTGTGGGTCATATCTACCCCCTACTCTCTCTCCTCCCTTTCACAGCCCAATTCTTCTCAAAACAATTGCTGTCTAAACTCTACCTCCCCTGGACTCTTGTCATTTGTGTGGAAATTGAAGTCCTCAAGAATAATGACAGAAATAGTTGTCAAGAAGATAATCCAAGTGTTAAACTCTATAATAAATGGGAGTAAAGGAAGGTAGTAGCCTAATGGTTAGTAGTTGGGACTCTTGTATAATCTTAAAAAGGAGAACCATCCACTTATGACAAGTCACTGACACCAGAGGAGGACCTTGAAGTTAGACTTACACTAGTTAAGGAAAATAATGTTACATTTGTTATATAGGGGAATTATGGCGCAAACCACATGTACGTGTGTGTGTATATGTGTATACACATGTATGTGTATGCTGTCATTTACATAAAATTGTATAAGTGTGAATATGTACGTATGTGTACATATATAAGCACAAAATTATGTCTGAATGAGAGTTCACCAAAAAAATTTATTTAAATTCATGTTAGTTAACATATTGTGTACTATTGGTTTCAGAGTAGAATTTAGTGATTCATCATTTACATATAAGACCCAGTGTTCATCCTAACAGTGCCCTCTTCTTAATGCCCGTCACCCATTTACCCCATTCCTCCACCCAGCACCCTTCCAGCAACCCTCAGTTCTCTATATTTAAGAGTCTCTTATTTGTTTGCCTCCCTGGTTTTTTTTTTTTTTTTATGTTTATTTATTTCTGAGAGAGAATCGGTGGGGGAGGGGCAGAGAGTGGCACAGAATCTGAAGTGGGCTCCAGGCTCTGAGCTGTCAGCACAGAGCCCAATTCGGGAGCTCGAACTCGTGAACAAGATCATGACATCAGCTGAAGTCGGACGCCCAACCAACTGAGCCACCCAGGCACCCCTCTCTTGTTTTATCTTATTTTTCCTTCCCTTCCCCTATGTTCATCTGTTTTGTTTCTTAAATTCCACATATAAGAGAGTTCACCAATATATTAATAATTGTTTCTACTGGGTGTTAGGATTTGGGGTAATGTTTACTTTGTAGTGCTTTAAAATTTTTTTTGGAATATTCTTTAAAAATATGTGTACTATTTGAATTTAAGAAGATGCCAAGTTACTTTTCATTTTGGGGGAAAATTTTAATGAATTGTTCTGAAGTGGCCCTGGTTCTTGCCTACCTTCATTTTAAAGTACATGTCTAATAAGCAGAAGAATAGAAATAAAAGAGTGGATGGGAAGAGACTGTCTTCTTGTATCATGAGGTTGCTAGATTCAAACAGGTGGGTGACTGTTTATTGTAGGAAGACATTTAAATCACATCCAGGCACAAACCTTGAGGCAGAGGCTGACCCCATTGCATGCAATCAGAACAGAAACCAACTTGTCAGTTTTTGCTTTTATCAGAAAAATGTTGCAATGTATTGAATAGCAAAGATTAAACAACTGTAACATTATATGTGATAATTTAAGCCCAACATCTCTATCAAAAATTCACTAGAAATTTGCTTTTTTTTTTTTTTTTAGAAAGAGTGGTATTTAACTTGTTACAAACCATTAATGTTAAGTCATTGTCATGAGTTTGTATCACTTTTTGTCAGAATTATTAGATTGTGATTTATGGGCCTGGATGGGAAGTATACTCTTTCAACTACCGGAATATAGCACTTGATTTTATCATGCTGCAAGATAATTTTTTTCCTTAAATTACCTGGAAAATTTTCTACAATTTCTTACTATTATATTTTTAAAATTTTGGTTCTTAAACACTTCTTTAATGTTTATTTAATTTTGATAGAGACATTTTGGTCCTGTAATAAATAATAAAGAGAAGACTGAGAAGAGCACCATAAATCATATACATAAAACAGTACGTATCATGGTCTCCTGTGAGTGCAGTGCCATTACAGAATGACAAACTGAAAAATGTATATACTTTTCCACCCATATAATGAATATTAATTAAGCACCAATTTTGTTTCAGGCATTGAGTTGGGAACTGGGAATACCATGGTAAATAAGGCTCTCGTTCTTACCTTAAAAGATCTGAGTACCTGGGAATGTCGAGTGTGCTTATATGAGCACATAGGAGGGGCTCCTACACCAGTCTTTGAGACTAAGGGAAAATATTTAGAAAAACTTCAATAAAATTTCTTTTATGCATGGTCTTAATACAAAATTTAAATCTTCTTTATATATATGACATATATATAAATCTATAACATATATAACATATATATATAAATATATATATATTTCAATGTTTATTTATTTTGAGAGAAAGAGTGTGGGGGATGGACAAAAAGAGAGGGAGAATGAGAATCTCAAGTAGGATCTATGCCGTCAGCACAGAGCCCAATGTGGGGCTAAATGATGTTGGGCTTGATCTCACAGTTGTGAGATCATGACATGAGCTGAAATCAAGCATCAGATTCTGAACTGACTAAGCCACCCAGATGCCCCTGTTCTTTATATTTTTGAAAAGACCTTTAACTTTTGCCTTCCCTGTCAATATTTTAGATAAGTTGCTACAGGATTGTACTGTTTAAGTAGGTTATGGTATTTATTATACCCACTGTGACTTGGATGGACACTCTGATGAAGCTCTATACATGATATCTGGAGATGAATCGGGACAAAGTAGTGGGGGCAGGGAACAAGGACCAAAGGTAGGAATAACATGAACAATAGTGAGCAACTTCATTTGTTACCAGGTGGCATTTAAAATGGTACTTATCGGAGCACCTGGGTAGGCTCAGTTGGCTAAGCATCCAAATCTTCCTCTCAGCTCAGGTCACGATCTCAAGGCTTCTGAGTCAAGCCCCACATGGGGTTCTGCCCTGACAGCCTGCTTGGGATTCTCTCTCTCTCTCTCTCTCTCTCTCTCTCTCTCTCTCTCAAAAAAAAAAAAAAGGTACTTACCTTTCAATAGGCTTCTATAAAAATGTGAGTAAACAGGAAAGTATTTGAAATCCTACCTTTTCATTTTTTAAGTAATCTCTACACCCAACACGGGCTCAAACTCACAACCCCAAGATCAGGAGTTGCATGCTCCACTGACTGAGCCAGCCAGGCGCGCCTGAAATTATACCTTTAAAGCCATTTTTTATACTGTCTACATATGTTTAGCCTAATTTCCTTCACTGTCCGCTGTAACCCCTTATCTATGAGTGTATTCTGTCTCCTGTGGTAGCCTCTGCAGCTTGTACCATACCCCACAACCCTGACTCTTGCTATCCATAGTTGATTGACCAGGCAAGGGTCTTTCCATGACCTAATCAGATTTTTAAAGAATTAATAATTGGAAGTAATTATTAGACGCTACTTGGCATTTGAAAAAGGACATGATAGAAAGCAGGAAAACACTGCTGCTGCCCCACCACCACCGCCAAACTGGTTCAGGGGGAGAACCAAAAATGAGAGACCATGTGATGAGAGAGAGATAGGGATGGAGGTGGGGTCAGGGGGCAGGGGAGAGTACCAAAGGTCTTCAGTGAAGTCTGCCTATATTTTCTGCCCTTTGGTTCCATGAAACAAATTTGATTCCTTATAGTAAATTCCCTTTAAGTTAAACTAGCTGCTACAAGTTTGTTCTTTGAGTCACATTCTTCCTAGGGTAGCAGGAGAGTACAAGCATTTGTAAACATGGATAAAGTGTGTTTTCTACCTCAGGGGAAAAAGAAATACTTGTGTGCTAACAAGTGAAGAGATAGAAGAGGGTCCACTGTTTGTCCTGAGCCCCTACTGATGCTTATGTCTTACTTCATGACTTCTTGACCGTCCTTTTGTTTGTGGAGGGGGATTCATTTCCTAAACAGCTTCTCCTGTACCTTATGGAACCCATTATTGCTTCTTCTTAGCTTTTACCTCTTCTGCCAAATGCCTCAGTCTCCCTGTTTTCCCATTTTCTGTATTTCCAGGGAAAGAGGAAAAATATCTGGTTCTGCTAAACTTTATATAATAGACCATAGGCACATGAATAGGCTGCCATAAATGGTTTCTAGTCAATTTCCTCTTCTCTACCATTATAATACCATCTACTGTTCAGAGTTGCTGTGAGGTTAAGTGCCTACTACCACATTTAGTAGATTTCTTTTTAAATATTTTTTTCAATGTTTTTCAGAGAGAGAGTGTGAGCAGGGGAGGGTCAGAGAGAGGGCGACACAGAATCTGAAGCAGGCTCCAGGCTCTGTCAGCGCAGAGCCTGATGCGGGGCTCAAATTCGTGGACCCCAAGATCATGACCTGAGCCCAAGTTGACACTTAACCTACTAAACCACCCAGGCGCACCCACATTTAGTAAATTTCTATCTATATGTTATAGATGGAAACATTTTATTTGGAAATGATTGCAAACTTAAAGAAGGTTGCAAGAATATTACAAATACTTGCATAGCCTTTCCCCATTTTTAAAAAAACATTGGGCTTCATTACTTGGTGTGTGTGTGTGTGTGTGTGTGTGTGTGTGTAATTTTGTGTTTCCAAATCATTTGTGAATAAGTTGCATACATTATGGTTCTTTATCCCTAAAAAAATTTCAGTGTGTATTTCCTTAGAATTGTCTTACATAAACACATTATCAATGTCATTAAATTTTTAACATTGATACAATACTATATTCTACTACACCATCCATATTCCCATTTTTTCCCTTGGTTTCTCCAGTGTAGAATTATAACGGAAGAGTAGGTATTGCATTTAGTTGTCATGTGTATCTGGTCTCCTTTAATTTAGAACATTTTTTTGCATCTTTTTATAACATGGACATTTTTCTAGAATAATCCCTATTGTCCATAGCATTGTAATACTGGATAACATCTTAGCACCTGGGACTGGGTTGGTGCTTGCTTGAGGCCTTGAAGACAGATAATTTCCAAATAGGAAAGAAAAATGGTTGATAAATGCTCATCTGGGCTATAAGGACTGTTCAGCTTTTTACTTTGCTTTAACTTGTAGAGCATATCTTATGCATTAGGGTATCCAGCTTTATTTTACATGGTTGCCTACTCCTTTCTTTTTCCCTTAAGTAAGCTCTACGCCCAATGTGGGGTTGGAACTCATGATCCTGAGATGAAGAGTCAAATGCTCTATTGACTGAACCAGCCAGGCACCCAGTTGCCTACTTTTTAAAAAAAATTTTTTAACGTTTATTCATTTTTGAGAGAGACAGAGCATGAGTGGGGGAGGGGCAGAGAAAGAGGGAGACACAGACTCTGAAGGAGGCTCCAGGCTCTGAGTTCCACAGAGCCCCATGTGGGGCTCAAACCTACGAACTATGGGATAATGACCTGAGCTGAAGTCAGATGCTTAACCGACTGAGCCACCCAGGCACCCCCCAGTTGCCTACTCATTAGTTGACATTTCACTGTTTCAGTTTTACAGTTTGCCTTTGTGGAGTTTTAATTTTTTTTTAAGATGTCCACTTGTTTAAATTAGTCATTTTCCCTGATTTATAAACGAGGTAAAACCAAATAGTAAATAAAAACCACTTGTGTGACTTATGACATATTTCATCTAATTTAAATTTAACTTTTTAACAGATTATAGATAACTTATATAGGTTAAAATTCTGATCCTTTGGATAAAAATCTAACCACTTTTTTGGACATCAAGTAAATATAAGAGAAAATAGGACTTTTTGAATGCAAGATGAATAAGAGACTGCAAACAGGTTACACTAATCTGAATGAAGAACATACACAATTACATTTAATACAGTAGGTGAAGAACCTTCCTCATTCTACATTAAAATACCTGAAGATGCCAACCTTCCTTATCCTAGTGCCCAGAGCACTGAATCTGTCAACAAAATGTAACCATCTTCTATATGGATATACTTTTTTCTAATTTTTTTTGTGCATAAATACTACTCTACCCCAATCAGATCATACAGCAAACCAGGAATGATTTTGATTTTTCTTTATAGTATGTGTCATAGGTATTCATTCAACAGTGATTAAATATTGTTTGATGGAAGAAGAAATTGATACAAGTGTTGCAACATATTACAGCATATTAATACAGACAAATCTGGGCCTTAAGTCCTGAGTGCCCTATTTAGCTGGCTGTGGGGACTTGTGTAAGTCACAACTTTGCTAAGTTTCAGTTTACTCATCTGTAAAGTGGGAATAATAATAGCTCTTGCCTCATAAAGGCAGTGTGCAGCTGTTATAAAAGCTTTGAGGGGCACGTGGGTGACTCAGCTGGTTAAGCATCCAACTCTTGATTTCAGCTCAGGTTGTGATCTCACCATTGTGAGATCAAGCCCCACATTGGGCTCTGCACTAGGCATGGAGCCTGCTTGTGATTCTCTCCCCCTAAACAAACAAACAAACAAACAAACAAACATTTAAATAAGTAAAAGCTTTGAAAGTAAATAAAACAAGGCTTGTGAGATGGGTCTGATTTGACCACCATTTTGCTTCTACATTTCAATATTCAGATAGTGACTTAAAGTTCTTTCAGGTTAACTTTTATGACTATACTTGCATATATCTCACTACTCATGAGCAGCTCAACAAGAAAGTTTGAGTCACCCATAAAGATGGGAAAGTGAAACCAAGCCACCTCTGAAGCACCCACAATCTCAAGTAGGGCCTCGCCTGAGGTTAAGTCAGGATCATAGAAGTAAATTATGAACCACACTACTGTGTACAGAGATCCCAATGTGGCTGGTCCAAAAGTCCTCACTTGTATGACAAGAAATGGAGTCCCAATGTTCAGATCGTCTTAAATTGCAGAATACTAAGAATATGATCTGTTAGGTCTGGAGTGGGTGCTGAGATCCTGCATTTGTAAAACATATTTAGTGCAGTATTTTGATGCTTTAAAGACCAGTGGTAAACACACTGAACACTGTTTATAAAAGTTCAGGATGTATAGAAAACAAGAGCCATGTTTGCAAAATTATTTATTTACATTTTAAGCTCACATTAAAACCTAAGATAGAATGGCTAAGATGAAATATACAAAGTTGATATCACATACACATACATTTTTATTTCAAAAAAATTATCCTATAGATGGCTTTTGATGAACTCAGGTTTTGTTTTTTCCTCCACAAAACCAGTGTTCCCTTAAATCATGATGTGAAAGTCTTCTCATAAGAATAAAGTTAAATCATTTAAAAAAGTTGAGAAATAAAGAGCTAACTTTTATTTATTATTAAACAGCTATCCATATGCCATAAAATAGTTTTCTATTTTAGAGTACCGAGATGTTCAAATAGGCCCAAACATGATATAATAAATGTTTTAAATATGGAATGCTTTGGTTATTAGGCTTTGACTTGGCTTTTGGCAGAACTTGTCTGTCATTCCAATGACTAATTATAGGTAATCCATTCAAAACAAGACTTGCTCAATACTCTTAGAAAGCACTTAGTCTTGCCTGGATTGGGAATACCTTTAAGATGAAGACAAAAACAACACATTTCTCTTTTTCTTCACTCAAAAAAATAATCACAAAAATAAATTCATTCTCACATGTCAAAGTTCACCATAAAGTGGACTTCTTATTCATTCTTCAAAAAAAAGTGTTCATAATAATACCTGACCTGGGTGTTTGTACATTATTGAAACACTAGACCTGTAAGAGCTCCTTCGATATCCTGAAAGCTAATGA
This sequence comes from Cryptoprocta ferox, assembly GCA_028646485.1. Lineage (NCBI taxonomy): Eukaryota > Metazoa > Chordata > Mammalia > Carnivora > Eupleridae > Cryptoprocta > Cryptoprocta ferox. The sequence goes on along the minus strand of CM053560.1, from coordinate 46,207,793 downwards.
TTTATTGATCTTTTTATGTAAAATATGCTTGAGATTAAATATAAAAGCAATGCATTTGAAGGTTCTGGGAAGGATTCACATTTAAAATAGTTTTTAAAATCTGGGTTTTAAAAGGGTTTTAGAAAAATAAAATACTGTGATCTGTTCTACCCCTCCCCCTCTACTTTTCTCCTTTCACAATTTGAGTTTAAGAGTTCAGGCTCTAAAAAGCAGAAGAAAGCAAAAATAGAACAATGTAGCCTTTGTTATCCACATTTTCTTTGTCTTAGTTCACATACTATCAACAAGGCAAACTTGATTCTCCTTCCTTGAAATGGAGATCCCATCTTCTAAAACTAATATAAATAACTTAAGAAATCCAAAGAAAATTTAACCAGTGCTTTTAATAAACAAGTAGATGCCTATGAAATAATATATAACTTGTGATTTCAATGAGTGCTACTATAAAGTCTGAAAGCAAAACCTAAACATTTAAGTTCAAATTTAGTCTCTTTAAAAGATCTTTTAGAAGCTGTAAATGCTATTATAAATTGCCAGTTAAATTCCCACTCTAGTCTACAAAAATAAACTGCTGCACAAACATGTAAACTTAAGGTAACTATTTCTCATGTGGGCCTTTCAATTTTATAAGTGCAGTAAAGCAAGAAATTAATAAGTACCTAGATGTTGATTCAGTTAACTTTCATTTGAGCAGCATTTTGATTTTGGATAAAAGAATTCTAAATGTTGTCTAAAACTTTCCAGAAAGTCATATTTACATTCATTGTACAGCATTTTATATACACATAAATACAGATTTGAGAAATTGACCTATGCTTTTCATAATGTAAAAAATAAATACAACACATGTGATCACATGCTGAAGCTAGTAATTTGAGAAATAAGCTTGGTGTTCAGTTTTGATAGCAATAAACCTCGAGTAACTTGGAACCTATTACATAACGCATAGAACGAAGCATAAACAGATGCACAGTTTACTGATGACCTTAGTAGCCTAGGTCTATCCACAGTTTTAAGTGAAAAAAGATTCTCTGTTAAAGCCTATGCCATACAAGTAGTTGGGCTTACTAGTCATGTTTGCATGGAGGAAAGAGTAAGGAAGGCGTGATAGCAGACATCGAATGTTTTGAAGGGTAATTATAGGGAAGAATTAAAATTGTTTTTCCAAGGGGAAATCATGATTTTTCAGATAGTAAGAGCTGTCCAGACATGAAAAGTTCTGCTTCATGAATGTGAATTCCAGTCCCACAAATGGCTGTGCCTTCTCAGAGCTCTGGTAGGGAGGACTTCTGTGCTGGCAGTAGGTTGTCAGGTGGGGCTAATAGATGCTTAGGCCCTGAGGAGCCCTAAAGTTGCTTGATGCAAATTATTTTAAAAACAAAATTTAATGTTTGAGAGAGCACGTGCACATGCATGCACAAGTGGGGGAGGGGCAGACAGAGAGGAAGAATGCCAAGCGGGCTCCGTGCCATCAGCGCAGAGCCCCGTGAGGGGCTCCATCCCATGAACCATGAGATCATGACCTGAGCCAAAATCAAGATCTGGATGCTTAACCAAATGAGCCACCCACGTGCCCAAAGATTTTTTTTGTAACACTATATGACGTCTTAGGCAGTTTGCTTCATCTTTTGTTGCTGCCCCTAAAGCAGTACGTGATTTTGCTGTACTTGTCTTGTAAATTGATGGGTGTGGCCTTCCAGGAATACATGAGAGTGAATTCTTCTCATCTAATTGCTGTCCCACAAAAACAAGTAGCTAACTAGGACAAGCTTTGTTAGTGTCCTAAACATAGTAAGTCCTCCACCAATGCCTGACTAGCTGAAGTGGGCTAGAAGCAAGGATTTTACCTGTGGGAAAATAAAAGTTATCCATTCTAAAATGTTGACTGTTCGAGAAAGTTCTGGTCTTGAGACTGAATGGAAAATCCTATTTAGCACTCCTTTACTTCAGAATGCATGCCAGTGCTTATCAGAGTAAGAAATTCTTATGGTCAGATTTGAGGTGTTAGAGGAATAGGAAGCATGGAAATTTTAACCTGTTAAACAAATAATAACTCTGCCATAAGTTAGGTTTTTAACTCTAAAATCAAGGCTTTTTTTTCCCCCCAAAGAGTAAATTAACTAAAAATGTAAAACTAAAAATCAAACTATGGCTCTAAATATATGACAAATAAGGTCACATGGCCTATGCATTTCAAATTCTTAAAGAGGCCTACAATGTTTCAGGAAGACCATTTAAAATATTGTTCCCTGAGTTCTTGAAGCAACCCTAAATGTAAGTTCATGAACTCCAAGACTTTAGAGAGAGAGAAACCCACAGGTTTGCTTATGCCTCTTCTAAGAGTAACTGTTCACTCTAAAGTGATTTGTTCAGTGCTTTCGCTGTAGCTCAAATGCTGTAAGAACATGGCTTTATCCATTTCTTAGAAGATAAGCTCCCAAAATGAAACTTCCAAGAAGGAAAAAAATGCTTAAAGTTTTTTTTTTTTTTTAAGCAAGTAAAGTTTTAACCTTAGTTAACAGTGCAGTTGAGTAAATCAGTTTTTAGTGTCTATAATACATCAGGAGTGGTAATACTGCCATAGGTGTTAGAAGGTCAAGTACATGGGCCCTGACTCTTGCGCCCTCTGTGGTTATTGAGCTCAGGGTCTGTTAACAAAGAGCCAAAATTACTAGAAATGGAATGACTTTTCTATATTTAAATGTGTAAGAAGACATACATTTAGTTTTCAAATAAAGATCAAAACAAATTCATCAGATCTCAAACTTAAAATATCTGGAATTTACACATAGATTTTACATGATATTGATTAAAAAAACTTATTCACAACTGGGGGTTTTAAGATTCTTGCATTGTGTTCATATATCCATCTTTTTGGTGGCTATTAGGATATGTTTTGAATATTAAAAACTAGGGAATAATTTAAACAGTGAAATATGTGAATATCTATTTGTAGCTCCCATGAGAGTCTCTTTAGAAAAACTACAGTGAATGGAGAGTCCAGTTCTGTTGCTGGCAGTTTTAGGTTGAGCTAAACTTTAAACCAGTGAAGGTTTAAAAAAAAAAAAGGTTGAGAGAACCTACTGAAATGTTCCATCCATTTCAGTAAAGTGCACAAATAGGAGTGTATCCTTTGGCTTGGCTATGACCTCAAGGGAGGTGTAGAAGTCAGTGGTGTTGGTGCCAGATTCCTGACTATAGTACTGAGGCTGGCAATCTTCTCTTCTAGGAGGTAATTTTTCTTCTCTGCTGTTTTTTGTCGCTGTTCAGTCTTTTCCAGAGCTTTCAACAACTGGGCATTTTCAACATACAAATCCTTCACCATCGCATCTGCTTTAGTATTCTTGCACAGCTAGAAACAGAAACCAGAAAAATTTTGACTCCATTTCTGTAACTGATTTAAGTTTAAGGTCTGACATTAGGACAGTTGTTCATAAAGGCAAATGACTTCTATCAATTATATTCTTTTATTTTACAACACAGGTTTAACATCAGACGTGGCATCAGGGATCCAAGCAGAGCACATCCACTTTTTCCAAGCTGTTTCTTTGCATAATGTTTGTTTGTAGAAGCCACTAATAAAAGAACAGATTGATATTTGGAGGCTCAAAAATGAAAGTTTTTTTCCACCTAAATAAATTAGGTGTTACTGCTTTTTCATTCTCTAAAATTAGCAAAATACTTTTATAACTTCTGAGGTTTAGGGTGTGAACTTTAACTCTGTTGTTAACAGATGCCTGAGTTTCCCATCCATAGCCATAACCAACTGATTATTTTAAAATCTGGCTCATGTATTACAATAAAGAGGTAAGATCTGAGCAGTTCCTTTTCCTCAACTTTTCCTCTTTTACACAGAACTTGTCTACATGATAGATTTAAAATTTTATGGTTAGAATATATAGTCAAGGAATGGGAAAATTGGTCAGCAGCCTTAGGATAATTTTATTTTGGTTCCTTTATATGTATTCCAACCCCCACCCCCTTCCCTTGTTACACCTCATTTTACACCCAGTTTTAACCAGGGCATCTAAAAGTATAGAGGTTTCAGGGAATAAAGAACAATGAAGAGTGGCTAATTTATTAGTACTGCAAAGGACAATGATAAAGACTCTAACACTGAGGCCTGGAATCTAGATGACTGGCAAGTGTGACATATTAACCTACTCTATTGAGCTGTTCTGAGGAAACATTTCATCCCTCCTTCTCTCCCTTCCTTCCCGCCATTTACACTCTGATGGCTCTTCACCATCTACAGAATGGAATTCAAACTTCTAGTTCCACACCACAGGCCCTCTACTGCCCACTCCTCCTTATTTCTCTAGTTTCCTCTCCTGCTCCTCCCAGGACAGTATGAACTGTTACTGCCAAAATGTTTGTAGATGTCCACACCCCATATGTTGTCATTAACTGTATGATGTTCCCGTAGCCTAGAATGCCCTTCTCACATTTCTTCACCTGTTCAAATCTTACTCAGCTGTCAATACTTGGTTGAAGAGGCCTTCAGGAAACTGTTTAAACCACAGAGTTGGATCAAGTATTCTTCCCTGTGTTCCCCTCTGCTGAAAATAGAGTGGATCACATTTTCTTTAAAATTACCACCTTGCCAAATGTTCGACACCTTGTACGTGAACTACACTCCACGTTGGCAGGGTTTTGTTCTGTTCCCTGCCATATCTTTCGCACTTAGAAAAGGACTTGGCACATAGTAACTGTGTTTTGAACAAGTGAATGATTACAGGGTTGAACAAATGCTTATTGTGTCAGACTTTGCTTTCTTTCCATTTTGTGATTAAGATATTGGGCAAAGGAAAGTTCCTGTCTAATTCTGCATTAAGACCTTCTCTTGGTATTATTCTTCCTGTTTAGAAAACCAGGTTGGGCAATTTCTCTCCCCACCTCCACCTGAGGTCTTAGTTTCCAAAGTAGCTATAAATCTTGCCTATAGAGTGGTCCTTTTTTGCATGTCTCTTCAGTGGTTACATAAATATTTTCTAAACTCAGGCCATACCTGCTACCAGCAGGTCAGGGTCCCTATTCTAAGTCAGAGCCCAGCCTTTTGGGTTCTGGATATAGCCATAAGACTTTTTGAAGTCATCATAGCTGTCGCTAACAGGAAAGCTAAAGTTCCATTTATTATCCCCCCCCCCATTTTTTACCTACATAAATTTTCTAGTTATTTAAATAGAATGTTTACTGTCTGGGGCAAATAAAAAAAAATCGACAAAAATTAAATTTGAGCCACTGAACTTCATTAGGAATGCATTAGGTCCAGATGAGTCTCTGGTAGCAAATGTACCTTTTTTTAAATTGTGGACAAACATGCCTTAGGAGAGCTTTGGAAAAATAATGCAGACTACAGAATTCATGTTTTTGGAGTGGTGTGGGAGAGAGGGAGTCCTAAATTCTGCTATATATCTGTAGTACAATTTGCCTTTATTTGACAACAGAAGTTAACAAGTTAATGGCAATAAAGGAATGTAAAACTGGAGTTAAAAGTGGAATGTGGGGCAGATGGTGGGTGGAGAGGACCCGGGAGGCTCACTTGTTCTTTGAGCTGATTCACTTTCTCCTGAAGAAGGCTTTTCACCAGTTTCAATTTCTGTTCAACTTCCATCATTCGTTCTTCCATGACAGTTACCAGTTGTTCCTGGTTTCCCTGAAGGGAAGAAAAAATGTGTTCTCATTTGAAAATCATGCCATACTGAAAAGAAAGCACTAGCAATTTATTTTCCCCACAAGATGCCTAGAGAAAGGACAGTAGATGTTTGCCTTTGTAACTGGAGGGGTGGATTTCTAATGAATCGGGGGCTGTGAACACCACATGGGTTGCACGTTAGAAAAGTAACCCTAATCAGAGAAAGAATCAAATATTAAAAAAAGTCTTACCTGTGTTACCATCTTCCCCTGAGATAAAGCAAAATTCTTAAAACCCATAACTCAGTACCTGTGTGCACTTCTTCTAGTAAAAGTTTTCCAAAGTAAATTAAAATATGGTTATCAACCTTCCATCTGTGATTTGGGCCTTGGCAATACCGTGGGTCTCTCAAGAACAAAACAAAAAACTGAGTTTATTCAGGATCACTTAACGTTTCCAATCAGCTTGCAATTTGCACGTCCATTTTTCCTGTGTGAAATGGCTGATTACTGTAAGGGTGTTAGTGTTCGTTTCTTCATAATAATTGGCTTCTTCCTGCCAGTTATTGTTGTCATCTGTTTCCCAATTTGACTTGCCAATGTGAAGCAAACATTGGGATTGGAGGATGGTTTATCATAAAAGATTTAAAATTAATCTCCCCACAAACAACTCCTAGATAAAACAGGAGGGCAGGAAAAGAGTCCTGGCTTCTCCTCCTCTCCTGACACAAGTGGGTTTTGGAAAGAAGGATCCAGAGAGAGAGTTAGAGTGCAACTGGCTGCCCTCCCCGCAGGCCACTAAAATGTCCACATAAGGAATTTCAGATTTTAAAAGGTTCTTCAAGCATTTATGCAAAACTCAGGTGTTAATGGCTGATGGCATAACTCCTTTTAAAAGCATTCAGAATGACCAAACATGGGTTGAAAGCCAATATTTGTTTGGATAAAATAACAGCATTTATTCAAATATAAACAACTAAACCATGTGATTAGCTTTGAAAAAATACTATATTTTAAAAGATAGAATGGCTTTTTAAAGGTCAAATGTAAACAGAAGATACCTGATTTCTCCTTGCCTTAAAAAAAAAAAAAAAGCAAAACAAAAAAAGCCATAATGGATAACTCGAAGAACATGGCCAAAGAGTGAGGAAAGAGGAAAAACAAAGGCAGTCATATATTTAAAATTTATTTTATTGTTTCATCAAAATTTTCCTTTTTCCTGTCAAAAAAGCATTATACATCTTATACAAAACAGTATAAATAAACCAAATTTTCTTCAAATTCCATATATAAAAGTAGTACCTCTTATTAAAAATAGTTACAGCATATGGAATGAGAAAATATATAGAATACATCCTTTCAAGAATCTCAAGTCCACTCTTTAAATGGTATAAATAAAACGATGGGTAACAAGATGAAATTTGTGAATTTGACTCACAAACTGTCATTTCTACATTAATAAATAAGAGACATAATACTGCAAAGGCTTAATAATAATAATAATAATAATAATTTAAAAGAGCACTTGATTCCAAAACATTTTCCAGCTTATGTCTCTGTGTGTGTGGGGGGTGTGGGGGCATGTGCATCTGAGTAGCTGCCAGGGTAAGAAATGTCATCAATAGCAGCCCAGTTTTCACAGGTGCCCAATCCTTCTGTAGGAATCTGCATGCACTGCTCGCTGCTCCGGTAGCAAGGCCTAGAGAAAGAAGGCAAGTGGTACACTTCACCCCGATGTCAAGATCAGGTTTTGGGAGGAGTCTAAATTCAAACATTTATAATGCAAAGGATTTTTAAAAGCACACACATTAACACTACACTGCAAGCAAAGCAACACAGAGGTGGAAGAAATCACATCACTCCACACACAGAGGCAACGTGCAGATTCTAGTAATGTTCTGTAATCTTAAAACTAGTGTCAGCTCAGAGGCCAGAAATAGGAGAGCCTGCAGTGGTATTCTAGCAAGAGCAATAAGCAGTTCAGTCTGCCATGGGGCTGGAGAAAAAAAAAAATTTTTTTTTTTTTAGTACAAAAACCTTAACAGTTTTTGGGGCGCCTGGGTGGCTCAGTCAGTTAAGCATCCAACTTCAGCTCAGGGCATGATCTCCTAGTCTGTGAGTTCGAGCCCTGCATAGGCTCTAAGCTGACAGCTCAAAGCCTGGAGCCTGCTTTGGATTCTGTGTCTCCCTCTCTCTCTGCACCTTCCCCGCTCATACTCACTCTCTCAAAAATAAACATTAAAAAAATAAAAAAAACTTAACTTTTACCTATCTAATCCTGAAGTAACTGGAGTAAAAGGATATTTTTTTATTTTTAAACATGGGCAGGTGTATTGGAAGAACGTGCTTTGAAAACAGCGTGTATGAGAAAGCAATGGATAAAATCTTAGCCTAATCATTTGGTTTAAAATGTCTGTTAAAAACTGAGGTCAAGGTTTTATAATTCAATTCTGTAATGAATTACTGAAGCATCTATTCGACACCCCACCCACCCTATTTGATATTTAGAAACTGAAGTGGAATAGAGGAAGCATCCAAAAACGTGGATTACAGCACAAAAGACAAAAATAATTGTAAAGTTTTGTTTGAAAGGACAGATGACAGGATATAATGACAAAGCCTAGATATATACTCCTAGAAGAGGAAGACAGAACTGCTCCACTCTATAACTGTAGTGCTAATTTGACTTTGCAAAGCCACTTTGAGACAATTAGGGAAAAGTAGTTGGGGACATTCCTTATTAAATATCCACGGAGAGACAACAGAAGAAGAGCATCCAAACCAGAAAGAAATGATTGAACATTATACAAACTAAGGAGTAATTTTAATTTTATTCCTAGTTCTGAATAAACAAAATGGGCAAGCAAAGCTGGACTCTGAATGAAGCACAGATTGAAAAGCCAGCTTGTATCAGATTGTGTCTGTAGGGAAGGGGGAAAAGATGTTTATTTTCTGAAAGAGTTTTTCAAACTAGATCATTTTTAAAAATGTAGTTGACATTTTTCCTTTAACTTAAGTCACTGCCTCCACAAAGTCCCCACTTGTGAATTCTATGGAATGCAGCAGGTTGTACCCCTCCGGTACAGGAAAACCCAAGGTGCTGTGTTAGTACTGCGTCTCCTAGAGGGGCACTTGAATTCTGTAATATTTTTGGCATTGGACAAAGGTCAAGTCAAAAAATGTTAGGTCAGCTGTACACTGTGCTCAAGTGATCCTGATCCTTCGTCATCAATTAGTAACGTGCAGAGGCGACCCAGAACACTTCATTGCCCAGCTTAGAAGCTGAGAACTCAAAAGCATCACTGCAAAAACCCAAACCCAAACACTGCAGTTCATGGATCTGTAACACAGGTGAGGTGGAACTCTTCGACAGACATTTAAGTTCTTTATCCCCATCTCCGAAGGGGTATAACTTCCCAATAAACAGGTCAAATTAGGTGAACTGAGTTTACTCTAAGGGAAAACAGCGCCTCGTACCTGTGGTGTGTTGGTTTCGGAGGTCCTGTTTTCAAGTTCCTCCTGCAGGCACTGGTTTATCCTCTCTGCCTGCAGCAGCTGCTGTTGAAGCTGCAGAAACCGCTCCCTGGGCACCGTCGGACAGGCTTGCTGCTGGCGCAGCTGGAGATCCCACGCATGAGGGGCTGGGCTACGCATCACAGTGGACCTCAGGTGCTGCATCTGGAGGACAGAGGCAGAGCCCTGGTCAGCCACGGTGCCTTCAAGCACAGAGCTGCCCTTGAAAATGTCAAGCAGAGGGAATGAAGCTGATGAATTCATGAGTGGCCTCTCAGACCCACTGATAACGTGAACACAGGACAGTATGTGACTTGAGTAAGAAGTAATGGGAAGGGTCATTTTCCTGAGGAGATGATACAGTTAATGAAGAAGTAGGCCTTCTTAAAAATTTTAGACAAAAAATTGTACTTCCTCACTCTTGACCGAGGTACATGATATACATAATGTGTCTGAATTCTACTTCATTGTTTTCTGACACTAGTATATTTAATTCTGCCTGTTTAAAAAACAAACACAGACAGGGCTGGGGTAAGCAAAGGGGAGAAAGTGGTTTGCCACTTTACTTACCATTCAAAAGATTCTTAAAAGCAAATATTCAATGACTACATATTTTCCATATTAGGAATTTGTTGAAAGAATCTCGTATCTAAAATTATTTTAACCTATTTTAGTTGATCAATGTTCAACTCTTAAATAGCACTGTAGCACTATAAGTAAGCAATTCGGGAACAGAGGGTGATATCCTGTAACACCTGGGAACTGAAGTATTTGCTCAAGACAATGAGAAAATGATGCGTGTATCACATGCCGAAGTTGGGGAGAGGAAAAAGTAGAAGGCACACTGCACGTGGCTGGTGAAGCATGCCACTCCACATCTGTCGCTACGTTCAGCAGACCGCGGCCTCAACAGAAGGCATGCAATGAATACGACCAAGTACCAAACTCAAAAAGAAGCACTTCCAGGCTTGTGAGAGGGCAAAGAGGCCCTCTAAGACGCGACTATAACTAAACATTATCATGAAACTTCAGAGCCACTATCCATTTTCTTAAATCTAAATTTCTGAGGTGGGAGATAATCCATTTTGAAATATTTCTAGTTACAGGTTTAGAAAACCCACCATTTTATTTTCAGGAATAAAGAATACGGAGAGTTACGATCCCATGATTTTATATCAGCAGGATAATTTTCTTCACATGTATCTTTAAATACTGAGGAAAATCCTGGTGTAAATGTAAACAGACGTATTCCACAGTTAAAGCAAACTAAAAATGAATATTGGCTCTTACCTTAGGTATGTATTAACTGTTACAGTCAGAAATGATTACATGAACAGTGAGTCTAATGAGAGGTCTCCATGCTATGAAATTCATTGAAAGAGAATGTTCTACCTTCACACACTATCTCAGGCAGAGAACCGCACCCTTCTCTGCTAGTTCCAACCACAGAGTTCTAGGTACAGGTTAGCCACAGACAAAACAGAAACAAAAGAAAATTACAGGAGTCGTAAAGAGAGGAAGAAAAGTATCAGTTATAAAAAGAGAACAGTTAAAACTGGGTATATTATATACCTGAATAGGTATGCTCCAGTTAGAAAGAACTTACAAATGACCAACGTTTACATTTCTCTGTATACAAACTTGATAGATACTGAAATGTCTTAGGCTCTGATCCTGCAATGGCAATCTGAGTTTGGGAATTTACCACCTTTTCCTCCACCTACCCCGATATAATTATTCACAGGATTCCAGGTCCAGCATGGGGGATCTCACGCTAAATACTTGGTTTTACAGTTTACATTCTGCATCTCCAACCGGCAATTTTCTTGTTCACGTGGTTGAAAACTGTTGGCTACCAGAGGTAGACAGTGGATGTGAGAACTGCTGATCGAGACTGTAACCCCTTTTTTGAATGTTCAAAATGAATTGTTTATAGAACACGGCCTCGTGTAGTTCAAAGAGCTCCGGAGTGGGACTTAAATTCTTCTATTTCCAACGCTAGTAATGTGGGATCTTTAATTGCCCTGGGGTATGGCTATGTATTAGATCAGTGATTTTTAAACTGGCATAGAAGGATGAGTAGAGACTCCTTCCTTCAAGGAAGGGAGTGCCTATATCAGATTAGAAAGCTTTCCTTTAATTCCTGATGTAGGAACATCTCCCTGCCTGCCCCCAGCCCTTCATTCAAACCTAACGAGAATCCCTGCCGAGTGACAGGAATGTACCTATCCCTCAGGTAAGGTACACACACACACACACACACACACACACAAAATGGTGTGAAAACCACTGTATACCCCCCAAAGTGGCCTAATCTATAGATATCAGGACATAAATAAAAATCCAATGTGTAGGGCTGGTAGGATAAGGAGAATTACTGCCTAATGGTTAAAGTCTTTGGCGTGATGCAAAAGTTTTGCAAGAAGTGGTAATGGTTGGAAAACACTGTGAATGTAATTAATACCACTGAATTGTACACTTAATGTTTCAAATAGCAAATTCTGTTATGCAAATATTTCAACAGAAATATTAATATACCAAAAGTCATTGAATTATATAGTTTAAATAGGTGAACTGCATATAATGTGTGAAGTATATTTTAATAAAGCTGATAAGGAATCCAATTTGTATAGGTCTGTACAGAGTTAATACCTATTTTATATCTTCAAGAAAATTTCATTAGAATAGTGTAGGAGATACTCTTTTCAGTGTTCCAATGGAAAATTCATGCTTTTAGTCATTCAGGTCTAGTGCCAAGAACGCTCGCTTTACCTCATCCATTAGCAAATCTTTACTAGATCAAGGAGAAAAATAATGAAGGGAAATTGCTTATGATGGCTAATCATGTAAAGCGGGGTTAGGAAGAGATGGGGGTTTCTGAGGACAGCTCGAGCAGGTGGGAGAAGAATTGGCCTGTTGGCAGAACATTTGTAGAGGCTCTGCCAGCGACTAAGTATACCCTGTTACTTATCAATTTGGGACTAGAGCTTTGGGGCTTAGCTTCAGATGTCTTATTCATCACAATATATAATTATTTCATCAGAAAGCATGTCTGTATCTAAACACAGCCTGTAGCTCAAGCTTTTGAACACATTTATTATATGCTGTCAGAGAAAGAAAAAATGGTTTGGATTTCACTATTTGTAGTTTAATCTCCCTATTGGATAAATCGGAGAACATAAAGTTGGCAGAAATCTTAGTGGTCATTTAAATGTCAGTGTGACATATTTGCCCATATTTCACATTTAAAAACTAGCCATTAAAAATTACCTTGGCATGTCCAATTTCTTAAAACCAGAATTACAGGATGAGAGAAATTTAAATATTTTCTTTTAAGATATTTGTATACAAAAAAAGATACTTGTATACAGTTTTTAAGAGCACAAAAAGCCATTTTCTACCCATGCCTCTCTACCTGAAATAATTTCTATAGTTCACTACATGATATTTTCATCTACCCAAAGCAAAATATCTCAGTGAAGTTTTTACTTATTAAGGAGGATTTGTACAGATGTTGTTTGACATCCTATAATTGTACTTAGTAATCAGAAAGCAATCTGATAGACTGGACACTCAATGTCTGAGCTGACGAGTTTTACAACTCCATTTTTATGTTTAACAGATGTACCTCTTCCAAGGCAGTGCTGAATTACAAATGTCGTAATAAACAATGACAGCACTTGACCATTAAATTTCTAAATGCTGATGTTCCCAAATTCCTAACTTAAGAGGCTGCTAGCAATCCATCTGTAAAACACTACAATAAGGGAGGTATTGGGAAACTGTTAGAACCACAGCAGCGGTGGGGAGCTATGGGCCTCCAGGCCAGAATCAGACAGAGTCCCTGCCCCTAAATTTGTTGAGGTATAGGTCCTTGCATTTTAGGTTTACCCACATTTTTCCTTCCTCTACGAAGCAGTGTGAATTCCTGTGACTATGTAATTAGCAAAAATGTCTATCAAACTTGGTAAGACAGACCAAAGAATTCAGCTTGGCAGCACACTTTTCCAGTTTTTTTCATAGCAGGAATTCAATGCTATGCTAGTCTCTCTCAACAAATGGCACATTCGTGGATTAAAATATTCTCCAGAGCTGAGGCCCTTTGCTTAAAATCTTACCTCCATTACCTGCTCATCTAGTTTTACTTGTTTCTTTTTCAGGCCTTCATTTTCCAAATGAATTGTTTCTAATTCTCTTTCAAGGGAATTCATCTGACTGACCTGCTAAAAAAACCAAAAATTTCCTTTAACAACAACAACAACAACAACAACAACAACAACACACACACAAGTTGCTCTACTTTATTTTGACAAACTTACACCATTCAGAAGTCTCAACCCTTGGAGTAAGGCAGAGATCATTCATCAAAGGAAAACAACAATATGATTCAGTGCATCAATTACATTTAAGTAGTGTAGTTTTTGATCATCACTACTTACACAGAACAGATTCTGTAAGGTACCTGGCTTGCAAACTTTAGTGTCACTCACTGTAAGAAGCACATCCAGGACATAAAGCCACACCCATATATATGTACATGTATATGCATAATCAGCTATAAGTACAGACCACTGAAAGAAAACTTTCATGAAATGATATTTATCCTTACCATGAGCCATGTACTCTGATATTTTCTAGCATACTTTATTAATAGAAAAGGTAGAAGTTTTCACTAAATCACTTTCATGATCCTCTACTATGGATCTGCAGTGGGAGAAACACTGTCTTAAGGCAAAGTTTAAATAAAGTTTAAAACAGAGTACATAAAACCTGATTTATAGAACTCCTTTCTCAATTTTAAAGATGAAATCTGAATATTTTATGAGTATCCATTTTTTGGAATTCTCTATTGCAGGAAGAATCTAATGAGCTACCTGACCGGGAATTTGGAATATTGCTAAGTAGAAAATCTAGGACACTTCTCTAGAATGCTGATCTGATTTTGGTTTCTATCAAAAAGAGCTGAGGAGAGTAGCAAGAATTTTTAAACAGAAGTTTAATCTTTTCAGGTTAAAACCTATCATTAGACTTTTCCCTCAGTGAGCAGCTGGATGTAACCCTTTATCTTTTTGAAAAGTGTACTTGAACGTACCTCAGATTAAATAGTGTTTCGGCTTTAGAGCACAGACCAGGCTTTATACCGCCTACGGCCATAACTTTCACAAATTAAAAATTTTCATACAATTTTTATGACAGAAATGAATGATTCATCATTCACCCATATTTTTGCACAAACTATAATTTTCAGAAGAGGAAGGTAACTGTGATCATCCTGAGTTTTAGTTGAGAAGAAGGAAGAAAGAAAAACAACTTCCAGGGTAGCACTGGTCTTGGATCTCTTACTTCATGGAACAAAGTACAGAAAGCAAACTGAGCTGTGCTAGAGGTTTAACCACGTGGTAGCCACTCTCCAACACGGTCCCTAATGATGTCCACCCATGGTGTTCACACCCTTGGTCTGTGTGACCAACAGAAGATGGTGTGTCATAAAAGGCACTACAGCTTTTGTCTTGATCTTTGGGAATTTCTCTCTCTCTCTCCTATCACTCACTGCCACGTCCTGAGAAAAGGCCCCGGTGGTGAGGAACTGAGGCCTCTGGTAATCAGCCGGCAAAAAACAGAGCCTCTTCCTAACAATTACTGAACTTAGAAGTGGATTGTCTAGTTCCAGTGAAGCCTTCAGATAAATGTAGTCCCAATTGATACCTGGATCGCAACCTCATGAGAGATCCCGAGCCCAAACCACTCAGCTAAGCTGCTTCTGAATTCCTGGCCCACAGAAACCGAGACAACAAATGTTTGTTGTTTTAATTTGTTACACAGCTGGAGCACCTGGGTAGCTCAGTTAGTTAAGCATCCAACTTGGGCTCAGGTCATGATCTCACAGTTGGTGGGTTCGAGTCCCACATCAGGCTCTGTGCTGACAGCTCAGAGCCTGGAGCCTGCTTCAGATTCTGTGTCTCCCTCTCTCTCTCTCTGGCCCTCCCCACTCATGCTCTGTCTCTCTCTGTCTCAAAAATAAAAAACATTAAAAAAAATTTTTTTAATTTGTTACACAGCAACAGATGACTAATACAGACCATATTAAGATGTTCCTAATGTTCAGTATATATATATATATAGATATATATATTTAAAAATATATCTATTTTTCTAATTTAAAAGGGCTGTGGGGTGCCTGGGTGGCTCAGTCAGTTGAGCGTCTGACTTTGGCCCAGGTTATGATCTCGTGGTTTGTGAGTTCGAGCCCTTTGTTGGGCTCTGTGCTGACAGCTCAGAGCCTAGAGCCTGCTTCAGATTCCGTGTCTCCCTCTCTCTGCCCCTTCCCCATGCATGCTCTGTCTCTTTCTCTTTCTCTCTCTCTCAAAGGTAAATAAACATTTAAAAAAATTAAAAGGGCTGTAATACTGTTGAAGATGATTAACCATCTTCCTTGTGAATGCTTAACTGCTTCTTTGCAACCATCACTCAATCAGAAAGAACTATGATACTATTCAACCAGATTACAAAAGCATAGATATAAGGAAGAACCAAAATATCATTGTGATCACTTCCTTGGAAGCATGCAGGGAAAGAAACATACACTTACGGACACATCATAGTAAGGACACTGACACACAGTATAAACTCTCAAAACTCACCTTCCTATTAGTAGGCGATCGTTCCTTTTGAAACTGTTCACACTCTCTCTTTAAGCTCAACTTCTCTTGCTCTGTAGGCTTCACAGTACCTGATGAGTTTAGATGTTTTTGGTGCTTGGGGGGAAGAAGGTTGGATTCCAGCTGACGGACCTAACAATAACATATGTAAGAGAAACAAATGTTAAGATGGTCATCCAGTGAGAAAAAAACACAAAAAGAACATAAGCTTTGTTGTATTAAAAATACTTTTCAGTCAAGTCTGCCAATTATTTTTTTAATGTTTATTTATATTTGAGAGAGCATGTGTGTGTGGGGGGGGGTGTGTGTTTGTGAGTGGGGGAGGGGCAGAGAGAGGGAAATACAGATCCGAAGCAGGCTCTGTGCTGGCACACAGTTCAACACGGGGCTTGAACTCACAAACTGTGAGATTATGACCTGAGCCAAAGTCGGACACTTAACCAACTGAGCCACCCAGGCGCCCAAGTCTGCCAATTCTTGAAGTCTGCCTTTTTGGATTGCAAAGGATCCTTCTAGGTAAATCTATTTTTAGTCTGGTTGGGTCTACAAACCCAACACTGTAAGGATCTGAGAATAGAGGACCTCTCGATCTACCAAACTGCTGGGTGTCCACAGTGTGACGTGGCTGTCAGGAAAACAGACATAGTCCTAGGCACTCGCTCTCTGACATGAGCATAACTTTTAGGAGTCAGTGAGGTGACCGCCCCATCAACTTTATATTGGACTATTGACACCTGAAACAATGTATCTACGTTAACAAGTTCCATGAGGACAGAGATCATGTCGGTCTTGTTCAACACTGTAACTTAAGAGTTTCCGGCACAGAGCAGGTGTTCTAAATCACTATCTGTGGCTCTTCAGAGAGTTCTTCCTTAAGAGAGATGTTTAAGCATAGGTTAAGCATAGTTGGTCAACTACTTAGCAAAAGTAAAGACCATAAACATCAGTTTAGTGTTTGGAAAAGATCATCTTCAGAGACCATTCTAACTTTGAAATGCTGAGTCTTTAAAAAGGGGTACTTTTTCTCTTACAAAGAGTTAGCCCAAAAATGGGAGTCCAATTTTGCCATTTTTCTGCCAGTCTTGGCAGCTAGTCTCTTTGAATGAAGAATACATGGTTACCATAATTCCCATGAGTCTATCTTGGAAGTGAGGATTAAAATCATTGATTGTAATATAGAAATTACACAAAATGAAAAAAAATTTATAAACATACCAGGATAAAATTATTTGCAAGTAAATGATAAATTATACATTCTTAAAGTAAGTCTGCCATAGCTGAATACTAAAATCCATACCCTAGAACCATTTCAGTCCTAGAAAACATTCATTTTTATACCACACTATTTTCAAACGTATGCCTCCATGTGCAGCTTTTCGTTACCTTGTCCCGCGAGTGCGTGAGTTCCGCTTTGGTGTTCCGCACCACAGTTTGCAGTCTCTCATTCTCTTGCCAACACAGCTGTTGTTCCTCCTTTATCAGATGATCCATCTTGTCCCAAGATGGCCTTTGCTGCTGGTTATGGAATCCTGATGGATGGGTGGCTATTTCTGGGGCCCAGTTCTTAAAAGCGAATTGCAGAGTTAAGCCTTAAAAACAAGCTAATTGTTGTTTTGAGTCTATTTACTCAGTGACAATAATTCTTATGAAGCACCTTTCATTCTTCATGTCTACTAATGGGGGTGAGTGTATGTTGTGTATATACATATAAAAACAATATTTGGGAGGTTTGATTTAAAAGAGGTTTGGAAAATTCTTTTTTTTTTAAAAGGTCGTTGGCAAAATAACCCCATCAAGTCTAACAGCAAAGATGACTGTTGGGCAAGTCGATTCTATATAGAACCCAAGTCCATAGAGATTGGTGGCCTTAAAAATTGCTTCATACTTATGAAGTTAATGCTTTGAACCCAGATCACTATTCTTTTGGTTAACAGAGAACACAAAGGGGACTTTAAGATGCACTGCTAACTTGAAAGCTTTCACAAGCTAAACTCTACTTTCATTTTTCCCATATGCAATCATATCCCTTTTTAGAATCCAAAGCACATACTGTCCATGTAATTGAGCCCTGAACTCAGGAATATGCTTTAAGCTACCAAAGGGATTTTTTGGATCCTGGGAAATGTTTTAAAAAAGGTAACAAGTAGGTAAGCCTTTTGTGTTTTAAGCCAAAACATGAAAAAGAAAAAAAGTTACAATCTCATTTTTGAGAGAAATGTCAGCCCAGAAGTAATTTTTAAAAATGGAAAGAACTCTTTTCCTTTTTAAAAAAAAATAAAAAGGAGGTCTCTGGCTGGCTCAGTTGGTAGAGCATGCGACTCTTGGTCTTGGGGTCATGAGTTTGAGCCCCATGTTGGGCGTGGAGCCTGCTTAAAAGTGTGTGTGTGTGTGTGTGTGTGTGTATAAAGTATCACCAAGATATAACTGGATTAAAATAACTGTCCTACTTTTATGGTAGGACAAAATCTTAGTATCTCCACAAGGCTGATATCTGTAATACCATTTTTAATTTATATAAGCACACAAAGCAGCATTTTGATATATTACAATGAGATACACTTTATACAACATCAAAATGTTTTTGTTACCACAAAATAACTCAGCATGGTCCCCTGACTTGCATAATACAAGACAACCTTGTCACTGTGCATCCATTTATATGAAGTTCAGAAACAGGCATCCCTAACCTATGGTGGCCGAGGGTGGAGAAGTGGTCCCCTGTGGTTATCGGCTGGAGGGGAGACATAAGAGCCTGCTGGGTGCTGGCAATGTTCTGTATTTTGAGATAGAAGGTGTTTACACAAAGATAAACATATGCACATACATCCGTATGGAAAATATGCACAATGACCGGTGAATAACACAGGTTTGAACTGCACGGGTCCACTTACACGGAGACTTTTTTGAGACAGTACAGTATTGTATTTTCTCTAGCTTTATTATAAGAATATGGTATATATTATGTGTAATATACAAAATATGTGTTAATTGACTTTCTCTTATTGGTAAGGCTTCCAGTAAACAGTAGGCTTAAATATTAGTAGTGAAGTTTTGGGGGAGTCAGAAGTCATGTGGATGTTTGACTGCACAGTGGGTCGGGGTCTCTAACCCCTGCATTGTTCAAGGATCAACCATATATTTATGTAAACACACATACATCTTTACAAATACTCAAGTTACAGGCTTAAACTGTGCACATAACTGTATAAAGTTACATCTCAATAAAAAAGAAATTACCTTGTCACCAGCATTCTGAAGTTGCTTATATAAAGACAGCACTTCTTGTTTTAAAGCCTCCTTTTCCTGCTGAGTCACTCGTAGGTCAGATTTAATCAGGGACATCTGCAGGTTTACATTCTGTAGGGTGCCTTCTAAACTCTGAACCTGCATCATGAGAAAAATCTTACACTGTGACGCAGATCCTCACGGTCTCACCTATAGCATGTCCAGGAATGAATGAGCTAGGATAAGAGAATTCCAAGGTCCCTTCTATCTACTATATCCAGCTCTTTTTAGTAGCCTAATGGAAACCCCAGTTATTATGTATATTTACTGGATATTATGAACTGTGCCCTGGAACAAGGTATTGCTGACACAGTCATCTGGTATATGACCAAGTGACATCTTACAGAACCAGTGAGTACCAAGCTGGCATGACAAAAGCTAACTCAATCCCATGAACCATGAGATAACAACCTGAGCTGAAATCAAGACTCGGATGCTTAACCAAAGGAGCCACCCAGGCGCCTCAGTATCTATTTAATTAAAAATAATCTAAATTTGTAAAAGCAATGTTGATAGATATCTTCACAGGGCATGAAACTGCCTTAGAAATCCTTTTTCTAAATCAGAAACAAGCAGTCATTTCTACACAGTATTCTTTTTTTTTTTAATTTTTTTAATGTTTATTTTTGAGAGACAGAGAGAGCATGAGCAAGGGAAGGGCAGAGAGAGAAGGAGACACAGAATCTGAAGCAGGCTCCAGGCTCTGAGCTGTCAGCACAGAGTCCGACACAGGGCTCGAACTCACAAACCGCAAGACCATGACCTGAGCCAAAGTTGGCCGCTTAACCGACTGAGCCACCCAGGCGGCCCTCTACACAGTTTTCTCAAGTTTTCATAAGTAATCTCATACTGATGAGGTAATCTCATAATAATCAACTCCGGGGGAACTGATGTTCAAATGGTTTCATCACACTATAAGCATATGACAAATATTAGTCACATTGAATCATTATGAGCCCTCTTCGGCCACTTCTATCTGGAATATTCTTTCTACTAGGAATTCTGCTGGAATGCATAGGAAAATATTAACTGTGCCAGTGAAACAAGAGTTGTCCACATACCTTTTCCTGTGAAGCCACTAGTTGCGACTTTAAGGTCTCACTCTGGTGTTCCCAAGACTTCTGTTCTTGCTTCATAGTAGCAATTTTGTGCTCTAAAAGGCTTGATTTTGCCAACTGTTTCAGGACAAGAAAAGAGATAGCAGGCATGTCTGCAAACTTATCTAGCCTCAATGTATGTATCTCCACATAGGCTGAAAAGATCAAGCGCCATGGGGGAGCAGGGCAAGGTAAAAGAAAGACATTTTCCTGACTCCCTTTTCTACCTTTAATTTTGAGGAGTCTCTTCTCTTTGTTGGTTTCCATTTTTCCTCTCACTGCCTCACTGGGCATGAGAAATGGTAGGCTGGAAGGCAATTAGATCTCTCAAGAGTGTACCATACTAGGAAAATACGGAATGTCTATTAAGGCAGGTGGGACGAAAGCAGTGTTGTGGGATTTGCTAGGGAAAATATAATAGAAAACAAAGTGTGTGTCTACATAATAGATCTCAGAGTATTAAATGCAACAATATTTATATATTGATAGTGATGTAAATCATATACATTAAGTAGCATGGTTATATATTAAAATGAGGCAAACTATGTATTACTATGTTTAATAATATAATTATTAAACGACTAATTTAGACTACTGTTAAAATCCTGACCTCAGAAATCCCAAGGTCGCATAAGGCCCGCTGAAATGCTATTCCAGGAGACCGTGGAACAATTAGGCTAAAACGGGAGAGCCAAGTGCCACTGGACATAGAGAAATGCTCACTATGGTATACACGGTACAGTGATGGTAAAAAGCCTCGTTTACTACCTTATCCGCACAGCTCTTTAGTTCGTCACTGAGAGCTTCCTTTTCTTTCAGCAGTTTTTCATTGTGGCTGAGAACACTAGAAAGTTTCTGCTGGAAGTCAGAGAGATCAGGACATCTGTGCAGCTGTAAGAGATAAACAATCCCATCGTGTCTCATGGCTGTATTTATAAAGAGGTATTTATAAACGGGGCATTTTCATGGCTGCTATTTCCCTATCTACATAGATATTTCACAGGACATATAAACCCTAAGGAACTATAATTAAATTTAACAAAATGTTCCCTGCTAGAGTCTCTCCATTCTCTAATTGACTGCCAAAATGTCTGCTCAGATAGATTCAAGCAGACAGACCTCTTACATAATGGTCCTTACTTCTGTTTCACCTTCAGGGGAAAATAAGTAACATGCTGCCATTCTGTCATCAATTTAACTTGTGTACGTATATAGCACCAGACATTTTCCTCGTGCTTTTTTAACTAGAAAAAAATCTTTTTCCGCAATCTCGGTCAAGACTATAGACTTGGCATGAACCAAGTACAGTGTATCAATACAAGGACAAGTTTAAAGCTAAAACTATCAGTGTTCTTCAGTGTGTTTCATGGGCCCTTCCCTTTGGAAGAGGCCAAAACTGCCTTGCTTAGTAAAATGTTAATGCGGACACATTGGCTTCCTCCTCTCCACTGGAATCAAGACAAACCAAAGGCTGTTTCTGTTCCGTTTCAGTATCAGCCTGATGAGGACTGACGTTGTGGGCCAGATAATTCTTTGTTTGGGGGGCTGTCCTGTGCACTGGAGGATGGTTAGCAGCATCTCTGGCTTTTAGATGCCCATAGCATCCCCATCCCCATACACCAGTTGTGAAAACCAAAAATGGCCCTAGACATTGCTAAATGTCCCAGGATGTGGGAGTGATTCCTTCCTCCCCACAACGACTGCTTTAAAGACACTGTTTCTTATACGTCTTTACCCTTTCCCATAGTCCATATATTTTAAATTTCCCTTTGTTTCACTTGACTTTCGTATTTTCAGTTCTTTATTATCATTATGATTTTATGGCCATCTTTCTACTTCATACCTTAAAGTCTTTCACACATTTAGCTTTAGGAATAGTATGACGACATAGACTTTAAGGGTTGAAATCTTCAACTGAGAACAAATACAGCACACCTTACAAATCTAAAGTCAGAAGGACATAGGACAATGTATTGTAAAGCACCGAGGCATTGGTTTACTAATGCTCACTACCTTGCTTCCTCATCCCCGGAACCTCACAAAGCCTGGTACCATTTTGGGTGTGCGGGCTGGCATGTGACTTCTGCTGATGCTATTCATGTTTCTTTTCTGTGCAACAGATAATTTCTCACTCACAATTTACTTGTATTATGTCCTACAGAGCAAGCACATACTTCCTAGGTCCACACTAGGAATGTGTATGTATGGCAGCAACAATGGGCTGATACTATCCTACTGTCGTGTTCCAAAAGAGCCCAGGTGCCACGAAATAACTTCCTACCTAAGGCAGACAAGGCTCGCCATTTTTCCACTTCACTATTTATCCCACCGCCTCTGTAAAATCTATACATTAAAAATGTGCCAAATGATGTCCTCATCATGCTATTTTACTCCCAGATCCACTCCTTTTCTTCTGATCTCTAGCTCAGTGAAGACACAAAATATGCATTTCCCATGCTGTGGATTTGGAGCCCATCATTATCATCTTAAAGACCAAACAACAGATTTTCAAAAGGTAAAGGAGAAAAGTATGCCCATGGTAATTAGGATGAACTTGGTAATAACAGCATTGGAAAACTTAGGCACCACAGAAAGGCCCTATGAGCTTTAACTTCTGGAATGTTTACAATGGCAGACAGCTTCTGTTAGGGCAGAACACATCTACTCTGCATGGCAACATCTGACTTACAGAGCTCCTGTCAGGTACTAGGATAAGGCATTAGGAGAGGCACAAATGCCCTGGAAGTCTTACAATCCTATTAGGAAATCAAGACTTATAGGCGTCAATTAGAGATCAACACAGACATAAACTCAGCAGTAGAGACTCATAATTTCAGCATTCAGAGGAACCTTTATGCTCACAGGCTGAGCAGATACAAAAGAGAGAATTTTATAATCTAAGGATGTCCTAATATCAAAGTAAACCTTTAGTGAAGCAAATTAAAAAAAATAGAACGAGGGGCACTGGGTGGCTCAGTCGGTTGAGTGTCTTGAGTTCGGCTCAGGTCACATCTCACGGCTCCTGAGTTTGAGCCCCACATCGGGCTCACTGCTCTCAGCCTGTCAGCACAGAGCCCGCTTCAGATCCTGTCCCCCTCTCTCTGCCCCTACCCTGCTTGCACTCTCCCAAAAAATAAATATTAAAAAAAACTAAGTTCTCCTATTTATAAATAAGGATTACTCAAATCCTGTACTCGTTGAAAAGTGCAGTATAAAGAAGAAAATAGGACAATGTTCAGGATATAACTTTAGGTGAACCCTCTTTTATACTTAAAGTCTTTGTTTCAAACTTTGAAATAGGCTTCTTAAAGCCAAATTCATAACTGAGACTGCATCCCTGATGATGTCCTAGAATTTACTCTTTAGCCCAAGATAGACACCTCAGACTTGCCATAAGAAAAAAGGGAAAGTGGGACTTTTTTTGTGTGTCACACCAATCTGAATGAATCGTTATTAACATTATGAGCAAGAAAGTCACTTTCATTTTAGACAAATGTATTATTACTTTATTGCCTGGCTTGAGGAAAGCAGAGCAACAAATTTCTTATACTGAAGTGGCTGTGGCTGATTTATAGTAGAATTTCAGTAGACAACATATGTCAGTTACACATCTCGAACAGCATGTAGAGAATCAGCAATAGGAGCCCTTATATATGGACTTGTATGCAAATTCTCGGTTTTTACGAAGCAATAAGCTAGTTGACAGGACAGTGTATAAAGGATGTCCAGTGGCTGGCAAAGCCAGACCATCAGGTCCACAGTGTTCTGTGAGCCTCCCCACTGCACCCACTCCAAGCAGCACGCAGTCTTACTTGTTTCATTTTCTCCAGTTCATCTTTGAGAAGGAGGTTCTCCTGTTCCACAATATGAGTCTGTAATTTCACTTCAGAAAGTTCTGCCTCCAGAGAAGACACTAAAGTGGAGGACTAAGAAGAAAAATTAAAAAGTCAAATAGTGGACATACTCATTTAGCCTGGGGAAACTTACTAGGTTCACACAAGGCAGCATTAAGGAAACCCTAGCGCCAGATTCAATGACACACTCTTTTATGACCATTATATTCAGTGGAATGAGCCAAAACTATTTTTTTAAGTTTATTTTTATTTACTTTGAGAGAGAGAGCACGCGTGCACAAGTTGGGTAGGGGCAGAAAGAGAGGGGGAGAGAGAGAATAGCAGCCTCTGCACTGTCAGTATGGACCCTGACGCGAGGCTTGAACCCATGAACTGTGAAATCATGACCTGAGCTGAAACCAAGAGTTGGATGCTCAACTACGTTTCTCCACTGCAAAGTTACTTTCTCTTGGGGGGAGATAGTTTGAGGCTATGAAAATCATGTTTCTCCTTAAACTTCTGTTTATTAATTTTGGTTTCTGTCAGTGGATTTTGTCTACAACAGATACTACTATCATCTTTGCCTACTGATGACTTTCTATTTCCTTCTTTCATTCTACATTTATTGATCAGAATTCTACTGTAAGGGAGACCTGTTAATTCTCCCCCATTTAATCAATTTTTAATATCAGTCTGTACCCATACCTATTTTATTCTATATTTATTTTATGCTTTACTATGAATATTTTGTTGGTCACACTATTCCAGCTTTGGCCATGAGGAACTCTTCAGTGGGGTTCTGTATCCTTTAAATATGCCCCATCTTTTTTTTTTTTTTTTTTTAGCACTTTTTTCTTTCTGGCATCTTCCCTGCCCCAGCCTTAGAATCAATCATTTTTTCCAAAAAGCCCTGATTTCTTTCATAAGAGAATGATATTTAGAAACCAAGATCTGGGCACTCCATGCATATACACACATCTATATCTCTGTATCAGTCTATAAACATATTAAGAAACGTGAGTTAATACTAATGCCTCAAATTCCAGTCCAACACCAGAGGGTTCATTTTAGCCTTCCCCTATTTCCTCCTTGCAGTTTCCTTCTGCAACAGTGAGAACCTCAGTTCTGTTGCCTATTTTCTGTTCTGTTCTGTTTACTTATTTGCTCAATTTTAATATACACAAAGTGGTTTCAGAATTACCGATTTATCCCCCATGAGAAACACATTCACTGGCTGGAGTACTGTAGCATTTGTGTACACTTCTTTCTTTCTTTAGCCCTACAGTATAGTCAAGATAATACTTTCCAATTTACTTCATTCTTTTCTTCCCCATCCTAATTATGTTATCCATTTATGATATAGTTAGGTTCATTTCTTAGTGTTTGTATTCCAGGTTGGTGTCTCTCACCATGTTGATTGGTTTTGATTGTGTGTTTATTTGGGGGTATGTGAACAGTATGTACAACACTGCTATGCTTCTAAGAGTCAGAGCCATGTGGAAAGAAAGATCTACTCAGGGAAGTGGTACTCCCTTCCCTCATCCCTTCTACAACCTTCCCATTCCTCTCTTCCTTCCCTTTCCTACCCACCCCCTATGGGTAACCATCTCTTTAGTTTCTGGTTTATCATTTTTGTATGTCTTTCACACAAACGAGCAAGTGTATGAACATGTATATTTTATACCATCCCTTTCTGTCTTACATGGACAGAGTCATCCTCTACTCTTTTGTGCTTCTCTTTTTCACTTAAGAGTACGTCCTGGAAATAATTTCATATCGGTAGACATCTTTACCTTCTCCCCCTCCTTCCTTCTCTTCCTTTTTGCCTCTTTCCTGTCTTTTCTCTCTCTCTCTCTTTTCCTTTTTTTTATGGCTGCACAGTACTACCCCAAGGTGTGACTGTACCCATCACGTTTATCCAGCCACTCTCCTATATATGAACATTTAGATTGTCTCCAATATTTTGCAATTACGAACAATGCTATAATGAATAACTCTGTGCATATGAGTGAGCATTCACATTGTTGGAGGTGCACCTTTAGGGTAAATCCCTAGAAATGGGATTGCTGGGCCAAATGGTAAGCACATAGGTAAATCTGTTAAGTATTAGCAAACTTCCCTCCAGAAGGATATCAGTTTACACCCCCAGCAACGTATAAAAGTGCCTGCTTCCCCCAAAGTCTTGCCAACAGAAAGTCATATTTTAAAATTGTTTCTAATCTCATAGGTGAGAAAAGATGTATCAGTATTGTTATTTGCATTTTTCTAATTATGACTGGTTGTGAGTTTTTCCATGGGCTTCAGGGTCATTTTTATCTCTTTTTTTGTGATTTATTCATGTCTTTTTCCCAGTTTGCTATCAGATTTTGGTCCTAAGTCCTTTGATTTTTAAGTGCTCTTTACACAGTAGGGATATTAGTCCCATTTTCTGTGGTATGTGATATAAATATTTTTGCCCAGTTTGTGTAATGTCTTTTGACTTTGTCTATAGTATTTTTTCTCTGCCATAAAAAAGTTTTTGATTTAATCATCTCTTTTGGCTTCTGGTTTATGAGTCATACTTTTTCTCCACACTAACGTTAAAGACAAATTAGCCCATGTTTTCTTCTAGTACTTATGTAGTTTTCTTTCTTATATTTAGGCTCCTAATCCAATTAGAGTTTATCCTTATATGTACTGTTTAAGATATGGATTTTTTTTTTTTTAGAGAGAGCACACAGAAGGGGGGCAGAGAGGCAGAGAGAGAGACACAGAGAGAGAGAGAGAGAGAGAGAGAATCCTAGAGAATCCGAAGCAGGCTCCACACCCAGCACAGAGCCCAAGGAAGGGCTCAAATCTCATGATCCTGAGATTGTGATCAGAGCCAAAATCAAGAGTCAGATACTCAACTGACTGAACCACCTAGGCACCCCATATGGATCTAATTTTATCTGTTCCCAAATGTCTGAGTTGTCCAGCCACCACTTATTTAAGAAATCCATCTTTACCCCAGTGATTTGTTATATACTACATTTCCACTTGTATTTCTGTCTAATTCTAGACTACTGTTCCACTTCTCTATTTGTCTATTCATTTGCTGGTACTATATTGTTTTAATTATTAAGACTTTATATATAAGAAATTGGATATAAGCATTGCTTTTATGCTTTAGGATTTGCTCCCAAAAGGCTGTAGGGTGGCTACATTCCATACCTGCACTTTACATTGTTCCAGTTCTTCCTTCAGATTAGACTTTTCTTGTTTCCATTCCTCCAAAGTACTGCATCCTGGTTCTTCTTCCTTCTGGCATAGCATTTCTGCCAGACGTTGATTAAGTTCTTGCAGTTCTTTCTCATTTTGAGAGTTCTTTTGGGTAAGTTCAGTATTTTCCAAATCCAATTGTTGGTTTTGGGTTTTTAATTCTGAAACCTAATGAAAAGTGAAATGGATTTTCAAAACTAGTTACCCTAATTCTACTAAAAAACAGATTTAGAGACTGGTTTTGTTCCCTATGTCAATAAAGTTTTATACATACATTCGTACACAAACATACCCTTAATAATAGAATTTAATCTATTATTCATTATAACAAATTCCATCACTCGGGAAGTATATGAAGAAGTGACAGACCCTCCGTATAGTCTAACTCCATGGGGGAAGCCATTGTTCACAGCTGGGTGTGTATCCCTCCAGACTGTTTTCTATGTATATACAAAAGTCGTATGTACATGGAGGTTTTCTTTTTATAACAAAAATTTGAATCATTTCAGGTGTTTGGGCAGCCTGCTTTTTCCACTTACAATATCTCACAGACTTTTATCTTTCCAAGTCAGTGCATTCAGAAACCACAGCAAGCTATATTTTTTAGTGGCTCTAGCCTATATTCTAGGTGTCAACATATTCCATAGTGTATTTATCCATTCCCACACTGACACACAAGTTTGTTATCATTATTTTAATGATGAAGAAACAAAACAATCTTCTGAAAAACTCATTTACACAGAGTATCATTTTGGATTTCGGATCATCTTAAAAGTGGGGCTGCTGAGTTAGACGGTATGCACCTACATTACTGGTTTGATAGATATCCCCAAAATGTCTTCCTCATGGTGCTACCAACTTATAGTCCTATTGAAAATGTATGAGTACCTTCATATCTTTACTCCTTTTTAAAGACTAGATGGTATCTTTAATTTTTGCTAATCTGAAAGATGAAAAAATTAATTTGCATTTCCCTAATAAGGTTAACTATCTTTTTCTATATTGTATTTTTCCCCTTTACTTGACCACTCCTACCAATTATCTGTTTTTTCAACCGGGTTTTCCCCTTTATTTGTGAGAGCACAGAATATATTTTGGATGTTAAGACATTGTCTGTTTCTAGTGCTGAAAATGCTCTTTTCCCAGGATGTCCTGGTCTTTTGGCTGTTTCAGACAGATTCTTAAATGGCCTTATCCTACACAAACTGCCTATCATGAGACTACAAAATTAGGCACTTGAATGGCACAAGCTATCTGAATCAATTCTACTCCTACAGAAAGATATATAAACTCTTACTCTCTGTGAAATTCTGCCCTTAACTTTCTGGTTTCAATCATGGTGATGAAAGAGGAAGGGGCTAACATTAATTGAAAGAATGTGAGGGACAGAGTTAGTATTTCATAGATTTGGTTTTAGAGCTAGTATCGTCTCCCCATTCCCACTGATTATAAAATTTGTATTAAACACTCATAATCTAGAAATAATATATACATTATTATATTCACCAAAAAATAGAAACCTAGTTTAGAGTCTGCATGGGGTGAGTTTCCATTCTGAAACTCAGGACTCACAATTTTATCACCATTAGCTACATGTCATTCCAGTAGTATGTCCTATAAATTTATAAATTGCAAATAAAAAAATTTTTAGAATCAAATGACACTAGGAAATACCAAGTATCTCCTTACCTGTTTCTTTAAATTTTCAACCATTTTCTGAACCACAGCTTTTTCCTGTTTTACAGTTTCTATTTTTTGCCTAAAGGGACAGTGAAAATATAACATAAGAGTTAGGCTTTAAAAGTTGAAGTAAAAGAGTTTTGGTCCTTGCAAAAATGCCGTAAGAAAATTTAAGTATATGTCTTACCACATTTCTTCCTGAGATCCATTTAATTTCTCTAATTTCAGGTTAGAAATGCTATCTTCTTCATTTAAAGTAGTAATTTCACTTCTCAAAATAGAATTTTCTTCTTGAAGCTTCTCAGATTCACATCTGAATCACAGAGATTTAAAAATATCGTTATAACAAGCAGTCATGTGGCATCGTTGGAAAATGCTTTCTAGGAACTTCCAATGAAACAAGTATTCCATGCCAGTTAAAAAGAGAAGTCTAAATTAGTAGACTTTTAGTACTGGAAATCAAGCTCTGACATATTGACTCCTTTCTTTTGGGAAGATGAGAATGTCACCAGACGCCATTAGGGAAGCAAGGCTGAAACACTGGTGCGCAGACAGAGATGGGAACCGAGACTCTGCCCACTATGGTTGCTGGTTTTCTCAGTGGCAACCATACTGCGTTAGGCAAATAGCTTCCATTTATCTCGGGCTCAAGTTCTACCTGCTCTATATAGTCATGGGCCATATTGCTAAGCTGTATTAGCTTTAGTTACAGACCTCAGGGCACCTAGTAAAAGAAAATTCACTACATAAATAAAAGAAATATTGTACACTCAGGTTTACTCTGTGATGTTTTTCAACTCATTATATTCTAATTTTTAGAACTAAAAATGGTCTGAAGAAGGGAAAAAAACTACATCTGGAATTCACTTATTTTGTTTCATATCATTAAGATATTTCAGCAATGTGATGTGATATTTTCCAAGTCTTTGAAAATCAAATTTGCTAGACTGTTGCAATCATGTTATATAATGTCAAGTGAGCAGTATTTCGCTTGAGTTTCATTTCTGTCTTAATTTCAAGCACATTTATTAGAATCTGACAGCTCTTCAACAAAATGATATGTTCTAAGATAAATTTCCATTGTTTACACAATATCAGCATGTACCTCGAGTGATAGAAGTGAAGAACTGTAAGCCACAAAGCACGGCATTTTTCCTACATAAGAGTTCTCATCTACCAAGTGAATTAATCATAAACAAAAGGCATTCTCATAGAACATGTTCCATCAAATGAGGAAAACTAACATTTAGCCAAAACAAAACCAAACAAACTATCAATCCAAATGAAATGCTAGAAAAGAGTTAAAGACTTGACACACACTGAGGATGCACATGGTTAAACAGCAAACACGCTCCGTTAGGACACCCAGAAGGAATGACGTTTATTTCCTATAGAGGGGGAGGGGATGCCTCCTAGGCAGGGTTATTCTATTTGTTAATATGACACAGAAGCAGAAAGAAGTCTACGGTACCGCTCTCTTCTTGAAGACTAACAGGTTAGTTTCTCTAGGCACAGCAAGCGGCAGAAGTTAGATTTGGTGAGCTGCTCTTGGGATTCCATGAAGTTCAGAAGGTATATACGTTACCTCAGAAGTTCAACTTTCTGTTGCATCTCACTGCATGTGATTTGCAAGTCATGCATCATCGCCTTTAGTTCTTCCTCATTTTCTCCTTGAGAAGGTCCATCTTTTTGCTTAACTAAAGTAGTGACTCTCTCCCTCAGCTTTCTAGTCAGCTCCTGCAGCTTTTTCTTCTCCAGTTCCAACTCTGCTATGGTGGCCTGACGCTGAAGATGTCTGTCTTGAAGGCCCAGCAGAGCGAGGTCTTCCTCCAGTAGAACGTGGTTCTGTACTCTGGGCTTCTCTCGACGTGTCCGGATTGTTCTGTGAAGCCAGGAAATTTCACTCGCTTTTACTTCTCCCACGAGCTGTGCACTCTCCTGCTCGAGGTACTGGTTTTCTTGATAATGTTCTTCTAGAATATGGTGGACATTCATCACCATGGGCACACACTCTTCCTGTGTCTGATGTCGTCCAAGCACCTTCTCCTCAGGCTGGACTTCCAGGTTATCTAAACGGGCTTCCCATAAGGAAAAGCAGTCACAGCGCAGCACTGCTCTTTCCTGGAGCCTCTCAATCTTGCCTTGAAGTCTCAAAACCAGAACATGCAGTTCCTCGTTTTCTCTCTTGACCTCATCGTAACTCTTTTCCAGGCTGAGGAAGTTTTCAGTCACCTCTTCAACTTTCTTTAGCTCATCCTGCAATTTGAAAACTTCTGAAGTGAGGTCTTTGTTATTTTCTAGTGCTTCATCATAGCGCATCTCCATCACTCTCAGCTCTTCCTGAAGACAGTCATTTTCTCTGCTGGCATCTTCATATAATAACTTATACTTGGGGGAAGCCTCAGGAATTCTCTCAAGCATCTTCAGTTTCTTTTTTAGCACAGAAACATCAAAAAGTAGGTCCTGTTTTTTTTCAGAAGCCCGACTGCAGTCTGCACGCAAGATCATTAGCTGTTCTTGAAGCTGATGAATCTGATTCTTCAGGTCCCAGGTCTCGGTCCTGGTCTCTTCACTGTTCTCAAGCTCAGAAAAACTCTCTATTGATGCTTCAGACTCCTCTGTTTTGACTTCCTGTCTCTGAGCTGAGCTCGTTCCTGTACTTCCCAGATCCCGGGCCTCGTCGTCTTGTAGGTCACTCAGGGCGCGCCGTGTGGTTACACCTTCTACTTGCTTCATTTGATTTTGCAGTAAAAATGGCTCTGTTGGTTCCACAGAATTTCCAAATAATCCACTAGTTGGCTCGTCTAAACAAGAAGACATTACTGACCCTGGTTCTAATTTTTGTAGCTTCTGTTGCAGTCTTGAAATTTCAGTGGCCATTTTCACATTTTCCTTCACTGCTCGCTCATGAGCTCTCTGCAGGCTCAAGAGGACATCTCCATTCTCTTCCAACAACTGTTTTCCTTGCTGGAGCAGGGACATGGCTCCACTGCCTTCTGTGTCCTCCCCACCTACTGCCTGGCAGCCACTCTCTCTCCTGGAGAGAGGAGACGCCACCTGCTGCATTTCCTTGATTTTATTCTGCAGCCTGGAGATTTCTGTGCTCATTTCAGCCCTCTCCTGATCCGCTTTCTCACAGGTCACCCTGTGGACACTCTCCATGGCCTGAAGCTTGGACATCATTTCCTGCCTCTCCCGGTCACGTTCCATTTCCAGCTTCTCAAGCTGCTGGCTGGCGGCCTGCTGCCCTGAGGCGCCCGCCTGGCACGGGACCTGCTCCCGGTCCCTCGGCACTTTTTCACGACCGCTCTTCAGTTCAAGTATCTGGTCAGACAGCAGGCTCTGTTGACTTTCCGACACGTTTCTTAGATCTTCCAGGTCTCTGAGCAGCTGCTCTCTTTCAACGACCATACTACTAAAATGTTCTTTGTACGTTTTCTCCAGCATCTCTCTCTCCTGGGTCAGGACGAGAGAAGTCGCTTTCTCTCTTTGGAGCGTCTCCTTAAGCTGCTCCTGGGCTTCGGCACACTCCTGGGCGAGCTCGTCCTTCTCAAACTCCCACTGGGATCTCTCCTCCAGCTGCTGTTCCAGGAGCTCCTTCAGCTCTTGGCGGTAGCGCCCCTCCAGGCTTCGCAGAGCGCTTTCACACCTCTCGGTGACCTTCTGACAATCAGCCTGAAACTGGGCTTCTATTTGAGAGGTTCTTCTATTACACTCAATTTCCATTTTTTCCCTAAATGTAGTCAACATACAGCATTACTGAAACTGCCACCAACTCCAGAAGCAAACAAAACACATTTTCCCGCGCACGGAAGACGCCACCAAGCAGACAATCTAAATCCTTTCTATAAAAATGGTCTTCGAGTATTCCTGTGTCATCGATTTATACAGAGATGGGGTCGAGTTTCTGAGAGCTGAGACTGGCAGCCATAATGAACTTAAAAGACTTACCTCTCTCTGTGTTTAGAGGGAAAAATCTAGAAACCGCCTTCTTTGGCATCCTCCTGGATGTGTTTATGGATTTTTAACCAAAAATATAAACTGATATTTCATGTTCACAATCAAATGCATATTAACCTAACCCTAACTCGGGAAGTATATAAAATTCCTTCATTTTAATTAAGCATACATTAGAGAGTAGTAGTCCTATAAACCATACATATTAATATATGTTTTTCCTTATTTAATAAAGCAGAACTAATGTAATCAGAGTATAAAGCATCAAAGCCCTCAAATGTACCTGATATTTCATGTGGGAAAGGTAAGCACAAAGCTGCACTTCATTATTGGGGAGGAACAGAACTTTACCCAGAATTTAGTTCACAAATAAACCTTTCTCAGAACACACTAATTATTCTCATCTGCAACCTAAAAGGATAGTTGTTGAAACAAGAAATACTATCTTTTGGGGCACCTGAGTGGCTCAGTCAGTTAAGCATCTGACTTTGGCTCAGGTCATGATCTCACAGTTCGTGGGTTTGAGCCCCGTGCCAGGCTCTGTGCTGACAGTTCAGGGCCTGGAGCCTGCTTTGGATTTTTTGTCTCCCTCTCTCTCTGTCCCTCCCCCGCTCATGCTCTCTCAAAAATAAACAAACATTAAGAAATACTGTCTTTAAAAAAAAACAAACAAAAAAAACCAAAACCGTTTCAATAACCCCAGGGTAGGTGTACGTCTAAACAATGGCAAAACACGTTGAGAAACTAATGCATCTAGTCGAAGTCTCCTTAACTGACTGGAACTTCTGGTGCCCTGAAGGGACAGTGTTTTGGCTTCTCCATTTCCCCTATTTTCTTACCTTCCCTCTTGAAGTTCCCTTTGGTGCTTCTCCAAGAGCTCTTTTCGCAACTCCTCCTTCTCAAGAGCGTGTTTCTCCATCAGGCTTTGCAGCTGCTCCTGGTGAAGCTGCTCGAGTTCCTGAGTCAAGCCTCTCACCTTCTCTTCTGTCCAGGCACCATTCCGAAGGAGTTCTTCCCTCTCACGGTGAAAACTCTCCTCTGCCTGCTCCAGGCAGGCCTTGAGTTCCACCTCGTGCTCCAGCCTCAGCTGCTCCCCCAGGTGAGCCTTTTCCTCATCCCACCTCATCTGCAGTTCTTTTTTTTCCTCCTCGTATCTGCAGACAGTTGTATGCTGGGCCTCCTTGAGCACCACTGCCTGGCCCCGAAGTTCTGCAATTTCGTTTTTAAGGTCACTTATTTGTTCTTCCAAGATGTGCACCTCATTCTCGTACTTTTGCTTCGTGTTCTCTTGCTCCTTTTCACAGGCGACCTTGGTTTCATCTAGCTGCTTTTCATAACGGTGCACCTGAAGTCAGAAAGCGAAACCACCTCAATGTTACTCAACTCAAGGCTGTGGGAAGGTTGTGGGGGCAGTAACTACTTTTCTCCCATATGATGTTCCTCAGTTTCCCCATTTAAACAGCTCAAAAACATGTTAAATAAGATATATTTGAGTCAGGCTTGTTTTCCTTTTTAACTCGGTTGAATTTTATTAGTTTCTGAACAACTCTCATAAAAATGACTAGACTTTCACATAGATATTGTTGGTCTTCCCAGGCATCCTCTCCAAGTGTAAATGTAGGGGTTTAAAATACTTAAATTCAGAAAGGATGCTGTATTTTGTCAAATGCTTTTTCTGCATCTATCGACAGGATCATATGGTTTTTATCTTTTCTTTTGTTGATGTGATGTATCACATTGATGGATTTGCGAATATTGAACCAGCCCTGTAACCCAGGAATGAATCCC
Organism: Cryptoprocta ferox; assembly: GCA_028646485.1. Lineage (NCBI taxonomy): Eukaryota > Metazoa > Chordata > Mammalia > Carnivora > Eupleridae > Cryptoprocta > Cryptoprocta ferox. The sequence continues at coordinate 46,173,107 of CM053560.1, read as the reverse complement.
ACCTGATCATGGTGGATAATTCTTTTTATATGCTGTTGAATTCGATTTGCTAG
>CM053560.1:46047881-46172554 GCA_028646485.1 Cryptoprocta ferox | reverse complement strand
TCTTGGTGGAGGTCACTTGTGGGGAAGAGCACTGGGTGTTATATGGAAACCAACCTGACAATAAACTATAAAGTTTAAAAAAATAAAATAAAGCAGGCAGCGTTAAAAAAAAAAAAAAACTTAAATTCAAATATTGATCGAACACCTATCATAGGTACTCAGTGGCCCTTGTGGGGACACAAGGGTATGATATAGTCCTGCCATCAGGGAGAAACTGCTCTGGACATGGTTTTGTTGAGTGCAAACAAGTACACTACAGGGCAGAATGAAAAATATAAAAGGTATAGAAAACAGAGCTACAGTGTAATCCAGAGAGAGATTCAAAGAGGAGAAAGATCACATTTGGTCAAGGGTATTCAGGAATGGGTTCATGCAAGAGGGAGCATTGGATCTGAACTCTGAAGGGTAAGCAGACTTTCAAGAGGGAGAAAAGAGTTACACGACAGGTGACAGCATGAACGAAAGAGGCCAGTTTGATGAAGAACCGTGAACTACTGGTTTGGCTGGAGGAGAAGGTAACAAAGAAGACTAGAAATATAAGCTGAAGCACTGTGGGGGAAGGCTTTGGAGGCCAAGATGCAGAAGTTATACCTACTGCTATATCAAAGGGCTTTCTTTGGTCTTACTAAGATGTTTTTCAACAAGTTAGAAATAATGCATTGGCCTTCAACTTCCATGCTTGCTAGGGCTGAAGATAATACATTTTGGAGAAACTCTCTCCCAGGAGGAAAAGGCCTCATACTCAGCCTACAAAAGAAACCATCCTGAGGAAGGGGTATTTTGATAGCCACCAGACACAATAGGAAATGTATAAAACGATGCTCTATGGGGCGCCTGGGTGGTTCAGTCGATTATGCATCCAACTTCAGCTCAGGTCATGATGTCATAGTTCATGGGTTTGAACCCCTCATCGGGCTCTGTGCTGACAGCTCAGAGCTTGGAGCCTGCTTCAGATTCTGTGTCTCCCTCTCTCTGACCCTCTCCTGCTCGTGCTCGCGCTCTCTCTCTCTCTCACTCTAAAATAAATACACATTAAAAAAAATTTTTAAGTGATGCTTTATGAGTAAAAAGAATTAAGAATGTCCTACAAGCCAAAGCTTGCCAGAGCTCAAAGAAATGAGAGAACGGGACAAGATGGACTTACTTTATCTTCAAGCTCCAGTCTTAAGCGACATAAGTCCCTGTGATGTTGTTCTTTCATCTGCTCAATGACCAGCTCCGCTTCGATGCTCATAGTCAGTGGATTGCATTCTTCAGAACCAAGCCCTGAAAACACACGGGATCTGGTGAGCCTGTGGCAGGCTCTTTCAATAACACAACAACTGGCCTCTGAGGAGGGAATGTCCAGTTAAAGAAATACATTTCAGCCTCAGTTACCACTGATGAGATATACTAGGAAACCAGAGAAGCCAAGAGGTGTCTTGCTTTCAAGCATTAAGGAAAACAAGAGAAAAATGAAGGTGAACAGGCAAAACAGTAAGATTCTTTCATGTATAGACTCTGTACCACGCCTTAATAGAATCCATCTTTTTGAAGAGTAGTTGGGAGCAGGTGTGGAAATTGTGGTTTAAAGGTGACCTTTTAAAATGAAAATGCAGAGGAGTGAGGTAGTTTGATTAAACCAATCAGCTTTCTATCCATCCAACAAATACTATGTGACAAATCAACAGAGGGGCCATGTGGCAGAAGGTGCCTGGGGGTGTTAACTTCATGGGTCAAGAGAGCGAACCCACCCCCCTGAATGACAGAAGATTGAGTATCACAGTATTAATTTCTTATAGTGCAAGTGGAACCCCACTTTATCCGCTAAAATTTTAAAAATAGGGCATAGGTTAGGAATCTGGATATAGGCAGTTTGGGAGAAAAATTCTCAAGTCATTCATAGGAGTTCACTTCTGCAACCGTCCATGATGACAACGGAGAAGGACACTGAAATGTGAAGCATAAAGTGGAGACTGAGCTCGTACATGGACAAAATGATTATGTCTAATACTATGTGGGGATTTCTTAAGGCAGGGGATTCAAACAAGTTTTTCACATGGGTCCATAGGCAGATGGAGAAAGGGCACGTCTAGCATCTGAGATTGAGTCTTGCCTAGGGCTTTCTTTTCATATATTCTTTCTTTTCCGGTTGGCATATCCCCACCTGAGAAGTGATAGTTGGAGTGTGAACCACCCCAGGATGGCACAGCTTCACATATCCATGAGGAGAACCCCCAACACTATGGGAAAAGTCCAGAGATGCTTCTGAGATGCATCATACCATCAGCTGGGTTCCATCCTTGCACTACAGTAAGGCTACCGACTACATATCTAGAATTGCAGGAAAGGTCTGAAGCCTTCTCACGGCCCCCCCGCCCCAAATCCCTTATTTATTCTAGAATGAATAGCTAAGGAGAGGAATAAACAATCCTTGTAAGCACCTGTACTCCCATAGCAGTGGGGAAGACTAGAACAGAAGAATTAATTATGACTTTGTGAAATTCAAACTCAACACACTGAGGAAAGAGGCAGAAGGCCAGGAGGGAGGAAGAGAGCTGATGATAAATGCAGCAGCGTTCCCAAACACTGCCTTCCAACTTTCCCACTCCAAGTCCTCCTCAAAGGCACAGGCAACCAACACTTAATTTAACTTATTTGCTGTTTTACAGAGGCAATGCTGGAATTTAATACAGCCGGCATAAGCAAACCAAATTCTGGTTTCTGGTTGGCCTGTTCTCCAAAATGATCATCATACCAGTGAGGCACTCCTTAAGAAAGGGAGGATTCAGCAATAGCTCAGTGTCTGAATTTTAACATTCCCAAGCCCTGGATTCTCAGGCTTATGGCCAGGTTTGTTTATTTGTTTGTTTGTTTTAAACAAAGCAAATATCCTTGTGGTTTGATTTTTCCATTCCTTTGTTGATACATATAAAAATCATGAAGAAATATTCTCATAAAGACTTTAAGGATAAATGAAAAAAAACAGACCACAACTGAAATAGCTCAAGAAAATAGTATTGCCCAGGTTTTTAAAAAATTTTTGTTCGTTGCCAAAGTTGTGCAATTTTACATTCAGCCATGGCCATAAAAGCAAAAACCAAAGGCAGAGCCTCTGAAAAGATGATGTCTGAATGGCTTACCCTGGTCAGGCTCAATGCAACCACTGTTGACCTCAAGTTCTTCTGACAGTGAGTTCTTCAAGGGAAGTCTCAACACTTTGCCTTGCGTACGAAATTCCTCCAGCTCAGACTGGAGTTCATCCACTTGGTCTTGTAACACCTGGAGTTTAAAAACCAACACAAGTCTTTTTTTTTTTCTTTTTTAGTTTGTTTATTTTAAATGTTTATTTTTCAGAGAGAGGGAGCGAGACAGATGATCTGGAGCAGGCTCTATGCTGACAGCAGAGAGCCCCATACAGGGCTCAATCCCATGAACGGCGAGATCATGACCTGAGCCAAAGTCGGGTGCTCAACTGACCGAGCCACCCAGGCGCCCCAGTTTATTTATTCATTTTGAGAGACAGAGAAAGCATGAGCAGGGGAGAAGCAGAGAGAAGCAGAGAGAGAAAGAGGGAGAGAGAATCCCAAGCAGGCTACATGCTGTCAGTGCACAGCCCGATGCAGGGCTCTATCTCATGAACTGTGAGATCATTACCTGAACCAAAATCAAGAGTTGGACACTTAACCAACTGAGCCACCCTGGCGCTCCATAAAAACCAACAAAAGTCTTATAAATGACAGCAAAAGCACAAGCAACAAAAGAAAAAAATAGATAAATTGGATGTCACCAAACCAAAACTTTTGTTTTTAAGGATATGAAAGTAAGAAGACAACTCACAGAATAGGAGAATAGCTTTTGCAAATTACATGGTCTGATACGGGACTTGTAACTAGAATATATGAGGAACTATTACAACTTAATAATAAAAAGACAATCCATTTAAAAATTAGGTAAAGGATCTGAATAGACCTTTCTCGAAAAAGAGATATGCAGGGGCACCTGGGTGGCTCAGTCAGTTGGTTAAGTGTCTCACTCTTGACTTCGGTTCAGGTCATGATCTTGTGGTTCATGAGTTCAAGCCTTGCATCAGGTTCTGTGCTGTTAGCACAGAGCCTGCTTGGGATTCTCTCTCTCTCCCTTTGTCTCTGCCCCTACCCCATTTGTGCTCTCTCTCTCTCTCTCTCTCTCTCTAGCTCTCAAAATAAATAAATAAACTTAAAAAAAAAGAGAGAGATTCTGATAAGCCCTTGAAGAGATACTCAAAATCATTAGTCATCAGGGAAATGCAAATAAAAACAAAGTGAGGTGGCACTTAACAACCCCTAGGGATGGCTAGACTCCAAAAGACATAGCAAGAACAACTGTTGGCAAGGATGTACAGAAACTGGAACTCTCACATTGGTAGGAATATAAAATAGTGCAAACGCCTTGGGAAAAGTTTGGTGGTTCCTCCAAAGGTTAAACATGCAGTGATCTTATTATGACCCAGCAATTCCACTCCTAGACATATACCAAAGAGAAATGAAAACATATCCACATAAAAACTTGTGCACAGATGTTCATAATAGCATTATTCATCATAGTCAGACTAATCCCAATGTTCATTAACTAATGAACAGATAAATAAAATGTGGTATAGCCATACAATGGAATATAATGTAGCAATGAAAAGAAAGGAAGTACTGGGGTGCCTGGGTGGCTCAGTTGTGATTTCAGCTCAGGTCATGATCTTGCAGTTCATGAATTCAAGCCCTGCACTGGGCTCTCCCCAGACAACGCAGAGCCTGCTTGGGATTCGGTCCCCCTCTCTCTGCCCCTCCCCCACTTGCTTCCTCTCTCTCAAAATAAATAAAACTAAAAAACTTAAGAAGAAAGAAAGAAAAGAAAGAAAGAAAGAAAGAAAGAGAAAGAAAAAGAAAAGAAACCACTGATACATGCTACAACATGGATGAACCTTGAAAACACTATGGGAAGTGAAAGAGGTCAGCCACAAAGGAGAACATAGTGTATGATTCCATTTATATGAAGTTTGTGAAGATTCCATTTATAAAGAACAGGGAAGTCTCCAGAGACAAAAGGTGGATGATTAGTTGCCTAGGGAGAGACTACAGCTAAGTAGAGTGGAAGTTTCTTTCTGGGGTGATGAAAACGTCCTAAGATCGATTATGGTAGTGATTGAACAATTCTGTGAATATACTAAAAGATACTAAATTGTACGCTCTAAATGGGTGAACTACATGGGTGAATGGTGTATAATCTGTTTAAGAATATAACTGAATGGATTTGGGGAATTTTGGGGAGGTAGAGGTGACAGATTTTACTAATGAAATCATAAACTTTTAAGAACTGTAAGGAAAATACCTCTACTTGATTAGAGCCAAGAGCCAAAACTTAATTGTAAAAGTGGCATTAATGTTTCATCTCTTTTCTCAAAATATGCACATATATTTCCTGGGAAGGCAGGCTATGGGCAACCTCATAAGGAAGTGATTGTTTTTTTCATTTCTGCACAAATACAATTTTCAACTAAAGTAGTCAGAACTTGGTTATACTTACCTTGTTAAAATCAACAAGTTTTTGTGATTTAAGAAGAAAAAAAAATCTCAAATTCCTAAGCTTAGAGAGTTAGTTTAAAAAAATCAAAGATGCCTATTATTTATAAAAATATTTTTGTCTCTTCTGGTAGGAATTTGTAATTATTTAGTAGCTAAAGCCCTGAGTGGTTTCTGCTTCATCTGCATTTTGTAAATAAAATAAGGTATTCAGGGAAAACACACACACACAAACACACGCACACACACACACACACACAAGATAAAAGCAAATTACATCAGATTAGGTCTGCAGAGTTTGATTAAAAAGGCTCATTTTAGGGGCATGTGGGTGGCTCAGTCAGGTGAGCATCTGACTTCAGCTCAGGTCATGATCTTGCGATTCGTGAGTTTGAGCCCCACATCCAGCTCTGTGCTGGCAGCTCGGAGCCTAGAGCCTGCTTTGGATTCTCTCTCTCTCTCTCTCTCTCTCTCTCTCTGCCGCTCTCTCTCTCTCTCTCTCTCTCTGCCGCTCTCTCTCTCTCAAAAATGAAGAAACATTAAAAAAATTTAAGAAAGGCTCATTTTAGGGGCACCTGGGTGGCTCAGTTGGTTGAGTGTCTGACTTCAGCTCAGGTCATGATTTCATGGTTCTTGGGTTCCAGCCCCATGTCCAGCTCAGAGCCTGGAGCCTGGTTCAGAATGTGTGTCTCCCTCTCTCTCTCAAAAATAAATAAATAAATAAACAAAAATAAAAAATAAAGGCTCATTTTGGAATAAGCACATGAACATGACCATGTGTTTCTCCACTTGGAATAAAACTATGTTCTCCCCTAAGCACCAGCAATCTCTGACCTATATAAAACATTTAAATGCAGTTTGCATGATTCCTTAATATTCTGGGTACGAAATAATAACAGCTAATGTTTGGGTTAAATGGTTACTATGTTCCAGGCTCTGTTCTAAACACTTTACATATATTCACTCATTGATTCTTCACAACCTACTGAGTGGGTGCTCTTATTTTTACCATCTTATAGATGAGGAATTGAGGAGCCCACAGATTACGTAACATGCTTATGGTCACTAGTAAATGGTGAAGTGGGATTTGAACCCAGGCCCTCCTCCATTTATTAATTTCTCTTTAGTCACTTACCCTGCACTGCTGCTCATATTCATTTCTCATCTGTGTCAGCCTCTCTTCTTGCAGGAAGAATTCAGCACTGCTAGGATCAAGGTCACCAAACTAGAAAAGGAAAAAGACACAGCTTTCATTTTCCCCAAGTGTCCTTCTTGGACCTTTAACCCACCAAAGGCCTCAGTTTCTGGTGTTTACCCAGAGTATGGTCTCTTGAGTATGAAAGGAATGTGACATTTATGCAAAACATTACCAACTGGATGATGGGAGAACATTCTAGAGTGATGTGTTCAACTAAGGCAGGGGTCATTTCTCAGCACTATGCAATGTTTCCCTTGTATCCAATCTCTGAAATTAGATCCCTGCAAAACCGACAGCTTACTTTAGCAATCTAAAAACTTCCCTAATAGAAACTGACTTGGTGGTATTGCTTCTGCTCTTTTGAGTAAACTACGCTTTGGGCTGCATATCAGAAGATCAAATTCAAACAGATTTACCTTTTCTGCTAACACATTTTCCAAATTTCGCTGAAGTCTATTTGTCAGATTCTCATACTCTGCCAACTTCTCTGCGTTTTCCAGAAGCTCATTTTCTAGACGACTGTTTTCCTGAAGCAATTTGGGGAAAGTAAATGGGCACAGATTAAAAATAAGCAAACTGTTGTACATTTTTATATGAAGCATAAATTAGTGCTCTAGACTAAGAAAATTTGTTCATCTTGAAACTTTCAGTAGATTACAGAAGGCAACAGTAAATATAAAAAATTGGTATTTATCTTATAACCCAAAAGTCTACCCCCTCTTTCTCTGATTCTACAGAACTATGCTAATACAGTAGCCACTAGCAACCACATGCGGGTATTGAGGACTTGAAATATGCATAGTACAAACTGAGATGTACTCTAAGTGTGTAAAATACTCAACAGATTTTGAAGACTTAGTACAAAAATGTAAAATGACTCAATAATAATTTTTGTATATTGATTATGCATCAAAAGAATGTTGTGGAGATCCTGGGTTAAATAAAATGATTCCAATTAAATTCACCTGTTTCTTTTTATGTGGCCATTTGAAAATCTGAAGTTAAATATATTATGGTTTGCACTGTAATACTATCCAATAGCACTGGAATGTAATATTTAATGACATGAAAAACATTCTCAACACATTGTTACAATTGGTTGCAGGCTACCTATCAGTTAACAAAAGTAAACTCAGAAAAACTATAAAAAAGTAGAATAACTAGGGGAGCCCGAGTGGCTTAGTCGGTTGATTGCTGGCCACTCTTGATTTCGGCTCAGGTCATGATCTCATGGTTCGTGAGTTTGAGCCCCGCATCGGGCTCTGTGCTGACAGTGTGGGCCCTGCTTGGGATTTTCTCTCTCCCTCTCTCTCTGCCCCTTCCCCACTTATGCTCACGCTCTCTCCCTTGAAATAAACTTTAAAAAAGTAACTAAAATTAATTTCATTTATTAAGGTATAGTTTGGTTTATATTTACTTTACAATCTTATTTTGGCTTAATGATGTAAAAGCTGCACAGAGAGGTTTTTTGTAACTTGTATACTTAAATTATTATAATAACACATCAACAGAAGTCCATAAGAGGTGTTTTTTTTTCTGTATATATAATACTTGTTAGAGAGATATCCACCCACATTTGTTTAAAAAAATAAAACCACACAGACGTGCCTTTTGACATCTGTTCCATTCCAGTGTTAAAGGCTGATTGGAAGGACATTATTTTCAAAGCCTATTTTGCCAAAAGAATATAAAATCAGTATATTTTTAATACATTCGAGTTCACACCCTCACACAGCAATATGGAATAAAAAAGAATATGCTTGAAGAGTTTTTTTCCTTAACACACACACGCACACTCCACTTTCTCCCAAAATGCCAGTGCTAGAACTCTAAGCTTTCAAAGTATGTCTAAATTTAGATGGCAAAACAGGAGCAATCTCTGTGGTGTATCATGCCTGTGCTGGTGCTCTGGAAACTAACAAATCAGATTCTGTTTCTGACCACAGGGAAAACACAATCTGGACAGTGGGGAGAGAGACAGATGTAGACATAATTATGTGATGCACTATCTTCTGGCAAGAAAAAAGAAAGTGTAATGGGACTGAGTCCTATGGTCTGCAGTGTTGGAGAAAGCAGGGAAGGAGCATAAAAGCCACTGAGAAGCTGCGAGAGCTGATGGCAGGTGCGGTGGGATTAAGGGCATGGCTCAGGGGGTTGCTGGCAGGACCTGAGGGTGGAAACGTGTGAGGACAAGGCCCCTTCCAGGGGCTTTCAGTGCTACCATGTTGTACTTTTACACAGGGTAACAGCATGTTCTTCGCTAAGTTCTTTAGTGCCATTTAGTAACGTAACTCTAGTGGCCATATGGAGGCTGGGTGAGAGAAGATGCACATAAGTCAGCTGAGAAATTTTAAAAAATTCTGAACCTGTTCAGAGGCTGTGGAAATGGAGAGGAAGGGGATCAATCTGAGAGACATTTCAGAGCACCAACAGGACTTAGAGACTGATGAGTGAGGATGACTGAGGGTTTTAGCTTCTGTGAAAGCACATGGTAATGACAAAGATTATGGAGAAAATTCAGAAAAGGAGGCGATGTGATGGCTAGGGTGGGAGAGTTAGCTCAGTTTTTGATTGTGGAGTTTCAGGAACACTAGTTAATATCCTACATGTACTTATTCCCTTCTAAACACTGCATACACAGCATCTCACTTAGTCCCCACATTAAATGTGCTATGAGGCAGATATCACAATGGTGCCCATTTTGTACATTAGGAAACAGGTTCGGATACGTGATCAGGTTTTCTGGTAAGCGGCGGTATCCAGAATGGAAGTAGGCAGTCTGAGGCCACAACCCACCACCGCCCCCCCCCTTTATCTCTAGACTACACTGCACCATATCAGAGTCCCAGTAAAGAGAAGGATTGAGACACAGGAAGAGCAGAGGATGTATAAGGCAAAAGACATATTTGGAAGCAAAGTAACAAAGCTGATGACCTGTGTGGCAGGGGGCCATGCCATCTGCTTAGAATCAGTGTGGGGGACAGGCAAGGGAAAAGGCATCAACCAGGTGCCAAAGAGCCCTAATGACTCAGTGCAACTACAAGGGGTGAGAAGCACAAGAGCTACTGATCGACACTGCAGGCACACCAGGAGCCTGGACACTGCTGCAATCTAGATCCCAGCAGGAGCTCTGTCACGTCTGGGTCCTGACCCAGCAGGACAAATATACAGGAATCCTGGGACTGCGCCCTGTGCAGAGCTGCCCTCTTCCCAGAGCTGTAGTTTTCCATGTGGTGTCCCCAGCAGGGACACAGACCAGAGAACTAAGAGGATGACTACCTTTAAAGAGAGGGCAAGGCGGTCCCGGATGTAGTTCTCTTCTGTTTTTGCTTTTTCAATTTCCTGCTCAAGTTCCAAGCGCTGCTTGCCCACCTGTTGTAGGATCTGTTCTCTCTCCTTTCGAAGTTCATTCTTTAAGGCTGCTATTCGCTCCTTGTACTCTTCATCCAGTTTCCTGTGAGGAGGAAAGACCAACAAGCTGCCATTAAGACCCTCAGAGGTCCCTGTGCAGACCCACTAAAAGCGGAAACACAGTCATAGAGATGGGAAGCTTCTCGAGGAAGTATCTCCTGGGTCCTGCTTTCCTTAAGGCTCGACCACACCTGCGTCCCTCCAGCCAGATGTGGCCGAGCAGACAGGCTGAGCCCCACCGCCCTGGCCCCACCAGTCCCACCTGAGGTTGTATTCATTGCGCCGCTCGATGGCCGCATGGTGATCATCCACCTCTGAAGCCATCAAAGACTTGAGCTTCTCAGCCTTGTCCAGATCTGACCGTAGCTTCTCTTTCTCTCTGACCACTTGATCAACTCGCTCCCTTGAATGAGAAATAGACCACGTTAAAGGGAAACTGTCTCTAAGCAACAAATGGATTCAAAACAGCTCTCCTCTGGCTTGCTTCAGTACAAAAACAAAACCAAGACAACCCAAACCCTCCCAAAACAAACACTTTCACAGCCTACATGCAAATCTAAGCCATTACTTAATTTTCACAATAGTGAGATGATAGGAGATTAGCCGCATTTGCATACAGAATGTGTCACAGGCGTCTAAAGGACTTGCTGGGCAAGCAGGAGAGGGAATGCGGCGGGTGGGCCTTCCACGCAACTCACAGCAAATGCCGGATCTCGGCCTTAAAGCTGGCCAGAGCTGCCTGGTGAATGCCATTCTTGGTGCCCAAAAGTTCATTTTCAAGAGCCAGTGTCAATTCTGTCAGGTTGACATTTCCATCAAGGCTGAAATCCAGGGCCTGGAGATCAGAACAAGTTCAAGACAATTACAAGTTCTGTCCTCTAAAGCAGACGCTCTGAAGGGTCTATGAACCCAGAGAAGTGAATGTACAGTCAAGAAGTTGGATGATCACATTTCTTCAGTGATTGCTTAGGAACAACCTTCAATCGAATTTCTCTTTAAGGAAACCATAACGTGCTTATGTGCATGTTTAACAAAAGATTCTCTGGCACTGTAAATAAATATGATAGTATAACTCTAATCTGTACCGACCAGACATCAGTTAAGAGCACTGCACTTGTCAATAGTTTGGGAGTTAGATACATGGGAAGTAGTTAGCAACAGACTCCTGGTTAAAGGGGATAAGAAAAGTTACCTCTTATTTCTGAGAGCTTGTGATTAGAATCATTAAGGAGAAATCAAATTAAATCAAATCAAATCAAGTTTCAAAAGCACTGGAATTTTTCAACCCTTCCCCCATTTGTCATTTCTCTCCCAGTTTAGCTGCCACACCTTCAGGATCTCCTGGCTGTTCTCAATCCCCTCTTCCTGCCAGGAGTCGAGTATTTTCTCCACTGATGCATAGCCCATCCCATCATCCAGGCAGGAGAAGACCCGAAAGCCAATGGTACTTGTCATTGCTGATGGGGTTGTGGTGCGTCGTCCACTCTCATCGAAGGACTGGGAGGAGAGAGAGACTTGAGCAAGGTCAGCCCTTTCAACCAGACATTGACCCAGAGTGGTCAGTCCCGACCACAATGAGCAGAAGCCATGTCTAACACTACTTAAAAAAAAAAAAAAATGTCATGCAGCCCCTTTGATCTTTCTTTCCCAAGGGAGTCAAGAATGCAAAACTTATCAAAAACAGTTGCTCTTGTAGGGAGATCCTTGACATAGATGAGATGTGTCTTTACTTAACACCAGGTTTCTTCTGACCCACGGCTAACATTAAGGGGCATAATTAGTGGCTCCCCACTCTGTAATTTATGGTCATTATTCAAACCCAACTTTTCCTTCCTGATGGTTTAGTCTTTCTTCTTCTTTTGCTTCTTTCTCCTTATTCTTCTTCAAACAACAGATTCATTAGAAACTATTCAAGTGGGTTTTAACTTCTACTCACAAAGAAACCAATTCCTCTTATTTCTCACCTGCATGGAGAGATGCCTTTTCAACTGTCTATATGGAGTAGCTGCTGATGGTGTGAGGGATTTTCCATTTTTGAATAAGCCGTAGAAAAAACCTTCTACAGTCATTGTACCGTCAGGATCAAGAGTATGGAAGACTTCCTCAAGCATCTAGAAAAGAGTAACCACTTACTTTAAATATTTCCCTCAAAATAACACAAGGCCCAAAATACATCTGTAGCCAGTAGAAAAGCCACTGTTGACCCCAGGGCTCCAGAAATATAACATGTACCTTTATTCTCATTTCACTGAATTTATTTTCCTCTTCAGTAATATGTCCTTCTTCCTCCACAAGCTAAGTATGAACAACCATTTTCATAATCTTAGGCAATATACCAATTAACTGTTTTTCTCTTTTACATTCTTAAAATGGGTAATCTTTTTTTCATTTAAAAAAATTTTTTTAACATTTATTTTTTTGAGAGAGAGAGATGGGCGGTGAGCGGGGGAGGGGCAGAGAGAGAGGAAGTCACAGATTCTGAAGCAGGATCCAGGCTCTGAGCTGTTGGCAGACAGCCCTACGTGGGGCTAGAACCCACGAACCGCGAGATCATGATCTGAGCCGAAGTTGGATGCTTAATCAACTGAGCCACCCAGGCACTCCCAAATGGGTGATATTTAATTTTGCTACACGTTATTCTTACGGATTAAAAAATTACTTAAAAAATATAAAGATACAGCTTCCCAGTGTTGTAACAATTGAAATAAGTTTGGACAGTCATTAAACTATGATACCGTGGTGACTCAACATGATATTTTGCTTATATTGAATTTTTGAAATTGGTATGTTGGCATAGCAGAATTTGGTCTGGGAAGGATTGCAGTGATCTAAGAGTTTGGGTCTAAAACTCATGACTCGGGATTTAGTTCCTGTTTTACTTGGAACAGGACTGCATGTTTTGGGGTTTGTTTTAATGCTTTAGCACAGGAGAAATGACAGTCAGATAAGAAGGATTTTGTGTGTGTCCAACAGAAGGGGGGCCCCAAGAGGTATAGAGAGAAGGGAATTTTGCCTGGCTATTTTGTGCCCTCTAACAATAATCAAGTAGTCCTCCTTATGTAATTGGGGAAGGAGAGACTGGACTGTAGTCCCTTCTAGAGGCTTGCCTAGGAGATGGTTTGTTCCCTAGTGCAGCAGAGGAACATAAAAGATGGATAAAGCAGCATGAGTCACTGACACCACAAAACAGGGAGGAAAGGCAGTGAGCTCTTTTTTCCTGGCAGTTGGATTCCTCTTTCCTTTGGGGGCTCAAGTTTTTCTATACAGACACCCCTCCATTGTATAGAACTGAGGATGTTGTTAAAATGCAGACCCTGATACAATTAAATCTGGGGGTGGGGTCTGAGATTCTGAATCTCAAGTTCTCAGGTGATGCCCACAGAGTAAGCAACACATTTAATCTGAAGGCATTAGAGTCTTCAATTGGGTCCATTCTAACAAAGGCCTCTTTGTAACACATCTTCAAATTCTGCTTATCCATTTCATAAGTCTGGACTATTACTAGGATTCATCATCTTATTAATTGTTGATTTTATTCTTCATGGAAGTGCTGAGGCATTTCTTTTATCGCTCATGTTTCTTTCCAATTCACATCCAATAGGAAACATCTGTCTCTATTCTTTTTTTTTTTAAATACCACTTCCTCTGGTGAGGACTCTGAAACAAGAAACCATTCTAAAAAGTGGAAATCTTTGGAAGAGGAACAGTTCCTAATAGAGAATTATATGGTAAAACTGATGGAAAGGTATTTGGGGTGAGATTTTGAGGTCACTAAGATCCCTAGCAGTCTGTCTTGCTCTTATCAACCAAAAGAACACTTTCTCAGAGGACTTGGCTCTCAGGATCATCAAACCAGAAGTCACAGTTAACATCCAGGTGTGCTGACTGAAGTGAACAATCTTATTTCGGCTCTAATCTTAGCTTCCCGCTGCCCGGCCTTGTAACCCTGGCCAAATCGATGCCTGGCTTCCAGACTGCCTAAAAACCCATCACCTCATCCATTCAAAGTGGTGGAGCAGGTGAGTCCTGCCGTTATTCTACATGTGGGAGTGGGCAAGTGGCCAATAGAAGGCTGTGGAGTCAGAAATTCTAAGTCAGGGTTGGGCTAAACAGAACACAAGCCAAATGGGCAAGTGGGGCACCCCAGCAGCCTGTGCAGGAGCCCGATCCAGACCCTGAGGACATTCTTACTCCTGATACACCAGCCAGGAGTTTTGATGGTTGATGTCCCAATGTATACATTATATGGTAAATACCATGCACCCAATGTATACGTTGGGACATAATGCACCAGAATAGGGATAACAAACCCGAATACCCAGAGAGGCCAGGAAGGTGATGTAAATGAATGAGGCAGGCTGGTCTTGAGACATTACAAAGGAGTGCCGTTTAAAGCAGGGAACTGAACACACGAGTGCGTGCCCTGTCCAGAGGAGCTAGCCAGCCACTTCTCACCGCTAGCAGAATGGAGTCAAATCTTGGGGTTTTAGAAAAATCTCCTGATTTAGAAAAAGTGTAGCAAGAGTTCAATTTTTAAACAGTGAGCAGACCAAAAGAACAAAAAACAAAAACACCTCAAAACTTGGGGCCATATTTGGCATCTAGGGTGACGGTGTGCCATCCCTGCCACACAGCCGTCCTTGCTTCTGGAAAGCAGAGTGCGTAAGACAGCGAGTCTAGTTCCCCTTCATGGTAATGGCAACAAGCAGAAGTGACATCGCTTTCTTTATCTATGAAATGAGGGGGTGACTAAATCTAAAATTGCTTTCAGTCATGAAATCCCATGATCCCAAGTTGAGTGTGGATGAGATCATCTGGAACTTTCAGCTCCTCTGTGGTCTAGGGCTAATAGTATAAAGTACTATAGTATTTCATGATATTTTTTTTTGGTGGAGGGGAAACATTAAGTAAAAGCTATATTCAATGAGCAATCTTTTACTCACCCTCGAATCAGAGGAAAATAACTAAATATGCTACTTCTTTCCCTGGGTTTTAGAAATTCCACCACAGAAGAAAATGCAATTCCCCACAAATGGCTACAGTTTATTCCAAGAATTGTTCTTGAACAAATAATCCAAGTTTGTGCAGTATTTCTTGGCAAAACACCCCAAGGTTCTGCATACTGCACTGGTTTACAACTTAGGAGGATGAATTTAATGTTACGATTCAACAGTGCTGGAAAATAAATGACCGTAGAACCATTACAAATGTAGTCAACAGGTATATAACAGTCACATATACTATGGAGAAGGAGGAAAAAATCTCTTCTGCAAATGAGGTTACTTGGTAGCTTTTGATGATAAATCTCTCTCTGGTTTAGGAAAATAATACCACTTTATCCTCTGGGCAAGCAGGCAGTATGGTTTCAAATAGCATTCTAATCAAAGATTCCCCGAACTACAATGGTAGCCCTAACCTCTGAGCCCCTCCAGTCTTTATTTTCAGCTCTTTGAAAGCCATATCTTAGAATTATTTATATTCTTATGTTTCATGGCTGTTTAAGCACTCAGTCCTGCCAGTTCCCCTCTTAATTTTTCAGCAAACATAAAGCTCAAAAATTTACCAATCAAGAGTCTTTTGTGGGGCCGGGGTGAAGGGAGGGGGACCTCCTTCAAGAATCTTCTGTATATTTTCAAAACCACCAGCCCACCCTTTTCCATTTCCTCATGACCAGAATATTGTGAAGGCTCCTGGCTGCTGACCTAGCCAAAGACTGTCTGTACATCATTATACCCCACAAAAGCAGCTCAGCCCATCCTCAGTATTCTAAGTTTTTCTTGTACATTACTCAATCTGCTGAAGAATGCAGGGTTGATATTGAGCTCTTCTCTCCAAAAACCTAAACTCATCAGCCTGGCCTTGGAAATATTCTCCCAGCGCAAATCTTCCGAACTCCCTGCGTAATCCTTCCTCCAGGTCTTTCTCACAGTGTGTTCTGTGAATGCCACTTTTACAGATCTATCTGATGTAGTGGCTGCACAGAGCTGGTTAGTGTCTAGTAATAATGTGGGGTAACATGCTTAGCACAGTGAGGGTCACGAAGTATGGGCTCAGCGAGAGTTAGCTATTGTCTAGTTTTTCTCCCACAACATAACACAAGCTTCTTAAAGAATGAATCTTCCAGGCTCACCTCCTAGGAAAAAAAGAGAATGGAGTCTCTGTAACATGCTGCAGGAAGCCAACATATGGCTGTTCCTAGCCTGTGGCCAGTGTAGAGTTCTTCATGATTATTATTCCTGAATAAAAATATGATGCACGGCTTACCTCTCCATCGATATTCTGCAGGCCATACTGCTCACAGATGGATACCAGCTTCTTTCGGTTCAGGTGACCATCGCGGGTGATCCCCAGATCTTCACAGACCTCCTGCAGTTTCTCTTCTATCCAGTCTTGCGGAGCAGAAGACCCACTTTGTGAGGCAGTCAAGTCATCTGGGTTCCAAAATCTTAACTGGCCTGAAATAAAAACATATATTGTGCTGTTCCCAAAGGAATTGCAAAGAGAGAGAGCCTATTCTCAAAGAAAACTGTGCTTTCTGAAAGTATTATATGAAAGAGACTATAAATGCTGAGTCCACCTTGATTTGAGTCTGTAGTTCAAGTGAAATGGAACCACTGGTTCTTAGGCTGCAACAAGAGCAAATAGGCACGTTTTTTCTATACCATGTAGGAAGTATCTCCTGTGCAGGCAGATCAAGGTCCTAGGTCTGTTTTGTTCCAACTGAAAACACACAGGGTTAAGGCTTTGATGTGACTGGAAGAGAAGGCTAGTTGAGAACCATTCCAAAGAGATGTATAAGCCCTGCCTCAACTCTAGCTACCAGACTTTATTATCACCACTTTCCTTCTGGTCTAAGCACTGGGACTGCTTACACCGAGGAGGAAATGATTTCATAATAAATATCATAAAATAATTGTAAAAGTCTCAGGATTAGCCTGTCTACACATTTAAATATTCTGACCTACAAACCAATCAACCTGAAAGAATAAATGGTTGTAAATTGCAAGTTGCTAATTATCTATACATTAAGGATACGTTTTATTTGAAGATGTAAGGATCCAACTGATTTAAAAATCAAAATTTACTTATCCTCTATTACAAGTTCTCACTTCTAGTTAAATTTTCTGCTTACATATGAGAGATTTATAACGTCATTACTTAACCATGAGATAATTAGTGGGACAATTTTTGCGCCTGGAAGAACCTTAGAAGGTTGAGAAGAGCATTTAGGGCTACCATTACTATTTATTGAAGAAATTAAGTTCATTACTGCTGTGTCTTTCCAGGTTAGAGACCTAGAGAACACACAGTAATTATACTAAGGAGAGTACAGCCAGGGCAGGCTGTGAGGTGGACTCATGTTCCTTCAGCTGAACCACAGTGCCACCTGCTGGCCCTAGAAGTTCAACATGTTTTGCAGCTGCTTAAATACATCTGAAAGTTGACAACGAGTGCATTTTAAAAGGTCACTATTTAGTTTAGGACTGCTCTTGGATTAATTTGAAGGTTTGCATAAGAGAGCAATTAACCCATAAGTGAAATTCTACATCTTTGTTGCCATACCTTGCATGAGGTTAAAATGCTGGGATTTTAAAAATAGAAACTTTCATTTGGGAATGAATTTTTTTTGTTGCTATTGTTCTTAAGGTTACTTCTTAGCTGGCCTCTAGCATGCAAGGCTGTTGGGAAGAAGGCTAAGAGATGCAGGAAATGGGGATGTGGAGAGCGCCCTGGGAATGGCAGCCCTTCCTTTCCAGACAGGCTCCGACACACACACAGTTCCTACCTTCCGCTTCATACTCTTCACTGCGCTGTGTCTTCCAGTGCTAGAGAAGGCAAGAGAAGATTAGTGTGCTTTAGTAAATATTCAGTTTTTCCAAGAAAACTTCTGGAATCATCACCTGAGTGAGTCACATGATTCAGAACTTTTCAGGTGGGCTATCCTTCGTCAACCAGCCAATCGAGAAGAGACACCTAAGACACACCACAGAGCCACCCACACTATCGCACCGGGGATTTGCCTTTCACGTTTGCAAATTCACTTATTCAACAACAAAACCTATCACAGCCAATAAAACCAAGCCAAAGCAAATACTTGGAATCCATCAACCAAAAAAATTCATATGATGTATTTATGAATCTGTTCTTCAATGTGTATTGGATGTCAAGTATTATGATATATCTTCAGAATACAACTATGAACAGAACAAATTTCTTGCCTCAAAAAGTTTATATGCTAAGAAGACTTGCAGACAGAAAAACAAAGTATAATATTGTAGTGTATTAAGTGTGATGATGGAGGGGCACCTGGGTGGCTCACTCGGTTAAGCGTCCAACTTCAACTCAGGTTATGACCTCATGTCTCATGAGTTCAAACCCTGCGTCAGGCTCTGCGCTGACAGCTTGGAGCCTGAAGCCTGCTTCAGATTCTGTCTCTCTCTCTCTCTCTCTCTCGCTCTCTCGCTCTCTCGCTCTCTGCCCTTCCCCCCACTTGCATTCTGTCTCTGTCTCAAAAAAATAAATAAGCATTAAAAAATTAATAAAAAAATCAAAAAGCCTATAGAAAGTTTTTATGATGGAGTTCAAATGCTATGAGGGTACCTAAATAGGATCCTTCAGACTAGGAGATCTGGGTAGACTTCCTGAAAGAAGCAACATCTCAACTGAGACATGAAGGGTGAGCAGGAGACAGCCATGTGAAAAGAAAGGAGCAGCTACTATTTGCTAAAGCATGGAGATAAGAATGAGCCTAGTATGTTTGTGACACAGTGAGGGAGGAGACAGACATGCAACCCCAAACAGGTGGCTAGAAAGCTCAAGTTAAAGAAAATATATGTTACCAGTAAATTGCATTAGAAGCTGTGAAATTTACCTGAACTGGACCCTTTTGCCCCTATTGTGCTATGTTACTGTTGGGTCTTTTTCAAGTCACAGCATACATTTTGTAGTCTGTGTACTGCACGAAGGCACCCAGCCAGTACACAATCAGAACCAAACTCCAGCCCCAGCTCCACCAGCCGAATGCAGCACAGGTCTGCTTTTGGTCAGCGGCAACAAGTAGGGTTAGGGTTAGGGTTAGGGGCGGGCCAGTGAGCTGCATAATCACTCCTGCTGGGACGTTCTACAACCATGGCAGGAAACCCTGTTGAGAAAAGGGGTATCCCTCTTTCGAAACCTGCCTGCTGTCTCAGCAGAGATCCAACTTGATGAATGAAGCTGGCTTCGATAACAAATACCAGGCCCTTTCTCTGTGATGGTCAACTACACAAGATGATCTGATTTCTTAGAATCCTAAATAAAGTCAACAGGAAAATTAGCCTGATTAACTCCAGTCTCCAAGAGCTCGGATCCCTATCGCAAAACGTGTGCAACCCAAAATTCTTAGGTTGAATGTTGCATTTCAGTATCTCCTCCAAGTTGATATGAATGGAGGTCCTCTTTCAGGCAACCTAAGCACGTCTACTTTCTCCTCCCCATACTCACTTATGCTGGTCCTCTCCAATTAAAGGACAATTGTCTACCAGGATTTCACAGTTCCATATTTTACTTGGAAAGACACTGAGGAGAGCACCAGAGTTTCCCCAGTTTTGCCACACTACACTAAAACTCCAGACTGACAAGGATGAGGTGGATCATTCGTGCCATGCAGAAGACCTCAAAAGGCCATAACTCGCAATGTACAAGTTCACTACAACTCAGATTACAACTGAAAAGTCACTAATATACATGGTAGTTATGGAAAAAGAATTAGGGGACAGTGTGATTTTTCCTTGTCCATTTGTGATTACAATTTTAGCAGCCCGCAGTTCCTCCTAAAGACATATTTCAAATCTAGGGGATATATGAGGCATGGAGGGGGTAGGGAAGGAGCATTGGGGTAAACAGCCCTCTGTAGATTTTCTTACATTATTGCTTCTGGGCGGGATTCTACTGTTTTCATATAAAATGATTTAAATCAATAAAGATCCACTGATAAAAGCATCCTGTCTGTCCCAGCATATTTATTTCCTTATTCACAGAGCAAATATTTAAATTCTTATACTAATAACTACTTTCGTATCTCCAAATTGTAAAAATTCATTATGCAGCATAATTTGGAAGCACCTTAAAATAGAATCCCTTAAATCCACTTAAAACAAATAAAATCAGTTTCCATGATCTAAGAACCATTGGTCAAAATAAAACCTACTAAATCACAAGCAGGGGAGGATTTTTAACAACACAAACGGACAGGAAAAATAACAGGAGAATATTATCAGTGGGCCTCACCAATAAAAGGAGCCCCCACTGGGACACACAGATGGAAAAATGCAAAACTTCACTAGAGAATTTGAATGGCAGCTTTGAACTGGCAGGAAGAAAGAATCAGCAAATCTGAAGACTAGTCAATTGAAATTATCCAGTCTGAGGAACTAAAAGAGAAGCACACCTTCAAAAATCCTTTGGTAACAACTCCTAAAGTAATGAGGTGTGTATAGTTACAGAAAAGTTTATTTCTTACATTTGCTCACTTCTCCATTCATTTTAAATTAGTGAGCAATTAGTTCAAAGGAGCAAGAGGATGTAACATACTGTTTCAAATATTTCGTGAGCCTATGGGGCTAGATGATTATATTGGATTCACTGCTTTTTTTAAGTTTATTTATTTTGAGAGACAGAGCAAGCAAGTGAGTGAGGGACAGAGAGAGAAGGAAAGAGAAAATCCCAGGCAGGTTTTATATTCAGCACAGAGCCCAATACAGGGCTCCATCTCAAGGCCATTAGATCACGACCGGAGCAAAAAATCAAGTCAGACACTTAATGGAGTCAGTGAGCCACTCAGGCACCCCTATACCTAATTCAGTTCTCAGGTCAGTACTTCCCCTACTGTTCTCCTTCCCTGATTCTTACCCCAAACTGATAAGACTATGGGGGTTACAGCACAGACATGGGAGCCACACTGCCCCTTACCTACTGAATTTGTCCTGGACAAATTTATTAATTGCTTTTTACCTTAGTTTTTCCATCTATAAAATGGGAATAAAGTGGTACATATTTCACAGAGTTGGGTAAAATGCTTTTAAAATTGTGCTTGGCATATAATAAGCACTGTAAAATCTTATTTTTATTGGACACACTGTGTTTATGTAGTACATATTAAATTTATTTTTGCAGATTTTATTTTCATTACCATGTTTAAACTTAAGACATTAAGTTAGGTGGCCTGGGGGAAGTATCAGTTATTCATATAAATTTGTAAGAAAATGCCAAGTCCAGTAGGTATGCAAAGAATACAAAGAGACAATTCACATAAAAGGCAACACAAATAAATATGGGGAAAGACACATTTCAACAACAAAGAAGTATAAATTAAAACCAGTGAATCCCTTTGTTCCCGTTAAATTAGCCACACTTGAGATATGAGTCCTGTTACCATCAAGGTTATGAAATAAAATAGGCTTGTTTATATGTTAGTGGTAACAGTGGGAATGGATATTACCTTTTGGTAAAGAAAATTGCTTCATGTTCGAAAGCCATGAAAATATTCATACTCTTTGACCCAATAATTTCATATGATTTCCATTGACAATAAAATTAAAGGAAAAAAGCTTATGCATAGATATGTACATTTAGCACTTTTTGTAAAAGTATTGAAAACAACGTAAATACTCAACAGTGGAGCACAAAGTACAATTGAACAACATAATGTAGTCATTAAAGTATAATTCTAAAACCATGTAAGAGATGGAAAAACATCACATAAAATGTTAAATGAAAGACCAGGACAAAAATGCCATCTATGCTATGACTACCACAGGCAAAAATATTTACACAATTAGACAAAGACTGGAAGGAAATAGAGATAATAAAAATAAATGCATTCAGTTGAGGGACTATGGGAAACAATTATATTTCCTTTGCTATTACAAATGTTTGTGCAATATAAACAGGTGCAACTTCCCTATTTCTTTTTACCCCCCTGCCCTCTAATTCTCACTAAATGAATCTCCTGTGACCTGGGGGTGGGGAGAAAGGGAAAGTTCTTTAGCAGCGTGCACCTGCTCTGTGACCTGAGACAAAAGAGGCCTGGGCGGGGGTGAGGGGGGGTGCGGCAGGTGCTGTTCAGGAGAGTGAAAGCTGCTGACGCCAGTGCCTCCTGAGCTTCTTCACAGAGTGTGGAGAGATCGGGGACACTGGTCTGAAACTCGAACTGGGGACTGAGACCATGACCATCCTTCAGGCAGCTTAACCCAATGGCACCAGGCACAGCACAGCCTTCTAAAGCCCCAGGCAGCACTGGCAGCTTAAATGATTTCACACAAACTCTTTGGGAAAATGGTGGCAGGTAAGTTAAAAAATCTCTAGGACAACTTCTCAAGCATTTCTCCCATGGCCCTGTGTAAGAAACAAAGATCCAGCTAGGAAAAGCCCTGCTAGAAGAAGCAAATGTATACTAAATGGCTACATTTCCATTCCAAGACCACTTCAGTTGGAGATGGAGTTAGCCACCAGAAACACTTGCTCCGCCAAGGGTCTGTTCCTTTAACAAGGAGGAGGTAAGCACATGGAGGCTGAATGTTTGTTATTAAATTGCAATTTCAAGGGGTGGGGTGAGGTGGGGGCAGATTCTGTTCATTCACAGCTCATTTTCATTCTCACTGCCTGGCTCCAGTAGTTGCAATTAAAAAGCAGTGGGAGCGGGAGAGGATGGCAGGTTAGAAGGTTGGGGGGATTAGGTCATTCGCCTACTGGACCACCACCAATAAAAGGACGCATCATTCTGGAACATGGTCTTTTAATTGCTGCTCATTTACCCAGCGCAGTGAAAGCCTGGCAGGTGGCCTCTAGACACAGATCATGAGCACTGGAAGGGAGATAATCTCAAAATCTTTGGAGAAGTGGGGGAAGACGGGAGGCACAACTGCTGGCATGTGTTCTCAATACTAATTCATGAAAAAGGATTTTGAATTTCTTCCCCTGAAATCTTAGGTGACCTATCACTGGAGCAATGGATGTTAATAAACGTTTTACAGTCATTCTGTGCGATTCTGGTGGCAAAACGGTAGAGGGCGCGAGCGCAAGGGTTGAACAGAGACTGGGTTCTGTCTGGCTCTGCCACTAGGTGTGGCCACTCAGTAAGGCCACTCGGTACCTTCATGCCCAACGTGGGGATGAACTGCCCAGTGCGGACATGAAGGCATATGCCTGGCACTTAGGAAGTGATAGCTATTATTATGATTTCAGCCAGAACAAAGATGTGGTTAAGGATCTGAGCTCCAGGAGCGCCTGGCTGGCTCAGTCAGTTGAGTGTCTGACTTCAGCTCGGGTCATGATCTCATGGTTCCGTGAGTTCGAGCCCGGCATCTGACTCTGCATTGTCAGCTCAGGGCCTGGAGCCTGCTTCAGATTCTGTGTCTCCCTCTCTCTCTCTGCCCCTTTTCTGTTCTGTCTTTCTCAAAAATAAATAAACAAACATTAAAAAAAAAAAAATTTGGGCTCCAGAGCTGGACCCCCAGGGTTCAGTTTCAGCTCCACCACTTACCTGCTGTTCAAACCCGGGCACATTACTTAATTGCCAGAGTGCCTCAGTTATCTCATGGATAAGTGAGTAACAGCACCTGCCTACAAAGGTGTGCTAATATTTGGAATGCACGTAAAACGGTGCCTATTATATATAACTTGACAGCTAAGTGTCTGTTAAGTAAATAAAGATTACCATTACTATTCCTACTACTTGGGTGTCCAAAATTAGGACAAGGGCAGAGAAAAGAAATGACAGACCAGTGTCAGCTTTAAGAACAAACCCAGAAGAGACTCTATATAGAAACTACAGCTTTGAAAACGGTAATTGTGATGAAGCAATCAACTTTTGATTTAGCGTAGAAGCAAGGCCTCCCTAGGCGGCCTCCCCTGGTTGAGAGTGTCCCCTGGATGGCCACAGCTGGCAGGGACTGCCTGTGCTTCCATATGACCATGCCAAGTGTGCAGGCCAACAGCCCCATTGAGAGCAGCTGGAGGGGAGAGGGTCAGAGGATGCCTGGCCCCCAACATGGTTGCTACAGAAGGCAGCCCTCCAGCCCCCCCAGGCGGACAAAGGAAGCCCACTCCATAGGCTGGTGCATCTCAGTGTCACGCTGGCCATTGTGGCCAGCTCTCTGGTTGCCCAATAGCCAGATGAGGGTGCCCCGCATATGCAGGCTACACCAGTGACACCACTTTCAGGAATGCTTTCTCTGTAAGGCCACCTGCTTTGCTGGACCGCAGAGCAGATGGCCCGAGCCTCTTGGATCCCGGGCTCCCAGCCCCGAGCCCGGGCCGGCATCTGTAGCCCGCAGGCCTGGCGAGGCCCCTGCCCACAATAGCCCCGTCACAGCCCCCACCAGCCATCTGCTCCAGCACAGACCTTGTGCCCTGCAGAATGTATGGCTAATTAAAACGATTATGGGGGCACACACGGGGCTATTCTTTCCCAGCAGAGGTTGCTGAACCGACCTCAGCAGGCTTAAGCAGATTTTTTTTTCTTTTCTTTTCTTTTTTTTTTTTTTTGAAAGGAGACTGCCTTGTAAGCCCAGAAAGAAGAGGAAGGAAATTTGCTAGAATAACAAAGCTCCCCAAACAAATTGAGCTATAGTGTCCATTTTACAAGAGCGACACACTTAGCCAAACACAGGAAGCTTTTGGAAAAACACAAACAGAACTCAGTTTAGAAGGGTGTTTATGACCAAAATGTGAGGACTTTGAAAAACACACCATCTATGGCATATTTAACTAACAGTCCTAAATATGTATAAAGCCCTTGCTCTGGGCCAGGTACTGGAAGCCAAGCAAGCCCAGCAGGGCCAATGTTTCTGTAGGGACACGCTTCCTGGGGCTTTGGTTCGTTTCCGTCATCCTGCCTTTGAAGGCAAAATGGGCAATGGAGAGAGCCTGCCAGCCCAGCTCCCAATCTCTCTGCTCTGAACCCACAGACAAGCCCCTCAGTTGCAGGGCTGTCATAACTAGAAAGCAAATAAGCTCCTTTACTTTAAAAGCAACTAAAAGCTGGGGCGCCTGGGTGGCTCAGTCAGTTGAGTGTCCGACTTCAGCTCAGGTCACGATCTCACAGCTTCTGAGTTCAAGCCCCCCATCAGGCTCTGTGCAGACAGCTCAGAGCCTGAAGCCTGCTTTGGATTCTGTGTCTCCCTTTCTTTCTGCCCCTCCCCCACACTACCTCGCGTGCTCCCTCTCTCTCAAAAATAAACATTAAAAAAATTTAAAGCAATTAAAACCTACAGGTCAATACAGGGGACAACAGAAGTTAGTGGAGGATTTGTAACTGCACACATGTTCATATGAGTCCTGCTACGTTGCAAAAAGTCTTTGGTATTACCAACGTGAAGAAATGCTGAACTGAAGAGTTTGAGCCTTAAGCTTCTTTTCCTACCGAGGTTGGGGAGTGTTCTTGGTTCACTGGATTTGAAAGTCCCTAAAGGGATTTTTTAATGCATCTGCTCATGGTATCTCCTTCATCAGAGTTGCTTTCGGTGGATAATGAACAGTGTTTTCCATTTGGAAAATACACTTAATGGTATAGTTGGAAAATGTTACTATTATCATTAAAATTAACTTTGTTCATTTTAAATTTGTCTGTTTTACTTTCTACTTCGTAAATACTGGAAATTGTTGACCTGGAAGCACATGGGGGTGGGGCCTGGAGGCCCAGGGAATTCCCTCTGGGATCCAGTCAGGAAGATGTAGCAGAACAGCACAGCCTGCAAGCCTGAGAACGTAGTCTGCGTTAAAATGAGCTAGATCTTATTAGCTTTGAAGGGACTTCTTTACATCACTTTCAAGTGATCTACAACTGCACCTTGAACGAGTGTTTCACTCTGGGAATAGCCAAAGAAAAATCAAGGGAAACACTGGAATTCCATTAATAATAAAAAATCTATCCTGATGATGTCCTATCGTTTGATGGAAATAAATGGCATCAGTAATGAAAGTGCTTTCTTTGTCGAAGACTGGAACAAAACATCTAACAGGAGGAATGGGAACAGAGGTACATTTCAACTACAAAAGCTCTTAGCAGAACTTCTCTCGTTATTAAGAAGTTTGCTCCAGAATTAAGTATTTATGCCAGACAATATAAATGAGTAATTCATGAGGGTTAACTGTGAAGATACGCATAGATGAAAATGAACATAAGGGGACCAGAAGTCGGTTTCCCACTTCTTGAAGAAGTCTGATTTTATGTGGGGTAGTAAAATCAGTTTGGGGGAGTTGTTTTTAGTTCCTAAACTACCACTACCACTCCTGTCCTACCCCCCCCCCCAGTCGAAACACAAATACGTGGTTTGCTGAACAAACCCCATTGTTGAGCAAATGAAGCGAGTGGCTTCGACTTTTCTCTCAGGTCATCACTTAAACCACACGGTTTTGGCTTACACTACTATTGTCTGTGGTTGAAGAAATAATTGTTGAAAGCCTCCTGCCCTCGATAATAATCTTCCTAGACCTGATTTATTCCCTGTGGAGGAAAACAGTTAACAAGGTGTCCCCTGTTTTCAACGAGGGCAGAAAGCAAAGTAGTCCTGCCCCAATTATAGTCATTGAACAACCTTTCCTACCAGGTCTCAGTCATACAGAATAGAACTGGGTGTTAGTTTTGCTTCTCCCCCCTTCCACCTATCCTTAGGACAAACCACAAAATTCAAGGTCAGTTCAGTAGCCATTGCGGGTATGCATATAAAAAGGAAAAAAAACGTGTATTCTCTGGATACTAAAATCTCACTTCTGTTTCTTAACCAAAAACTATCACACAAACTTTCTCATTAATCACACCTTATACTGGAATCGAGAATGTGCCCTTTCGTAGTCTGGGTTAATTCAGAAAAGAACATCCAACTGAAATGTCTTGAGTGAAAATGATCCCATAAAAAAAGAAAAAATCACCACTTTCCTTTCAATACCACCTGAGATGAGAGGTCAGACTCCCAAGTGAATCCATTTGCCAGATAAACACATTAAATTGGAAGGTGAAGGCACATTTCAGCCTCATGGTGGAACCTACCTGACATGTGAAATTAGCTCATTCTGCTTCAGGGTTTCCAAATGAAATTCTGAAATACACATTGTAGTGCTGAGAATTTAGGGAGACTACAGTAGTCTTTCCCTATGCGATGCCTTTATGGCCTTGTGAACTAGACACGGTAGGGGAGGCAAGCTTCATAGCTAGATGAGATATTTTCTGTTTCAGCAGGAAAGAATCCAATTGCCAGAATTAAAGCTGGGAGCGGGATTGAGAGGATTAACATGCGTACAATTTTTATTAGGGCTTTAACATATATGAATGGAAACAAAAGTCGAGCACTATCAAAAGCACCTCATAACAAGGTTTATTCTCCTACATCCTATTCAGAGGATGAGACCAACGTGGTGGATCATTTGTTACTCCATAGCCACCAAGCACACTGTCACCCAAGGCACTACGTCACAATGGTGTGCCATGAATAGTTATGAGAAGGGTTCCAGGTCACTGTAACTAATGAAGACTGAAGTTTCACATCGGACTTACGTTAGAAATAAATGTAGTAGGGGTGCCTGCGTGGCTCAGTCGGTTAAGCGTCCGACTTTGGCTAAGGTCATGATCTCATGGTTTGTGAGTTCGAGCCCTGCATCAGGCTCTGTGCTGTTAGCTCAGAGCCTGAAGCCTCCTTCAGATTCTGTGTCATCCCCTCTCTCTGCCCCTCCATGTTCATGCTCTGTCTCTCTCAATAAATTTTTAAAAACAAAAATAAATAAATAAATAAATAAATGTAGTTGCTTTAAAGCAAACTTTATAATAGCATCACTCTTACTATGTTTCCTTGGGTGGGACTGGAGGGTGGAGTTACAGGTAGACTGCAGAGAAGTACCACTACTGAGATTTACCTATCATTTTGGTTGTGCATATGGGAGAAGGCCTCCCCAAATAAGGATGCAGAAAAAAATGTTGTGAGTCACTAACCCAGGAGCAGAGGACCAAACTCAATCCATAGCAACTCCTCTATTACAGAATAATCCTAGAGGGAAGTGGGGGGAGGGAGAAATGTTTTTTTTAATGTTTATTTATTTTGAGAGAGAGCGAGCACATGCACGAGCAGGAAAGGGGCAGAGAGAGAGGGAGAGAGAATCTCAAGCAGGGCCTGCACTGTCAACACAGAGCCCAAGGTGGGGCTCAAACTCACAAACCATGAAATCATGGCCTGAGCTGAAATCAAGAGTCAGACACTTAACCAACTGAGCCACCCAGGTGCCCTGGGGAGGAATTATTGTTTTATCCTTTCAGATGATCGTTTGCTCACTTATCCCTACAAGAGGAGTTCCTAGAAGGAAGCAAGCCACCTGAGGGCAGCTTTTACAGGTGTCTGTGACTCCATTCCATTCCACTGCCCACCCCTCTCCAAGTGCTCAGATAAAAGAAATTGATTCATCCTGGAGCAAAGATTAGTCTCCTCTTTGGGTAGCAACAGCCAGGCTTCTCCCTGTAACTGCTGACAACAGGTTAAGTTCCTTTGGTCTTCATCAAAAAATTCTAAAGTCACTTTCGGAAAACTCTGGTATGTCTGAGAGCAGGAGAAACTGCATTCTGAAGGCAAGCTAGGAATCTCACCTTTCCCTGAGCCAGGATCCAGGAGTCAAAGGAAACTCACAGTCAAAACCAAGAAAGCCCATCTCCAGCTCCCCAGCTAACTAATCCTGATGAATTATTCACATCAGGAGACACCCATCCCTGCTCGCTCCTTCCATACTGCCCAATGGCACTGAGATGAAGTATGAACCACGGGTAACAAATATACCCAAGAAATAATTTCTTAACACCCAAGGACAGGAGACAAAAGGGCCTCGGGCAACCAAAAGAGAAAAAAAAAAAAAAAAGAAGCCAACAGTAAAGAACTCCTGACAGGTTGTGAAATGCTTATAAGTTAATAAATAAACCTCACAGGTCATTAAAAATTTTCTTCTCCTCATCATCCCCATTTGGGAGCCACTCTAGAATAAGGAAGACTACCGCGCACTCTGAAGAGACCAGGGGATTTCTGACGCGAGCACGTGCTGTCCAGAGTGGAAGTTCTGTTGGCCAACTGAGTAGCCCTAAACTGTTGAGGCTTCTGTGGAAACTGGCCAGGAAACAGGAATACTGTCTTGACACAGCAGTATGTCGTGAAGGCTGACATCCCATGGAAACTAAGCCACCAGACCACGTGTATCTGTAAAGGCAGCGAGTGTGACACAAAGCTTGGACAGGCCCTTCCTGCTGCCCACAGGAACTTCAAAAATATAACACGTGAGGCTACTGACTTTTTACAGTGATGCATCGATGTGAAAACTGAAAGGCGCAATTCAGCTCACAAACACTTCAGTTTTAGGCAAGAAAGCATCTGGGTGAGCATTCGGTTTGAGTCCACTCTCAATAATTTAAAAAAGACAGGGTAAAAGGGGGCTATCCAGTGCCCTTGTAGCCTTTTGGGGGCTGGATGTAACAGTTTCGTGAAGTCAGGTCAGTAGGGGGTCTTCAAGGAGGACAGACATGGAGAGAAAGGACCGTTCTAGGCCTCTATTTGCTGTTCTAGTGAAAGGGGTAGTTGAGCACTCAAGCTTCTATATACAGTGTCAAAAAGTCCCACCTAAGAGGTTCTGAAGGAGTAAGGAAAAGCTGAATATCGGGGGTGAAATGTGTTCTCCCAAGATGCCCTTTCACTTAGACACAGCAGCAAGAATTTGCCTGAACTCAGGCCTCAAACGCTTATCTTTATTTATATAGGAGCCCAAAGTCTCACTTTTAAACGGTAAATCTCACTGGAAGTCCATACATAAGATAAAACAAGGATATAAGTACTCTACTCAAGAAACTTTCTGGGTATCCGGAGATCATAACTAGAAACTATCTTAACAAAAAAATAAGTAATCGTTTAGTTTCTGAGCACCAAATCATAATGCCTTGGGTACTGAAAGTAGTTGGAGAAAGGAGATACTAGACTTAAAAGTGTTTTCCAAATAACAAAAGGCCCAAATACCCCCAGAAGTGTTGACACATAGTTTAACCTTTTTTGGGGGGAGGGGGGGCATAGAGAAATGTCTCAGATACATTCCACACTACTTAGGGTTATGAAACAGACTTTAGGTAATAAAATACTATCCTTCCTGACAGCAAGATAAATAGTATGAGCACTGCAATAACTATGCAAATTACTTACATCTCTGAAACTGCATATGCAAAATTTTTGTGCATGTGAGTATATGTGTTTTATTGGGGAAAGGGCCCTATCTCACAGCAATGTGACACAGGGTCGGAAACTGACGGAACTCAAGAAGAGACATAGCCTCTGCCCCTGACCAGCCCCAGGTGCCTCTCCCTTGCTTCTCATGGCCTTTTCTGTCTTCAGCTGTCACCTCTCATGCATGCCCCCCTTAACACCATTAGGCAGGTTTTTCCTCTCTCTTCTCTAGCTGCTTTTCTTCCTCTTTTTCTCTCACATGTCTGCCACTGTTCCTTTACTTCTGATGTGTGAGAACAGGTATTCCTTATCTTTAAAACAAGGGTGCAAACTTCTCTGGATCAGCACACCACCAGTCCTGTGTCTTCTAAATTGGTGTGCTCTGGCTGGTTTCATTTTTGCTCAGTACCTAGGCTCTGTTACCTTTGGGTTTGTGGGCATTCTGGAAGGCTGAAGATGCTAGATGTCTGACTGCTGGGGTTGTTACTGGAGCAAGCTTCCTGTGGATTTTAATGAGCTGAACATGGGCATTAAACAGCATCGAACACGCACACACATACACACAAACGCGCACACCTCCAGCAATCCACCATCTATAGACTAAGAAGGTTGAGGCACTTTGTCTCTTTCCCAGCTTATGTTAATATCTGAACTATTTGCATCCCCAGTCTGAGCTGGGATTTGCAAGAAATATTTAGAGCTTGCTCAGCATGGCGTTTTCAATCATGTTCTATAAATGGCATGCTGGTAAATGAGCCGTAAGGAAAGAATAAAGAAAATGTTACTGCTTCTCCTTCACTGGTAGCGTACGGTGATATGTACACGGGAAAGAAGGGAGATGAGGGAAGCGGGCACATCCAAGTGCTGGAAGGCCAGGCGGGCCTGGGTGCCAGGAAGGAGAACAGTAACGGCTGCTGAGACCACAAGAACCAAGTGTGAAAGCTGCTTTATCCTGCCATGAAAGATAAGGGGTGGCTTTCAAAATGCCTAAGCGCCACTTTTGTTTCCTACTTGCCACCGATGCTGTTTTATAGATTGCATGGGGCGGGGGTGTGGGGGGTCAGCTTTTTACCTAACTAAAAATGACAGTGCCATGTGGAGAGATATATTCCTAAGAAGTGCTCCAAGTGGCAGACCCCAGAAAATAGGAAAATAACTGAATTTTAAACTATATAAACATAAAGCTTGCACAGAAATGTCAGCTCTCCAGGAATTGAAACAGAGGTGGAAACATTCAAACAATAGAAAAATTAGCCGTCTATATCCAAAAGGCCAAGTAATAAGGTTAGCAAGTAGCTGGTAACCGAGAAGAGCCATAAACTCCTCAGTTCTCCTGGCTCCACACCACCGTGGTGGGGGTATCTGTCTGTCACCACACCTCTGGTCCGGATGGATGTGCCTGTCCGATTCCTTACCTCGTGGTGGTCACTGGCTGGGGTGTGTGAAGACCGTGCTTCTTCATCTAGCGGCTCAATCTCTGCAAACTCTTCCACGGACTCTTGAAACTCAGGTAAGGACCTTCGTCCGTAACGCTTCCCACCTTTAACATATTTGGGCTGAGCTTCTAGTGAACAGTCTAGGCAGGGAGACAAGAGTTGAGGCCACATTACATGACAGTCTCAGCCCTTAGCTGACACTCACAGCTGTCAGACCCAGCCTCTTATACTAGCCCCAAAATAAACCACCACTGTTTGCCAGTTGTGCAGGGATGTGGGCGTGTATGAGGCACCAGGTCAGATGCAGAACACGGCTTCTAATTTCTGAATGACAGACAGCTCCCAAGCACATCTCTGCATACAATAGGAGAGATGCAATGCCAGCAGAAACATCTGACTTAAAAGTACAGAATTAAGATCAGGATAAAGCAAGGAGTCATATTTGTTCTCCTGTTTATTAAGCTGGTGTCTTGCAGAGAGAGAGGAAAAGGGAGAGGGGGAGATCATACTGATAAAGAGACGCGCTGGAGGAAGTCTTGGAAAATAATGATAAAACGAACACCGTATCAGCACTGTTAGTATTCACACACCCCTCCTGTGCCTCAGTGACTCCTTTGTTAACCATCCCACCTTCTGATCCATCAGACAAGCGGGATGACAGAACAAAGAAACTGACACAGTGGATCCTGATAAATTAATGACGGCTCGTCACTTACATGAAACCTGGCATCAATATCTCATTATAAAATTAAAAGCTGTAGAATAAAATAGTAAAGGCAAAACTGTATAAAGAAAAATGATACATTATGTTTTTATTCTCTTCATGAGTTTGGTGTTGTACAAAATAAAATGGAACGTGCGTAAGGGGAGGGTTATTTTTTGACCTTAAAGAAGGACCTCAGCATTTTGATGTAACATGTCTCAGGTTCAATATTTCACCATGTTCACAAGCACCACTGCCACCACCACCATTGCCACCACCGCCATTGCCACCACCGTCATTACCACACACTAACCTTTCGCTACAATGGACAGCTTTAAAGCAATAGAATAAATACTTCACTCAATGCACATGTCATCTTAGATATAGAGATATTTTTTTAGCCCTTGCACAGAATTAGGAGAATAAAATATTCTATTAAAATACAAAAGATTGGCAATGCTTTGATTTTGGTTCTTATCATCCACGAAAGCATAGTGTCTCTCTAGAGAACATAATGTGTATTCTATTTGAACACAACCGTCTCAACAAGATATGTCTCAATTCACACATGTAGATTTTCAGATGAGGTTATGTACACACACATCACCAAAACCAGGCTGGTCAATTAGATAAGAACCAAAAGGTCAAAACCCTTCCTTTACCACCACTGAAACCACATGAGGGGTTAAGCCATTACTCTGTAGCTTCCCTGGGAGGGCCCGCGATCCTGTGTGACTAACTCTGCCCTTCCCCACACCCCCATGCCCTTCCTCTGGTCGAAGCTCAGATTTCACAGATGTGGTCAGAAGCATTCTGAAAATGCTCAGCACAGCTCAGAGTGAAGTATTTATGCTTGCTCTATAATTTCCAGCGATATTTATATCCAGCTTTTAAAAAGTCCCAGCCAAGTCATTGTATTCGGTCGAGCGGTTCCCTTACAGGAAGAGTTTAAGCATACGCAATTTAGATTGAAAATCACATGCACAGTTCAAGGTACCTTTCATCAGGAGAGAGTGTGTCAGCCTGGGAGTATTCAGGAGCGGCCCAGACACCCGAGCTACTTGTTGGCAGCTGACACCCACAGATGCTAGTCAGATAAAGAGGCAACGTAGAACCATCCTTAATTTTTTACACATTCTTAAATTCTACTGGCAGACAACAAGGTACACCATTAGTGATGATGGGGGCAGGGGGTTGGAAAAGATTGAAAAGAAAAACTTAGAACATCAGACAACAAAACATGACATTTTCCCAGTGTGAGAACAGTCATGATCTGGGGATGAAAATGGCAAAGGAGCCCTTACTGCGCGCTGCACTTTTACAGAGGAAAAGATAAATGGGACAAAGCAGCCATCTTAAAAAATCTACTGTAGGGGCGCCTGGGTGGCTCAGTCGGTTAAGCATCCCACTTCAGCTCAGGTCATGATCTCACAGTTCATGAGTTCGAGCTCTGCATCAGGCTCTGTACTGACAGCTCAGAGCCTGGAGCCTGCTTCAGATTCTGTGTCTCCCTCTCTCACTGCCCTTCCTCCCTACTCAGCACTCTGTCTCTCTCAAAAATAAATAAATATTAAAAAAAAAAAACCTACTGTTAATTTACTCCAAAACCTGCCTGTGGATGAAATGGCCCCCAGTTATTTACCACTAAATATTCCATGACCTGCAGGGAGCAGCAGTGGATTTGAATAAGGAACAGAAGGTAACAGACTGTGAGCCATTAGGAACCCTGGGTTAATTTTATTTATTTTTGCATTGCCAAGAGTTTTTAAAGTTTTTATTTATATTTTATTATTATAACTAATTGTGATCAAACTTTTAGTATCTTTTTTTTAAATTTTTTTTTATGTTTTATTTTATTTTTGAGAGAGAGAGAGACAGTGTGAGCAGGGGAGGGTCAGAGAGAGAGGGAGACACAGAATCCGAAGACAGGCTCCAGGCTCTGAGCTAGTTGTCAGCACAGAGCCCGACGTGGGGCTCGAACCCACGAACTGTGAGTGAGACCATGACCTGAGCCGAAGTCAGATGCTCAACCGACTAGCCACCCAGGCGCCCCCAAACTTTTAGTATCTTTAACAGCATGTAAATATATCACAAAGTCAATTTCTAGAGAAATCTAGTAAACTATATACTCTTTTTTAGAAGAGATTAGCACAAAGGAAAAATGGGGTGTTAATGTTACCTCATACTGCATTTCCCAAATCTTCTATGTGACCATTAAAGAATTAGACTAATTGAACCGATTACAGTGACTTCTTTGACTTACATATTTCTCTCCTACTTAAAGCATGAGCATCATTATACTTACATGATAAGAAGTGAAGAAAGACAGCAAAAGTAAGGAGGTTCAGAGAAGACATTCATGGTCAACAGTCATTAATGTGTTAAACATTTGAAAACTATGATTTTCCTTATCGATCTCAACCAGGCCTTTGAAAGGTCACAGCAACAGTCCACCAAATGAATTTTAAGACACTCTTATACCCCTTAGTTGAAGAATGTCCCACCCCATCCTTATGCCCAACAAAGACTTAGAAAACTGCAGCCCTGGGGGCAAAGTTGATGTATTTTATGAGCACATCCAGGTGTAACTTAACACATGCCAGGGTTTCACTGCCAAATAATTTTAGCTATGCCAGATAATATGGGGCGCCTGGGTGGCTCAGTCAGTTAAGCTCCCGACTCTTGGTTTCAGCTCAGGTCATGATCTCAGGGTTCCTGAGATCAAGCCCCACATTGTGCTCTGCCCTGACAGCATGGAGCCTGCTTGAGGTTCTCTCTCTCCCTCTCTCTCTGCCCTCCCCCCTCATACATTCTCTCTTTCTCAAAATAAATAAACCTAAAAACAGATGAAATTATTTACATCATACAGCTTTCTTTAACACAAGTGTAAGTAACTGTTCCAATCACGTGCTCCAAGGAGGGCTAGGAAATGCCAGTGATACAAACAATACATAAAGGACTGCCGAACCTGCAGTGTTTCATTTCCTTGAACATTTATTTATGCTTCTACCTGGACTGCCAAGTTTCAGAATCATTTTTGCTTCTTTCAATTTTCTCTTTCTCCTATTTGACAAAAACAAAAATGGGCTTTGAAGGAAAGAAGAGAAGCTGAGCCCGCCTAGAGGAGTCTTGGACCCCATCCTCGGAGAATTTATTATGAAACACACCAGTCATAGTAA
The DNA here is from genome assembly GCA_028646485.1 of Cryptoprocta ferox. Taxonomy (NCBI): domain Eukaryota; kingdom Metazoa; phylum Chordata; class Mammalia; order Carnivora; family Eupleridae; genus Cryptoprocta; species Cryptoprocta ferox. The sequence continues at coordinate 46,136,877 of CM053560.1, read as the reverse complement.
AGTGGCTTTGAAGCAGTCCTACCTGACTTAGTTTAGGTGATCCGGGTTTTATTCCATAAACCAAAGACATGGTTATCAGTAGGGGACAACAGAGAAATCTTGATTCAATCCCCTAAAGACTGCTAGAGGACTATGGAAGCCACTAGTAGTCTCTACAGAGCAGATGGGGCAGTGGAGGGGGGCGGGGAATCTCAACAGAGAGTTCAGAAGACAAAAGAAATACCATTCCTTCCAGCCTTAGAAATTAAACAACATCTGGATACTCAGACACCGCGTTCTTTACTCCAGATCTCATCTGTCCCAAGAAGAGATACTCAGGATCTGTGATAATGTCCACTTTCCAGAATCAGGGTGAACCACCGTACACATGTATGACTTGTGACCAGAAGGTCTTGCACTTATAAAAGGAAAATTGCAATACAGTGTCAGTGGGAAGGACCACTCAGGGTATAAGCCAGTGCAGGCATGGTAAACCGCTGACACTCACCCATCTGCCCCTCTCTCGACTCCCTCCCTGCCTCAACTCCAGCTGAGGAGTACAGAGCACACTTTCCACTGACTCCTCAGACTGACTGCAGCCTTCCTGATGTGGGTCTCCACTTGGAAAGCTCAGCTCTCCCCATGGCCAAAGGGCAAAACAATGAAGGCCCAAGAGGAAGCAGAAATGGTTACAGGAAAGCCTCAACACCATTTATTCTAGCAATGCTTTCTTTAAAAAACACAAACTTGGGACCTGGGATAGAGCACCTTCCACTGCACTTACACCAGGAAGTTACCAGAGTTTCAAAGACACACTCCAACATCAGGTAGATTCTTTTAGCTTCTAATTATTGAACACCTGCCATGGGCAAAGTATCATGTACCTGTTGAGGGAGAAGATGGATATTTGATCGCTTTTTGATTTAAATCTCCCTGTTCCCAAAACTGACTGAGGATACTTACGGGATGAAGAGAGCTCTGCCTTTTTGGTGCTGATATTCTTATTTTAAAATTGCTTGAAAAGACCCTGGCTATCTACTTCCCCTCCTGCCCCATTCTCTTAGGCTGGACAATCATTCCCACAGACACCGGCGCCTTCCAAAGTCAAGGGCCCTCAGCATGGAGTAACGCCAGTCTGAGGCCCTTCATATTACAGTTCTGCTGAGCTCATGGATTCCTGAAACTCATTTAAAAATAGGGAGTCGGGGGCGCCTGGGTGGCTCAGTAGGTTAAGCATCTGACTTCAGCTCAGGTCATGATCTCACAGCTTGTGAGTTCAAGCCCCCCGTTGGGCTCTATGCTGACAGCTCAGAGCCTGGAGCCTGCTTCGGATTCTGTGTCTCCCTCTCTCTCTGTCCTTCCCCTGCTCATGCGCTGGCGCTAGCTTTCTCTCAAAAATATATAAACATTAAAAAAAATGAGTGAAAAATGAAGCATATGCCAATCTCAAGAGAGCACCTCCAAGAAACGTCCCTGGGAAAGGGCAGTCAGGCAGCAAATGAGCACCACACAGCCCCGTGGCCCATCCCCACTTCCTTGCCTCCTGTGACCACCATTACATTCAGACTGCACAGAGTTTGCCCCCATACTTGATACTAAATAGGAGAAAAGGGAAGAGAGAATTAAAGGGGAGACCAAGACCAAGAGAAGGAGAGGGGGAGAGAAAAAGGGAGAGGTGGAGGGACAGACATATGTGCAGGTGGGGAAGGGGGGGGAGAAGATGGGCAGGGATCTAGGGGCCTGTGGGGGGAGGGGGAGAAGGAATAGATGGGGGAGGGGACTGAGAAGTAGGGGCAAAGTGTAGTGGGGGTCCAAGGAGGAGGGCAGAGGTGAGCTGGAGTGGTGAAAAGAAGCAAGGGGTGAAGAGGGAGATGTCCCAAGGAGAGAAGAGGAGAAGAGAGTCCAAGAGAGAATGAACAACATAAAGATATCACAAAAGCCCTCAAACATTCATTATCTGCCATTCCTCTTGCCTCCTGGGGTGCTCCTGCCTCTGTGGGAGGTCATCACCAATGGGGTCACCACCCCACACTTCTGTGCATACAGAGCCCTTTCTGGGGGAGATGCTTATTGGCCACTAGCACAATGCCTCCAGCTACCCTGCCCTCCTGCAGTCTCCACACAAGATGTACACGTTCACCTGGGCGTTCAGTGAATGCAGTGACCGAATGTTAGGAGCAGTCTCCAGTCAATTCTTACCAATCCCAGTGGATGTTTCTTGCTGGAACACAGGCACTTCAGGACATAGGGCGAATGGAATGGCTAAGATTACCTTTGTCTGGGAGGAAAGCTCTGAGGCGAAGGCCTGCACTCCACGAGGGTGCCCAGGATGGTGGATGGGGGTGGCCAGCAACTGCCAAGACTGAGTGGTCTGACTAGATGGGGGCTGGTTAAGCCCTAAAGCTGTTCAAGATCTAAAGGAGAAACTCTTTGAGTTGATAATGAGGATAGGATTGTTTCCCCAGGCTTCTCCTAGAGATGTCGGCCTGCGGATCCCCATTGGTAGGTCAAGCATCTTGAGCCATTTTGGGGAAGAAGGCAGAGATTCAGGGTTCACTTAATCCTCCCGTTGTTCCAGGGGCAACTCAAAACTTATTTCTATCAAGGAACTGTTTGGCACAACTTTCATGGAACCTTTTCGTCTACTAATTATGTGCAACCCATACTGTCGATAGCTCCTGATTTAATAATGATCATGGTCACATTTGTCTAAAAGCATCTTACATGTTAGAATTACCCACCCAGTTGGACTGTAATGCTTCCCAGGGTAGGGGAGCTTCATGGGAAGAGCCTGGGGTTTGATCCAAACAGACCTGGACCCAAACCCTCAGCATTTAAAAGGTTGAGAAGTACTTAATGTCATGAAGGCTTAGTCTACTTATCGGCAGGAAGGGAAGATGGGCTAGGTGGGACAAGGTCACTGTTCTGTCAGGTAGCTTCTGCCCTGGAAGCTCAAGACATACCCCAGTGGGTCCCCCATCCAGACTTCTGTGGAGCCAGCAGTGGCCGGGGGCCAGCGGGCAGGACCAGTGCAATGCAGTCAGAGAGTCCATAGCCCCCAAACCCACCGCAAACTTTCCCAGCCTGTTCTGCATGGGGTAAGATGAGTGGCACAAACCTAACGATGTTAATCCGTCATCTCAGAAACTGGAACCACCTCCGTTTCATTCTTGCCCTAACTTTCTCTTCCTTGTCACCTCCTTCCCCTTTATCAATGGGCTGATATGAGAGGGACATACCAATTTGCTAATACTTCCTGTCATTTTCATGTCTCTGCTTTGGAAATCTCAGACTCCAGAGTTGAAATAAACTTAAAACACTGGCACAACTCCTGAGTAAACTGTTTTGTTAACATGATTATTTTGGGTTTTGCACAACACATGTATTTTTTTTATTTCTTCAATTAAAAAAAATTTTTTTAATTTTTATTTTTGAGAGAGACAGAGCGCAAGTGGGGGAGGGACAGAGAGAGAAAGAGTGACACAGAATAAGAAGCTGGCTCCAGGCTCTGAGCTGTCAGCACAGAGCTGAAAGCAGGGCTCGAACTCACAAGCTGTGAGATCATGACCTGAGCCAAAGTTGGGCGCTTAACCGGCTGGGCCACCCAGGTGTCCCAACACATGTATTTTTTTTTTTAATTTTTTTTTAAGTTTATTCACTTTTGAGAGAGAGAGAGAGAGAGAGAGACAGAGACAGAGCATGAGCAGGTGAGGGGCAGAGAGAGAAGGGTGACACAGAATCCAAAGCAGGTTTCATGCTCTGAGCTGCCAGCACAGAGCCCAATGCAGGGCTCGAACTCACAAACCATGAGATCATGACCTGAGCTGAAGTCGGCTGCTTAACCAACTGAGCCACCGAGGCACCTCCAACACATGTATTTTTTTTAAAGAATGCCTTCTTACCCTTAGTAGAAACAAAGCATAAGCAAAATTATCATAAATATTCTTAGTAAAATCATCACAAGTGTTCTTCTATAGCACACATTAATTGCTATTTATTCTGTGATTACAGATACATCACAATCTAACGATACATTATCAAATACTTATGCTTGATATATACTTTCCCACTACTTTAAATGACTATCCTTATATATGCATCTTTGTGCACATCCATAAATATTTCCACAGAATAAAATCTGAGAGTTGCATTGATTAGCCAAAGGCATTATTACAATTTTGGTGCCCATTCATAGTTTGATAGGATTCCAGGAAGATCCAACACTTTACATGACCACCAATGGGCCTGAGTGTTTCCAATTCTCCCTGAACTTATGAAATGACTCCACTCCTTTCTTGATGGTGGTGGTGGTAGTGGTTTATTGTGCTTTTAACTTTTGGAAAAAGGTTTTGGTCCTCACTGTTAGCATCTCACAGACACCAATTATTACAGAATTTTGTAATAACCAGAGAAAGAACAACTGAACACAGCAGTTGGACCATTGGTGTGTGTATCTCCTAAAAGCAGGGCCCTCAGCCAGACTTCAATGCAGGGCCCAAGGTCTCTAAAGACAGTTGCAAACACATATCTTTAGTTGCTGCATATCAGGGTTTAGCCCGATGCCTGTCCACAAGACCTGCTTCAGTGTGCACTTGCTGAGTGAATGAAACGGTATCTGTTTATTATATCTATAGAGTCTTCAAAATTTAAGAAAAATAATTACACTAGGGCAGCTCCTGGAATTAGGAATATTGTTTTTTAAAAAATCATCTGTGCCAAAACCATGCATAGTCTTATTTTCCTAATGAGTTGGCTTTTCCAGATCCGAGTTTTCCCTCACCAGTAAACAAAGGGAAGATTTTTACATTAACCCTATCAGGGAAAGAAAGGGCTTCCTATATTATTCTAACATCTACAACTGAACAGAAATCTAATGCAAGATGCATTGAACAAGGACAAAATCTCTGGAGAGCAGATCCGGACAGTATGCTGATGCCATATAGCTTAGAGCCTGTGCCAGCATTGCTATTACAAAAATCCTATAATCCAAAGCCACTGCAAATTGAATAAATAATAATTAGGTTTTTGCCCCTCTCTTATTTCAAGAAGATAGTTTAAAAATTAAATTGTACATGTAGATAGGAGGGATTATGTCACTGGTGATGTTAATCAGGAATTGTTTTTAGGGGGAAAAGCTCTTTTCTAAGAGTCTTAGAATCATAAATTATCAGAGGAAAAAGATGCTGCAAATCATCTAATTTGAAAAATCACACTAATTTTAAAAATAAAGAAACTGTACCTCAGAGACATGATAAATGGCAGAATCGAAGTCTATGAAAATAATGACTTAATTCCATCTCCTCTCAAATTCTAATATAGCTTCGTTTTTATGTATATCAAACCCACTGAGCATTTGCCCTTAGCAAGCAGACCCTCATAGTGTCAATTTATGTTGGGTGAAATCTGACAGAAACACACAGCTAGCCTTTTCCATAAATTTAGATGTCATTTAGATATTCAGAGATCACATGACTGAATCTTGGGAGCTTAACGGATTTTAAGTATTTTCCAGTACAACTTCTTTCCCATATGAGGTAACCAAAGACCCCAGAGGTTATGACATATAAAGCCACCCAATTAGAAAAGCAGAGCCAGTATTTTATAACTCCTGCCTCAGGGGCCTTTCCACCATATCAAGCTGGGTTTTCTATGTGACAGTCTGGTACAGCACCTGGTATTTTTAACTTATAAAATCTTAAGTGTTATAAAATATCCACTCATGACTCATTCTATTTCAAAGGCTGTGCACTGTGGCCCTGTTCTTTTAGTCCCCTTCCATCATTTAAGGGTAATCTTTTCTCTCAAAGTCTAGTTGGTTCATCAATTTCAAAAGACAAGACAAAAATACCACAGGTCTGGCCCTTATGGTACAAGATGAATTAAGTACCGAAAAGCCAAATAGTGCGAAAAGCCAAATAGCGCTGCAGACACAGGCATTCCTGTCACTAATGATCAGGTGAAACTTGCTTTTTTTCCACCCCTTCTTGCTGACTCTGGCCACTTGTCAGAATCTTTTTCGCCAGGCTGCACTGACAGGACTGGGTTTTCCCCCAGCTCATCCACCTGGGGATTAACACGCTTCCTAGAGAGGAGAAGCCCCTTGGTGAGCCCCTCAGCATCCTCCTGAGCCACCATCTGGGAGACTTCAGGTAAGCAATGTGCCTCTTTGGGCTTCAAGGTGCTCATGAGAAGACGCCAGTGTCTTCTCCAGCCCTACAATCATATGGCCTATGATTTAGGTGATAGTTATCTTCATAAAGGGGAAGGTGGGGGATGAACTGAAGTGGCCTCTTGATACTACATTTGAGTCCCGAACCTTCTTTCTCTGTCTCTTGCCAGCCAAGCCAGTCAGCCTGTGGGGGTTGAATCACATTTTAGAGTGGGTGGGAGAACGTCTCAGTGGAAAGAACTGCATGATCCCCGAGAACAACTGGAAGGGCTGGAGAGAGACGGGCAAAAGACAGAAAAAGCAGAGATGTTCAGGAACAAAAAGCAGGGAATGTGGGAGGCAGGACTGACTCACTGCCTCCTCTGAGATATACCGCCCTTTAAGGCGCTGGCTAGAGCCTAGATTTATTCCACCAGGCCAAACATTAGGGAGGTCCCATAAATGCTGGATACAGTGCTATTAGCAAGTTCTCTGCTGCTTCATTACACTGATCTGGGGCAGCTCTGTAATGAGGGTTTGCTACAGCCTACCCAGAGGACGCAGCACACAGCGAAACTATCAAAATCCCTTCTGTGCCCTGTCCTGGAAGACCTGTCCAAATTATGGTCTTGATCTGCATAGCAGTGGGGCACACACATAACTCTGAAACCACCATCTGGAGCTAGATTCATAAATGTTACTTCCCAGCTATTGGCAAACTCGGCCAGCCTTTGTCTACCTCCTCATCCTATGATTTAGATCCCAGCACTTAACCACTCTAGGGGGTACCCTTCACATCTGGGGCCACCGTAAGTCTGTGCATTTATTATGACAATTTTCTGGCAGGTGACCATAAAGGCAAAGAGATCACGTGGACTAGTGTCAGAGCTGCCCATTCCAAACCCACATAAAAAAGCACATGATCAGCACACAGAAGAACAACAAACTTAATGTTTATGTTACCAAGGCTCTTACTAACTAAAATGTGGAGATGTCAACCAAAGCTCTATTCGGGGTCCCTAGATCTTGCACTACTGTTATCAAGATGACAGACAACCTCAAATAAGTAAAAATACCAATAAAATGTGAGACCTCGTAAGAACAAAAGCCCATGTTCCAGCAGCAGTCATTTACTGAAATTCTATTAGTAGTTTGGAAAATCTCCAAAAGGCAATAACCTCCCCCACAGGCTCACTGTAGGCTTCTAGAGAGCTCTGGCAAGCCTCAGAGTTGAAGATTACCTTCCTTGGGGTGGTCACTAGAGGCAGAAAGGGGAGATTCAATCCAGAATCCAAAACACTGCTAAACATAATGTTCACAGATATGACACATATCTTGAGCATTCCAGAAGGTATGATGGAGAACTAGATCACCAGTAAAGATAAGAAATGAGTTCCCATCTGTGCTTTATCTAAATAGGTCACACTGAATGACTCTTTGTAGTGACAAAATGTTAATGATTTTTCCTCAATCTCAAAAACTGGACTATATTTTTACGTTATGATTTAAAATCAGTTTTTTTAAAAATCTAGGAGTGATTCACATAGAGTAAATTTCCTTTTAGTACACAATTCTGTAGGTTGGAAAAACTCATAAAATCTGTAACTACCACCATAATCAAAATGTAAGACAATATCATCACCCCAAAAATCCCCTCGTGCTTGTTTATAACCCCTACTCCTAGCCTGACAACCAATGATTTGATAAAAATGGACTGTATCGTAATACAAATATCAGCACTGTTTATACTTTGCTTTTAATATTTATCATATTTCATTGATCCTAAAACAGACTGACACATACACACACACACACACACACACACACCCTATATATGAACACTATGACAGTAGGATATGTCTTACAATCAATGGCATTTTACTATTATAAATGGTCAAAAAAAATTTCTTTTCAGAGATACATAAAATGATGATGTTTTATAATCTACGGTGCTTTTTAAAAAAGTCAGTGAAGTGTAATAATAAATCCTTTATTTCTTAACATTCATCGAATACTTACTATGTGTGAAGCATTCTACTAGACACTGAAAATACAAAAATGAACATGGTCCTCAAGAACTATCACTTGAGATATATATTATCAATTATACGATAATGTCTGTAGCAGAGGGTTATCCACCAACTGGAGACTAAATAAAATTTTCTCTAAATTGGCCACTCTTCTTCTTTCAGGCAAAATTTCCCCCCAATTCAGATTCTTCCATGGACACAGGAAATAAGAATGAAGGAAGTACCATTCAGCTTCACTCTGCCCATTCCAGAAATGAGTTATTGCCACGCCATCTGACATATTGCCTAGGAACAATCCAATTATTTCTTCCATAATACACTGTAGTGGTAGGGAACCCTCATTTTAGTGTTCAACAGCTGCAAGGCTTTTAGGATAATATCAGAAGACAAGTCACTCAAAATAACTGCTCGATCTGTAAAAGGCAGATGCCCCAAATCTTTCATAGACATGCTTCAAAGTCCCCAAATTCTTCCCTGGGCAATTTTCAAAGGGGAATGTAGAGAAGAAAAGTTAGTGAGTGCGCTTACCTGGTTCTTGAAAATGTTCTTCATTTGACAGAGTTCTAGACAAGATAAGTATTAATGCTTCTTTAAATTGGTCAAAATGCACCTAAAAATAAACAATTAAGAATAAATTCAAAATAGTTTCCATAGCCTTAAGGAAGGAAATCCATCTTCAAGCTACCAGAACCATTTGTTAGCATCCTGACAGCCTTGAAGTGAGTCATCAACAGCTTTTGTTCCCTTTTCTTCATTTCTCTGAAGCACTGAAGGGAAAGTGGGCTGATCATTTCTGACACCTCCGTGTCATAAACCCTAATGTCAACATCAATATTTATTCAATCCTGAGGGGAAAGCTATATAGCAAAACCCTCTTTATAAACTCAGAAAAAGATATGTTTTGAACTCAACTCCTTTTATTTTTCTGAACAAGACCACAGCAGAAAGATGTTAGGTTAGACATTAGGAAAAACTTCCCAAGTAAATGATCCATTGTAACAATGCCCCAAAGATGCTTTCATCTCTGAACAGCTTCTAGAAGAGAGTGAGCTATCATCTGAGGATGACTTCAATACAGTCTTGCCTGAGGCAAATATATAATATTTATCTCCCAAGGCCCCTGTGACTCTATAAACAAATAGAAATCAATAGCAAACACAAAGAATAAAAGAACCTTGGGAAGCACTGTCTTGAATTCTTAAAAATACAATTACCTTGATAGAAGGATGAAAGAACACGAGTTTTAGTTAAGTAAATATTCACTTAGAATTGGGGTATTACTTTGGTTAAAGGGGTAAAACCGTTTTCTTGATAGCCACGTGTATTCTTCTATAATTTAAATTTATGTGACCTCACCGTGGGGTAGAAGGGAAAGATAGTATTTCTTCAAGATAATTCTAGTTTGATCACGTGGCACCTATTTATACAGCAGCCCATACATAAATTCAAAGTTGGTCAATGTGTAATTTGTGCTGCTAAGGGTCTCTTTGGACACCATTACAAAACGTTGCCTCGAAGTTTAAATATAAGTGACAGATAAAAACCACTTGGCAAATTATATTGGGAAAAGTAGCAAACCTCATTAGTTATCTAAACAATGGAGGAAAAAATCCTATGTCTTGTCTATGCAACTTACTCCCATAGTAGGTGTGATTTTTCTACCACATCCGTTTTGATCACTCCAAATTACTTTGCAAAATCATGTCCCTTTAGATGGTATAGACTAAAAATCAGTACCCCCTATGCAGCCAGAGCAGAAATCTGTCATGGGAGGCAGGACATCTGCTAGAGAGCCAGGGCTGTGCAATCAATGAAAAGGTGAGGAGACCGCAGAAATGTAAGCGGTACTGATTAGGGTTCACAGCGGACAAAGCACCGCAGAGCCTGCAGGAGGGGCAAGGGCGAGGTCCTGCGTTGTCCCAAAGTCAGAGTGTGGGCTTCAGGCACCATGGCATCCTGGCTCCCATTCCCAGTGGCAAGGCCATTTTCCCAAGCACCCAGTTCAAAAGCAGCACAGACCCCAGGGCTCTGCCACCCATGGACATTAGCCAGGCATTTACTACTTTCTACTAGAACCATTCCTTCCTCTCAGGGTGGGCAGGAGGAGGGTTAGGGGCACAGGCTCTGTGCTGGCAGGGTCCAGGTTCTGACCCTGCCTAAGCCACTTACTTCCTGCTGTGAACTAGCTAAATTACTAAACCTCTCTTAGCTGTAGTTTGTTCATGTATAAAAATGGGGATCTCTAACAACTAAATTTTAGGATTCATTCAGCAAGTATTTATTGAGCAGCTGCTATGGGCCAGGCATCATCCTAGGCCCTGCTGACAGAGCAGTGAAAAAGAGTGACAGAGATCCTGCTGCCCGCAGAGTGCATATTCTCAGCAAATGTCACAGGGAGTCCAAGCAGCCACTGTGTTAAGAGCATTGCATGTCTTTTATGTTATTTATAGTAACACTTCCCTCACAAAGGCATTAGGAAATTAAAATGAGAGAGATATGTAAGATGTCTAGAACTTCCAGGGTAACTTAACAGCTACTCGGCAAGTGGTAGTTAATACTCTAATAGGTATATGGGGTGACTATTTCCCCTGCTTTACAGAGAAATGGCCACATTTTCGAGCAAAGCAACTGGCCCTGAAAGTGACCAAGATAGCCAAGTGGCAATGGCAGAGGTGACAGCAGGGATGTTTGCCTCCCCGCCAGGGTCTGGGCAGTTGCCCAACATCAGAGAAGCCGATCTAATTTGCTGTGTTTAGGGACCTGGGCTTGGGGTTTCTCCTTTCTCAGGATAGTGATGGGAATGACTGGAATGAAACCTCCATCTCTCCTTGCCAGTTATGAGTTGAACAGAAAGAGGCTCCTATTTCAAAAGGGAGGTGCTTGCCTTGAGAACTTCCAAGTCCTTTCTACTTACTTCACTTGTGGGTCTCTGCTGGGTCTGGGCTTTGAAAGAGGTTATTGGATCTCATCCTTACATAGTTCAATTCAGTGAGTATTAGCCATGAAGGTCGCCAGGAGTCTATGTACCTCAATTTTACTCACCCTGAGAAATAACCAAGATACCTACAATCTGGACGTTGATTCTCATCAACTTCCAAGACTTCGTTACACCCTATTTAAGAGATAGTTAGGTCTCATACAAACACACCAACCTTTGAGACAGTAAAAACTTATTTATACAGAGATTGCTTATCAGACAATCGAGCAGCAATTGGGAAATGTTGTCCAAAGCAGAGGAAGGCACGGAAAAGCCCACACACTCTGCTCACAGAAAATGCCACAGAACCAGCTCAGGAGCTATTTATTCTCACTCTACCTGATTTATCATAACTTTATTCTCCTGCTTCCCAGCCCACTATAGATTAGAAGCAGCAAATAAGAGACAGGAGCCCTCTGAAGTTAAGTACTATGAGAAGTTAACTACTGACATCTTGGGATTCAGTAAAGACATTACTATCTTTCCTCAGACAAAAATACAGTTTTTGTACTTAAAAAACCTTGTTTTTAAAATTGTATCAACGATTAGAAAAGACATGCACTCAAAAACCTAATAGGCTGGGGTTATTTAGTGTTGAGGGAAGTATCTATGTGCCACTAAATAAAGCCTGAGAGTATTGCTCTTATAATGTAGATGAATAACTGATAGACCAAGAAGATTTTAAATGATCAAGAATAATCTTATGCTGTTTAATATCCTCTTTGACAGGGCAAAACTTTAACTAAATGTTTGCAATCCCCAATGGTTAACCTTTTTTTAAAGACTGTTACTACATGGGGTAAGAGATGCAGTTATTAGAAAATTGTATTAATGTGGATCCTGGATAACACTAGATGAATGGGCGTATCATTGCAGGTTCATTCTTTCCTGGGTATTTGGTCATTTGGATCTCAGAACATCCATATGAGCCAGTCAAGGCAGGCATCTCCCCTTAGAATTGAGGAGACAAAGCACAGAAAAGGCAGGGGCCTTGCTGGTGGCCTCACATCTTGACGTGTTGGGGTTCTTTGGAGAACCCAGGACTTCTGACTGGACTCATCAAAGCCTGGCAGCCCCCCTGCCCTAGACCTGCCTCACTCTCTGACCCCTCAGGGAAATTCCTACACTGCTCCACATCACATCCTCAACGTTAAACAAAACCAGCGTAAAACAGTACAAAGCCTGTAAAACAGGCTCCAGGGGGTAAAAAGATCAGGAGTAGAATCTTGAGTGTGGGAGGGTAGAAGAGGGAAGAAGAGAGGAAAGTTGATGAGCACTTATAAGATAGAAGCCGGTGAGTGCCTTGAGAGGCACAAAGACAAGCTGGAGAGACCGTTTTTGTGACATTTGGCTTCTCTGAAATATTCACAGGCAGAGTGTAACAGTTTCCAAAACAGACCGATCAAATCACCCACGTTTTTCTTTTAAAAGAAAAAGGGGCTATAAAAGACTAAACTTGATGACCTCAGAGGTTCTTCATAATCCAACAGTGCGCACACACACACGCACCTAGAAATCCAAAAATAAAAATGTGGCAAGCTGATCAAAACCGGAGCAGCCTTAAGTCTTAAACCAATCTTATTTTCCCTCCTGCCAGGGCATAGAGACCCTGGACCCTCCACTTTAAACAACAGTAAATTCCACATCTTCTAAGAAGACAGTTCTCCAATAGAGGCAGGTGACTGCTACTTTCTGACAATGCACATGAATACTGATGTGGTGGAAAAGCCCCTTAGGGCACATCCCAGAACCAAAACATTAATAAATGCCCTCTATTGTAAAGAAATGTGCATCAGCGGGCTCACTAAGTTCAGTAACTGGAATTTGTAAGTACCATTTTTCTCCTCCAAGGGAGCTTTACTATTGCATTAAGTTAAAATTTAGAAATCTTCACAAATATGCAATGCAATTAAATCTCAAGCGGTAACAAGCCTCCAAGCCATGCTTCCCCTGGTTGGTACACCCTCATTTGAATAATAATTGCTGCCATTCATTTTACAAGCATTCCTATATCTTGTATGCCTCAAAGGACAGTTTGCAGCAATGGGAAAATTACATGATGGACTAAAAACACACATGACATTTAAACAAAATTAATGGGAAGACTAGTCAAATCTGATTTTTTTGTCATGTGTCACCAGAGCTTAATAGAAATTCACCTCATCATTTTTCCTCTCCAAATTTCATACAAATGCTTTTTTAGAAACATAATTTGCCTTTCTGAAAAAAAAAAAAGTAAGTACCGTATAAGAAAAAAGCGTTACTTCAAACCACACCAAAAAACCCTGCAACAGGAAGTAGAATAAGGAACCTAACGTTGCATAAAATCATCTCGCGCAATCATGGAGATCAAATACATACAGTTTCCACATATGTGCAGTACTTCAAACAGACCCAGGATGAGAGACTCAAGCCAAGTGTTGAACCAAGTGATCTTATTAAACAAGACAAAGGCCCATGTAACTACCATCACACCGAGGAGGTTTGTATCTAGCAATACAAAGGGAAACTGATGAAAGAACACTCAAAACATTAAATGCTAGCTGAAATGGGTAGAGAAATATGGACTCTTCAGAAGGACACCGTGCAGGAAAATGATGTTTACAGCATTATGCAAAAAAGAAATGATACAAAGAGATGTCATTTCATAATGAAAGGCACAGTTGTGAAATGTTTTATTCTAAGCAAAGCATTCAGGTTATTGTAGTCATTTACTACAGACAATGTGGACAGGGGCAATGTGGAGAGGGGCAAGCCCATTGTCCATCGTAAAAGGCAAGTCCACGGGACACCTGGGTGGCTCAGTTGGTTAAGCGTCCAACTCTTGATATTGGCTCAGGTCAAGATCTCACAGTTTGCAGGTTTGAACCCCACATCCGGGGCTTGGGATTCTGCTTGAGATTCTGTCTCTCTTTCTCTCTGCTCCTCCCCCACACCCTCTCTCTCAAAATAAGGTTAAAAACTTTTTTTAATAAAAATAAAAGGCAAGTTCAAACCTAAAGCAACTGTATGAAGTCATACTTCAAGACTGATCCAAGGGGCCCTGCCTACAGATGGAGGTGGATGCAACCACCACCACACAAGAGTTTCTAGCAAATCCATTCTCCACTCCTAGCCCTACAGGGCTAAAAAGGGACAAGAATCAGTACTTGAATCCAGGTCTGATGTCAAAGACTGGGCTCTAATACTATACTGCCTTGATGTGGTAGTTGTGGTGATGGGGAGGGGGCATGGAGAATGAGATTCATTCTTGCATATCTGGAGTCCAAGGAGGCTATGAAAACATTCATTCAAATTCAGGGATGGGGAAATCTGAGTTCCTATCCTGCTGCCACTTCAACTGAGTTGCCTGACCTTGGACAGGTCAATGTACTTTTCCAAGTTCTCTTTCTAAGGCTTCTTTGTCATACAGATGAAAACTGAAGTCTAAAAGCTGTGGACACAAAAGAATGTTAAGTCCCCTCTATCCAGACAAGAAGTTACTCATAAAAATATCAGTGGAATACTGCAGAAATTGGATCAGCCTTCTGGACCATACTTTCTCCAGAGAAAGAAAACAGTCATTACTGAAATAAAGCAGGTAGAAGAGAACAGTCTTTCAGCACGTGTTCCCACCTCTCGTTGGGAGCTAAAGGCCTTCCCATCAGACTAAATACCTCTGAGAGACTCAAGGTTCACAGCACGCAAAATCAAAGTTACTTTTGCAATGAGTTGGACAACAAAGTATTAATACAGAGTAGAAGTAAATCTTGCAGCCTCTTAATCAAATTGTCTTCTTGTCTACAAATGAGAACTATAGACCCCTAGGAGTTCAAGTCAACCCTAATGGAGATGGTTGTAAAAGAAGGGAGTGATGGTTTACAGAGTCACAAGACAAAATGGGAATCAGAAAACATCCCTCACCATTTCAGGTTAAACTATGGTGGTTAAACAGTAAGATACAGCAAAGGTCCAGACATTTAATAAGAGAGGTGATGAGAAATGTTTCCACCATTTCCTCCAATACATTCAACAAGCCTCAGATCAATATGAAATAGGAGGATGAACACGGGGTAGTTATAAATAGACACTATTTGATGATCGAGCGTAATTTTGCACACAGAGAACAAATCCAAATAATCACTGCCAGAAAGTACTTCTGTATGTCTGATAAACTTTTCAAATGATTAAAATATGTATAAGAGAAAGAAATCTGAAAAAGCTTTTAATGAACCGGAAACAAGCAAGTCTACCACATGAAATTAATCATGATATTTATAAAAGACCTCCTGTCCAAGCACTTTAAAATGAAAGATGGGAAATCTGAGTTTAATTATATATTTGTAAAGCTATTAGATCTTAAAACTAAAAATTTCAAAGTGCCTTTGATGAACAAAGTCCATACACCTATGGGACTCTTTGGAAGCCAATAGTAAGTTCTGCTACCAGGTGGCCTGTTTTGATTCTAAAGAGTGCCAAAGACATGGAACACTTCAGCATCCAGAATCATATCAGAGAGTATAGCAAGGAAACTCCTCAGAACCTCAGGGGGCTATTTTGTCTCAAAGTTGCTATATTCCACAAGTAAGGGAAAATTTATTTTTAAAACTATATAAATAACACCTTCAATAAAACCAAGGTAAATTACACTTATGTCCTGATTGCTAATAAAAGAGAAAGGCGTATGAAAACATTTCATTTCGAAGATACAAAAAGGCCAGGAAGCACCTATAACCAATATCAATTGCTAGTATGAAAACTTGGTTCAATAAAAGAACTAATGCTGCTCTGTTTTCTTCTATGTTTGTAGTATTTGCTCCCAGGACTATTCACCTGCCAGGCACATTGCCTGACCCGACTATAAGTTCTTCAGTGTCTTCAGGAGTCCCTTGTCTTGGGCTCCTACCCACCTGACAGGTGCTTCACTAAAGACAAAGCTAAGGATGGAGCTCTTTTGATTATGTAGCAGAAAACACCTACCAACAGTGTCCTGTTTCCTTCAAATCAGTGATCCACAATCCTCAGGCACTGCAAACACTTATATAGTAAGCACTACGCTCGGGGGGGAGTACGGCTTCCAGTTATAAAGCAAGATCAGATAGATGAATTGAAAGGGCTGAATGGCCTAGTAGTAAAATTCGTGAAAATGGCAAGTCAATTTCAGTTACTTTCCTTAACAACTGTCAAAAGAAACATTAGGCTTAAAAAAGAAAAGCCAGGAATTCATTACCAATGGATTTTAAAATAAAAAATAAACAAAATATTCATATTCTTATTGAGGAAGACAATGTGTTTTAGCTTATTTCTTTTTCAAGGAAAAAAAATGACTAATTCAGCCCAATTCCAATAAAAGTAAACTTGGAAGTTTTATTTAAAAATTACACTCATTAAAATTTAAAGATAAACCCTAAGCATCCAGGAACCTGTTGGATACTACTGTATCCAAAAGCCAATTGAATGGAAAACCTTAGTCTACGATAAACATAAATAAGTTGCGCAGACCAGCAGGATGCCTGACATGTAGGACACACAATACATATTTGTTGAATTAATGAATAGATGAATATATTTAGATTTGTCATGCTACTATTTCTTTCTCCTTATTAAACCAAATTCCTAACCCTTATATGTTTTTTCTATAAATACCATCTAAAGAGAAGAAAGATGATGGGTGTTGAAAACAACTTACAATTTTACAACTTACAATCCATATTCAATGTATCAAGAAAGTGTCAGCGCCTACAAATCTTCAGTGAATTCTAAGGAATTTTTTCCTTAGAACTTAAAACTATAGACCATATAGAGTATCTTAACAGCATATGGCCAAGTTTATGTGATCATCTGAGGAGAATAATTCAGTGTCATAAAAAATGCAAATTGAACAGTAGTGCATTAATTCATGCCAACCCTGCTCTCAAGACAGGCACCAGGGACCTCCCACGTGAAATCAATATGCATACATCTATTTAACTTTTATCACAGGCTCACTAAGTAAATATCAGGCTCCAGACCACTTAGGTATTCATTATTCACAGGCAAATAGCAAACGTAAAAAGCAGGCTGATAGTGTCAGGTCGTTAACGAATCAATCAATAACTGTTCCCCGGTTTTAGTTTGCGGAATGAGGGCAAAGATGTGGAACATCTGGAGAGCAAACTGTGAAGGCGCTAAGGTGCAATCTGTATTTACGCTGACGCGGACACAACCTCTCAAGGAACCCTTAGGTTGTATCAGGTCTTCTCAGGCTTTAATAAGCACTGAAACAGATCCACTCTTGGTACTATTCCTTATACACCAAAAGGGCTGAGATCCCCAAGGATCACAGTGGGAAACACTACTCCCTTAGCTCCCCCAAGGAGTCCCAGTTTGAGACAGAATGAAAACACATTTGAGTGTGTTACGTGATGAGGAGCAAATGATATAATCCTCAAACCTCCTAATTCTATGACTTTTGAAGCAAGATTTTTAGCATGTTTTAGGAACCACATGTTTTTGCAAGCAGCTACTCCCTCTCCCCAGAGTGGCCAAGAATGGTTCCAGTTTTGTAAAACAAACAACCTCATATTTGTTTTTCTTTAAGCATGAACCCTGTTAAACATGATGTTCATAGTGCCAAGCCCCTGGGAATAGCATCCTTTGTACATAATTTCAGGATGATCACTACTCCAGTCTGTCTCCTGTCACAGAGAGCCAATACATCCTACTGTATCTGAGGTCCGTTACCCAACTTGTCAACTAAGAGACAGCGAAAACGAAATAAAGAAAAGGAAATTTAGTCACTGGAATAAAGTTGAGCTTCATGACTCCTTCCTCAATTTACACCACATGATAAAAACCACTGTCTATGAAGCATCATCAATGACAACAACACAGCTCAAAAAGCAATGCCCATTTCTTCCTCTCATCCATTCCAAAAATCAGCAGCAAGACATAACCCAAAGCCATACAAATGATGCTCTGAATTATAATTATAAAAACTGAAGGCAGTGAGGTCAAGACAGATCAAACACCCTTTCAGCTACTAGCAGGAGGTAAAAAAAAAAAAAAAAAAAAAAAAAAAGGCCCCTTCTCACTTCCTACTCATTTCTGTCACTTGATCTGTGGGGACAACATGACTATTTGTTGTCAAATGCAGAAGTTAACATCAGCACACATGCACATCCCTGCTGGAAGCAAGTCGTGCTGGGTTTTAAATGAACCTGCACTGTATTTACTTACCCTCCTGTCTTATTTCCTAGGTGAAAGGTTTAATTAATACTTCACCCCAGAAACAATCTGCACAAGAAATAGCTTTATTGGGAGTAAAAGTCATAACAGCAATCTATTCATCCTGTGAGCAGCAATTTTCTTGCTGCATTTTCCTTCTCTTGGAGGGAAATCTCAGTCCCCTCCTTCTGCCCCAACGATGAATAGAGAGTCCATAAAATGATCCACAATGAACAAGAGTTGGCAAACATGCTCTTATTGCCTTCTTTTCTCTTTCTTCATCTAAGATGCTTGGGGCACACCTTTATTCCAGAGCACTAATTCCAGTGGGCCCTTACCACCTGAGCAAACCACACTGTTGGGTCCCACCCATTTGGTTTTTTCTTTCTGCTTATCAGGTTATAACAGCTAGGAGCACACACAGCCAGGATGTTAGAGGTTGCAACACGTGTGCTCTGCACCCCACCCCCACCCGGACAGAAGCTGCACCCACTTCCCGCTGTCTGACTTCTCCCCCAGACCTTACCCTGCCCAAGAGGTTGTCCTGAAGCAGCGTCTCCTGGAGCACTGGGGCCACCTCCTCCAAGCTCAAAACGTGGCAAAGGTCGGTGAGTTCCTCCTGTCCCAGGGACCCGGTGCCTGTCGTGTCAAAACTGTCAAACAGCTCCTTGAGTCGGGCCTCATGCTGGTCCTGCTCCACCTCATCCATCCCATAGCCCACGGTGCTCACCTGTGTGCGACAGAGACAGGGCGGGTGGTGGCAGCCCAGGAATCCTACCCCTGCCCTGGCCAGCCCCTCAGGAAGGCTCTGTACATCCTGGCCCCGATGCTGGTCCATCAGGACCTCGGTGGAGGCTGGCAGGAGAGGCGACACTGCACCCCCACCCCTCCACCCCACTCCCAGTAAGACCTCAGCTCCCTCCAGGAGCCGGCCCTGGCCAGCCCGGCTCCCACACAGGCACTCACACCAGGGCCGCAGCCACAGGTCAGGTCACGCAGGGTAACATTACCAGAATGAAGGAGTCTCCTCTCCCGCCTGGTCCTCGGGCAGGCGGCCAGTCCCAAACTCAAGACTGAGAGCGCTTCTCTATCAGCTCATGTGGCCCTGGACGTACAGAAGGTGAAAGGCCACTTCTGACACTCAGTCCTTTCAAACCAACTGTTAGCACCAAGAGAGGCTGCGGGGCCGAGCTGCCAGGCAAGTCGGCGAGCTCCAGACCACCTGCCCAGATGTCTCAATCTGCCGCTGTGGCTGGGCTATCTAGTTCTACTTGGGTCAGCCTGGATGCCCCCCACCCTGTCTCAGCCCCGAGGCTTGAGGCTTGAGGCAAAAGGCACTGGATGAACAAGTCCCGTACAATACAAAACCACCTCCCTGTTTACATGAAACACAATGCCTTTCACACAAGTTCCCCCAAAAGCAGCGCAATTAACTTCACTGGTGCAATTACGGGAGGTGTGACAGGAAGGGTATTCCCTGCAGCACGCTTCGGCCCCGGGGGTTTTAGGCAATGCCTAATTGCCTAGAGAAAGGGGAAAACACTCTTCCCACCTTTCAGGCTGCGAGCTTCAGAGGAGCCACAGATCATATGAATCGTACAGAGTCTCAGGCAACCTCCACTACGCACACCGCCTCATGTCTGTACACTTGGTTAGTCTGTCTTCCATCTTTTCAATCCCCCAACCCCGGCCTTTCCATTTCTCCACCTTCCATGGGATCAATAAAAACATGGGCTCATGATTATTAACTCAGAATCACTTCTGCTAAAAATAGACATCATAAAATTCTAGGTACCTCATATTTTGAGAGTGAAATCTGGGGGTTTCTTTGGTTTCACAAGAATTCATTTTTAATGTGTTGGGTCTTCCAGTGAGAGCCTGAAATGCACACACATCTGAAGCTACCTTCACCATGATGCAATGGAACCAAACACAAGCTATACCCCTGAGACGATGACCTCAGCCATCTAAACCAGGCTCTCGGCACCAGCCCCTTGACTATAAAAAGCAGCACTTTCAAAAAATACATTTATCTTGCCCATACATGCTTTACTGTGATAAAAAATACATAACATGAAATCTAGCCTCACAAAAATCTATTAACAAAATTTTAACTGTGCAGAACCATCTTCTTCGCTATACGTGCACTGTTGTACAGCAGATCTCTAGAATTTTTTCGTCTTATGTGACTTTGTACCCACTGCAGAACAACTTCCCATTGCCCCCTGCCCCAGACCCCAGCAAACATCATTCTAGTTTTCAAAGCAGCATTTTTAACTAGCAAACACCCTGAGTAAGAAAACTCTCTAATTCACAGGCGATGTGCATATACCAGATGGGAAACACAGGCCACAGGCAAGTTCAGGTGTTGAACATGGCCAGAACTGAAAATGAGAAAGGTTTCCATACCTCATCAGGGCTGCTCTAGGCTGCTGTCCAAAACATCACAAGCTAAAACAGAGCCATGACCACACCAAGTTTCAGCAGAACGACATAGACTCAAGGTGGATTCAAACATCGCCGCCACTACTCAATTTGAACTGCATCAAAGGAAAGTAGCACCATTTAGGCCCAGACTCCTGGTCTCGAGGGTCTTCTAATTCTCAGCTTTTCTATTACTAGGTGCTCTGGGCTCTGGCTGGCTTCCCAGGATTGGTCTGTTGGGTTAACTAATCACCATGCAAATGTTTTCAAAATAAGTTGAGAGTGCGATATAAACATCAGAGCATCAGAAAAGAAACTCCAAGGTGTTAAGCAAAGCCACAAAAGTTAGGAATTTAGACAAGGCCAATCGTCTTGGCTAATGAGAGTCTGCCAGTTTGTTGTCGCCTAGGATCTGAGACTCCCCAGGTGCCCTGGGATTTTCAGGGTTGCCGGCTCTCAGACTCACTCTAAATTTTACAGTCCCCTGGGCTATAATCTGACCAACTTCATAAAAGGTGGACTATTCTGCTTTTACTTGTTTTTGCATATTTAAAAAACCCCTCCAAGGTGAAAGAATTCAAACATTTCCCCCTTTTTAAGTTATTTTTAAGGCATGGGGATTGGTTCATTTAGACCAATGAAAGAGGGCCATAAAACTCATAATGTACTGAGATGTCCTGATCTTATCCATGGCTTTGAATTCAGTAAGCTATCATGCCCTGCTCTTTGGGAGGTCATTGGATTTTCACTAAATCAAATCTCTTTCATTTCACAGCAGCTTTCCTTTTTTATCTCTTTTTTTCATCTCCCGCATTCCCAAGACACTGTGCTTTGGAGAACATTCTTTTCACTGAAGGGGGAAAACAGCCCCAACCCTGTAGAACAAATGAGCATACGGAAACATCCAGAAGATGTTACATATGGTGACAAGTTGTCAGTCCTCATTTGGCACAGAATGCATTTTTTTTTCTGGTTGATATTATTCCCCAAATGTTCGTAATTTCATGTGCAAGAATTTCTTTTTTTTTTTTTTTCTCCCTGCTTGGCAGAAATTTCCATAAGGACAAGGTCCACAACTTCTTTCTTATATCCTCCCCCAAATGCATAGCACAGTCTGTTCCTCACACCAGAGACACAGTGTAGGGAGATTCCATGAGTGGAACCTTACCCTGAATGAGTGATGAAATGAGCCTATGAAGATTCTGAAATGCCCATTTCTTCCACAAGCACGCCTCTCCTTCCCCCATCCGACCCTTTTTTCAAAGGCATTTTCCATCTTGGACATCACTAAGCAGAAGCAGAAAGCCAGAACCCACTGCCAAACTGTAGCATCTAGAACCATCTGGAGTTTGATTAAGGAGTTAGTAATTAAACCAATGGATTCATAAGGCTGGGGTGTAATTTTTGTTTGTTTGTTTGTTTGTTTTGAGAGGGGAGGCAGTTATAGGATGTGACTTTGGAAGAGAATCTGTACTAAACCACTGTCCCAAGTCCCCTTGTTTACAGAACGGGAACAATAATACCCATCTGGAAGGGCTGTCATGAGGGGTTAAAGGTGGCAAGCAAGTGAGAGGATGACCCCAGAGAAAGTCTATACAAGAGGGGAATTGAGAAAACCACCAAGAAAATACCTGCGACTGACAAAGGCAGGGTGAACTGAAGTCAACCAGCCCTAGATCTGCTTTCAAAGAAGCAAAGCAGGAGCTTCAGAATGCCACAGAGACAGCAAGAATGCACAGGGCAGGTATTCTGTATATAAACAACATTATATTACTAAATGGTCAATGGCAGCAGGTAAGGCACAGTGCTTCCTCCATCTTTAATGGCAGATTATTGAGAAATTTAATATCAATCAAAGGCAGAAAGGCGGAAATATTGATGGGAGTTAAGAAGAAATTTTTTTTTTAACTTCTGAACATCTGTTGTAACTCTGGCCTATGCTGAGTAGTTTACATAAATGGTTTCATTTAATCCTTCTAATTCTTTAAAGTACACATCGTATTCCCATTTAAGAAGCAGAAACTGGGGCTTGGCAAAATTAAGCAACTTCTCCAAGGACACAGTGCTAATATGGGGATGAAGTTGAGATCGGAATTCTGGTCCGACTCTAAATTATACTATTTCTCCGTCCTATGCATGCACACAGAACACATGAGTGGGACATCACTGGAAAATCACTTATCTCCACATTTATGCATTAATCAATGAAATAGTACCAAGTCCCAGAAACCACCACGAAAACCTGATGGCCACAAACTCCTCCAAATTGGAATGGGGAAGGATGGAGTGTCTTCCTCCCAACCTCTCTTAATCCACTTACTGAATAATTATAAGGCACTAGAGATATACAGAATAAGCATTCTCTTTTTTCCCAAAGCAGCTTTGGGATTTAGAGCAAACAAAAAATAAAATTTTATATAAAAATGACCATGAAGAGTTCCATATCTTCAACAGTGGGCACAGTACAGAAATTGAGAACTTACTTCTTCAAAATGCTTAAGTATGCCTGGTCTGTGTGATCAACGCTTTCCTTAGGTAAAGCCTCTCTGACACCCACCAGTGACAGAAATCTTACTCAGAGATAAAGAAAGTTGGGTTTTGAGTAATAAGCCCTCCTTCAAATTGCCAAGAATAACTCCAGTTTTATAAAGCCTCCCACAAGTCGGGGCCTCTCTTCGCCATCTACCGTCCCAATCAAATTGACAGAGGCCTTTACAATTCCTTTTCAAGAGAAGGGTCGGTGCGGGCAATATTTTGGAGTTTTAACTAGGGATGGTTAAATAAGAGGCAGATGCACCGAGCCATTAATCAAAACATTTACCACCCAATAACCACCCATAATGAGAACTATTTGGAGCACTTTCCTTCCAAATAACTCCAAACAAGGCTGCCAAAACGTGCAGACCCTGACAGGGATGGCCATTACGGATCTGTGTCCTTGTGCTCCACTCGGCAACCCCGGCTGATGAAATCAGTGCCCACTGGGCCTGGAAAAGAAATAGGTGGAGGTCCAGCCGGAATAATGAAGTCCCCAACATAAGGCCAACATGAAGTGGATACATGAACTTATGAACTTTCCAGCATCCAATGTACAGAAAGGAGCTTGTACGAATAGCACCCCAGCCAAAGGGGACGTCTGTTCTGGGCCAGAGGGAGTGAAAAAGGGACAAAGTCTGGCAAGGGAAAACCAAATAATAAATGAGCACAATGCCAGAGCCCCTCGTCCAGGCCTTTTATTTCCCTCCAGATGGTCCAGCAGCTGAACAACTATGTGCAATATCTAGAGGCCCCTCCTGGCTAGGCCGCTTTCCTTGGGTATCATAATAGATGCTTTCAGATTTGTGTTCAGACATAGCTGTTGGGGGTCCGCAGACCAGGCAGTGGCCACCAAGTGACTAATTTAGTTACTTTATAACCAAAGTGATGAACATAGACAAATCCTGCTTTGGGAAAACTTTTCATTCATGCCTTTAAGCTTTCACCATTTGGCAAGTCAGAGCCTCATAACGCCAATGATCAAATTAAAATGTTTCTTTTTCTTCCCTCTTTTCTACAAACGCTTTAATTGCAAAGATCTCCAGTCTTAACATTTTGGACTCATTTCAGTATAAAATGAAACAGTGACAAGAATAAACTCAAGTTCAGGAAAAGCTTAATAGAATAAGCAACTGTCTTTTTTTCATTTCCATATCTATAGATCTATATTTACATTACATTTATATAGAATATTTCTGCCAGAAACTACTGCTACTCATCAAAATGACTCCTGTCATGTAGCCTCCTCTCAGTTCTGAGAGTACCTCACTTCTAGCTGGATACTGCAAGCACAAGAGAATCACCAAGAACAAAATCATGGCATAAAGAGAGAACACAAACGTTTAAATGCCACTGTACAGAAAAAAAAGTCACATTAAATAAATTTGAAAGAAAATAACAACCTATGTTAACTACATTATAAAACCGAATTTAACTAAGAACGTCCTCCTAGCATTTATACTAAAGCATTAAAAAAGGTTTTAGGATTTTAGTGTTTAGTATATTGCTGTGTACCAAACCCAAGCTTTTGTTAAGTCTAACAGCTAGGTAGATTACCAATCAGCTGGTTAACTCAGGGCAGCTGGAGGAACAAAATTATTAGGCTAGCACCTTGTAGCGTCAGTAACCTGTAATCAGCTACTAAGTAAAATTACAGAAGCAGAAAACAGAGCTACGTGTTTGTTCCTTTTAAAAAAAAAAAAACTTTTATTTATTTGAGAGAATGAGAGAGAGAGAGAGAGAGAGAGAGAAAGGGAGGGAGAGAGGGAGAGGGAGGGAGAGAGGGAGAGAGAGCGCCCACAGGAGCAGGGGAAAGGCAGAGGGGGAGGGGAGAGAGAATCCCAAGCAGCCTCTGCGCTGTCATCTCACAAATTGTGAGATCATGACCTGAGCCTAGATCAAGAGTCCAACGCTTCACCGACTGAGCCACCCAGGCACCAGTTACTTTCTGAAAAGAGACTGCTTAGAACAACCTTCACTTCTTGAGCCATATTTACCTGAATTAATCCAGAACGCCTGCAGCTAGTTCCCTGAGGAAGAGCTTCTATTCCCACATCTATAAACCAGGTTTTCCCACCTTTGTTTTTTAGGCGGACATTAGAACACAAACATTTTGTAATTTTTCCACCCAAAAACTTGAATAAATGATTAACTGATATATATTGCAACAAAGAAGTGTCCTAATTTCAAAAAAAAAAAAGTTGCTTGCTTCTATATTCCCATAGTCTTTCTCAAATTCTATTTTATTTGTAAATAAGAACATCTTTTTGCAAGCTTCCATCTCCCCACAAGCTCCTGCCCAACAGATGCAAGCTCAATAGCCAGAATTCAAACCACATAATTTATTGGCTTACAGATGAATTGGCATCTATAAAAATAACCCCCTGAAAAGGCTTTAGGCAGCTTGAATCCCGCTATAATACTCTGGCTAAACTTGCCAACCTTTTATCAATGTCAGACTGATAAAATGCATTTTCGTTACTAACAAAAATGGAAGCATCAAGATTGGTGAAATGTTAGTTTAAAAA
Source organism: Cryptoprocta ferox (assembly GCA_028646485.1). Taxonomy (NCBI): domain Eukaryota; kingdom Metazoa; phylum Chordata; class Mammalia; order Carnivora; family Eupleridae; genus Cryptoprocta; species Cryptoprocta ferox. The sequence goes on along the minus strand of CM053560.1, from coordinate 46,111,071 downwards.
GTCATTTGCAGTGACATTTAAAACAATTTATTTTAACAACATTTGACTTACGATAAGAATATTGCCTATTAAATTAAGGTTGGCTGTTCAGAATTCACTGGGGCCCTATTCTCCCCCTCTGTGACAGTTAACATCTTTTGATATTAAGGGTCATCACATATCTAAAATGAAAAAAGAACAAGAAGAAAGACACCCGGCCAGTCTGGGCAAGTGCCTATTAAAATGACTGATCCATGACATTTTAATGCGAAGACTGTACCTGTGATGGCTTCCTTTCCATTGCCCGTCCAAAGCCTTCTCCTGCCTTGGCAGTATCTTTATTGATGTACAACCCATTTGGAACCCTTTACCCAAACAGTAGTTCAGAAGGCTTTCCCCCAAGGAATCGCAGAGAACAGGTGAAAATAAACTCCCCAGGAGTTCACTTTTCCTCCCTAAGAACAATGACACCAGCTGAAAAGACTACAACAAACTGGTTTTTCACCCAGTCTGTAATGTTACTTTTACACACAGTCTGGAAATTATCACACACACCCCAACTCCAGAGCAAGATCTGCCAATATTTCAGGTCATCCACCCATACACTAAGCCACTAGAGACAATTCAATATAAAATTAAGCTGACACAGAAAAAATACATTTCCTCATAGACTGTCAAGCCTCTGGAAAGAAGCAGGATGAATTTATGTTAACATATTTAAGGGAGCCCACCGAGAAATCGTCCATGGCCTCAGGAGCTTAGCCCATGTGCCATGATGGACTTTCTCAGGATTCTAAATCCTAAAAATCTACCGTGTCAGTCACAAAAGACAACCATGCCATCTGTTTTGATTTCAAAATCTCAGAAGTTCCTATGGCACGTCCATCTCAGCAATTCCCCTGCCCCTGTTAAGAAGGCATAAGATCCCAATATAGCTAAGTTGTCAAAACAGGGTAGTGGTAGGGTGATTTCTCCAGCTCCTATTTTATGTGCACCTTAACCCGGGTTTGTCAGGGCTGAGGCCAGGAAAACGTCTCTTCCTCTCTAGCTCTCAACTTGACAGAAAGAGCTTTCAGCAGGAAAGTGTTACCATCAGCTTTGTCCTTTTGTCAGGGACCGGTTTGGTAGCCGCAGAAGCCCAGCCCTGGGAACCCTGGAAGCTTCTCCCGCTGCACTCCACACTTCCATTCCGCTGGTCTAGCGATCAAGGCTTTCGGGCAATAACCGAGTGTCATTTTGTTCTTTTCCCTTAGTTTTTAGTAATTGCACCGGGAAAGTCTTTCTAAGTGCATTTCTCCCTAAAATTCCCCCTTTCGGGGCCCCCAACGGCTCTCCGCGGCTCAGAGAGCCCAGGCTCATCACCTCGGGTTTCCCCAGACAGGTTCACTTCAGCTTCTCAATCAGAAGGCTGCCTGGGTGGCTCCGGGCCACTGAACCACCACCCTTTCGGCTCGCTCCGGGACTCCAGTCCGCTCCTGAGTCCACACACAGTAGCCGCTTTCAGCTCGCGGTTGCGGGCTGGGACCACGGGGGTGGCGGGGGATCCCAGCCCCGGCTGCGCGGCCGGAGGGCGGGCGTGCCGCCCCTGTCCCTGGCAGAGCTGTGCTGCAGATGCTTCTCCGAGCCGCCCGCCCGGCGCGCCCTCCGGAACCCGCGGACACCCCCATTGTGTCACCAGGCAGCGCGCTCTCCCGGCCCCCGCCGCCCTCGCCTACCTTCTGGCGGCCTCTCCGTCGCGCCCGCACCGCCGGCCGCCCGCCTCCAGCGCTCTGCAAAGCGAAGGGGGACGCTTTGTTAGGGCTCAAGAAGCGGGACAATACTTCGCAGCCGGCGCCGCGGTTCCGGGCGGGCGTCCTTCAAAAGGACGCGACCGGGGAGCCGCGCGATCGTCATTTCCATATGTAAGGAGCCAGCTCGTACAAAAGCGCGGCTCTCCGGGGCCGCGGCGCGCATCCTCCCCGCCCGCCGGCCCGGTCCCCCCCCCCACCCCAGCAGCGCAGCCCGCGCCGCCAGGGCCCGCCCCTCCTCCCGCCCGCGAAGGCACCCCCTCCCCGCCGCGTGTCCCCCGGGGGCGTCCCGCGCGCCCCGGCCCTGCGCCCCGAGGGGAAGCCCCAGCCAGTCCCCGTGCGGGGTCCGCCCCGGACGCGCAGGGCCTCGCCGACGGCGCGGGGGGCAGCGCGAGGCCTCCGCGCACCCCCCGCCCAGGCCCCGGGGCGGGGGCGGCCCCTGGAGCGGGTTCCTAGCTCACCGCGTCCCGGGGCTCAGGCGCCCGGCGCCGCCGCGGGGACCATGGCCGCGGGCGCACTCGGGGCTTGGAGGCGGAGGCGGAGGCGGCGGCGGCTGGACGGCCGCGCCCAGCGCGCTTGGCTCCCGGCTCTGCCGCGGCCACCCGGAGCTTCGGACGCCAGGGAGGAAGGGCCGGGCCCGCGCGGAGAGGAGGAGCCAGGGCGACGCCGGCCGGGGCGCGGCTCCTCCTCCGCGGCCCGTGGCGCCGGGGCGGCCGAGGGAGGAGCGCCGAGCGGTGTCCCGGCCCCCGCGGGGTCCGCCCCCCGGCCCCCACCTGGACAGGGACTGTGCTCTGGTTCCCGGGGACTGCTCAGGTAGCGGGAGCGAGGGGGAGCCCGGTCCCGGGTTGGCTGCTGCGTGACGCTGGGGGGTCGCTTCGGAGATGTGAACTTGGAACGCAGGGTTCTCGGGGCGCAGGTGGAGGAGATCGGGCTTTGAGGTCGCCGCCAAGCAGGGGCCAGTGTGTCCACCTCTCGACCGCCTGCCCTCTAGCCTCTCCTTGCGAACGCGCCCGCTGACACCCCGCTGCGCCTAAGACACCCAGCTAGCCACCTCTCTGTGTGGAGGAAAGGCCTCCGCCTCCAGACAGCGGGACCTTAAGGCGGGGATTCAGGTGCCTCTCTTGCCCCCAGACAGTCCTGGATTTCTTGGCCTTTGAGCGCCCCTTGGCCCTCATTGGAAGAGGGCTCCGGGAGAGTGAAAAGCTCTAGACTTGACCCCGAACTCTGGGACAAGTGTGATCCTCGTGCCAGGTCTAGTCCGGCTTCCGCACCTGCCCACCATGTCCTCGGAGGCTCCCACCCCCATCAGGCGTTCCGCGGGTACATCCAGCCCTCAGTCACTAGCCACACAGGACGAAAATTCTTTGGAGCTGGTAGTTCTCCAGCCAACGACTGTTCACTGTTTACCACCTCCTACCCCTACTCCACAGCTCCCCCAAAGTCTCTCCTTTTTCACTCCTCCCGCCCCCCATCTCTACACTTCTGATCTGGATGCAAATAGGATCTTAAGCCCAGGCCAAGAAGCAGCAGCTAAGGGCAGGTGGCATCCACTGTGCTCTCTTCCAACAGCAGGGTTAAATGTGTTGGCCTTGAAGAAGGAGACGCCTGATTGATTATAACCCACAAGTCTGGTTATTTCAGCAAGAAACTGGAGACTGTTCCCTTGCTAAGGAAAGATAGCAAGGATAGACAGGAAGGAACCTAGTATTCAATGAGAACCCAGTGTGCTGGAAACTTCGCAGAAAGGATCTTACCTAATCCTCGCACTGCCTTTAGGTGACAGACATTATTATGCCCATTTTGCAGATGTGGAAACTGGGCCTCAGAAAAACTAGGGAGCTTGCTCAGGATCTCACAGCTAGTACTTAGCACAGCTGAGCTTCAAAAGCAGATGACACATGTGACAAAATTGCAGCAAACTAAATACACAAATGAGTACATGTAAAGCTAGTGACATTTGAATAAGGCCCTAGGATTGTCATAATGTCAGTTTCCTGGTTGTGATATTGTACTACAGTTATTCAAAATGTTACCATTGTGTAAAAGATCTATAAGGGATTTCTCTGTACTAAAACTTAATGGGAATCTACACTTGCCCCAAATTAAAAGATCTATTTAAAACAGACCTGTCTTGGGGCACCTGGGTGGCTCAGTCGATTGGGCGTCTGACTTCAGCTCAGGTCATGATCTCACGGTTCGTGGGTTTGAGCCCTGCGTTGGGCTCTGTGCTGACAGCTGGGAGCCTGGAGCCTGCTTCTGATTCTGTGTCTCCCTCTCTCTGCCCCTTCCCTGCTCATGCTCACTCTCTCTCTCTTTCTCTGTCTCTCACTCTCAAGAATAAATAAACATTAAAAAAATTAAAACAGATCTGTCTTATTTTAGAACCAAGCTCTCTTCTTTCAATACATACTCCTTCCCCCACCCTTTTTAATACTCTTGTGCATGTGCACACACACACTCATTTGCTTTATGCACAGTTGTTCTGTCCAGTAATAATTATACAACACACAGACACACTGTTAAGTGAATAGCTAACTTGTTCCAGAATACTTACATAGGTGTCATCTTATAAATAAGAGAAGAATGTTCATCGGGGAGGAAAACAGGCAACAGTCTTAGAAGGTAAGAATGAAGAGATGTTTCTTTGTTTCACCTAATCTCTGCCATGGAGCCTCATGCTACTGGTTCTCTCTCCAAGCATCCCTTTTACCTGTGAGAATCCTTAAGGTTGAGATTGCTCCTGGGAGCCATGGGATGTGAGAGGTGGCATTCATTCCCTATGGAGAAAGGTCAGAATTGGTGGGGGTTGTGTGATTTGAGAAACACAAGATACTCTTTCTTGAGAGGGGTGAAGGGGGTGGAGTTAATGCTGGATCTAGAGACGAAATCACATTCAACCGCCAGCCTTGCTACAAAGAAGGAGAGAGTGTGAGGCATGAGCACTTGGTGGTGTAGCTTTGCAAGGTCAATCTTACCAAGGCAGATAATTTAATACCATGTGCCTGCAGTTTAGGTTACACAGGGTGGAAGGTTAGTCTTGGTACAGTCTAGAGTCACTGGAAAACAAAGACTTACCTTAGAACCTACCACTTAAGCTTTTCTCTGTTAAAAAAAAAATGTAGTTGGGGTGCCTGGGTGGCTCAGTCGGTTGAGTGTCTGACTTCGGCTCAGGTCAGATCTCATGGTTCGTGGGTTCGAGCCACGCGTCAGGCTCTGTGCTGACAGCTCAGAGCCTGGAGCCTGCTTTGGATTCTGTGTGTCCCTCTCTTTCTGCCCCTCCCCTGCTCACTCTCTGTCTCTCAAAAAAAAAAAAAAAAAAATGTTAAAAAAAATTTTTTAAAGAAAAAAGAAAAAAATGAAGATAACAGCAGAAATAGTAGCTAAGCTCCAATTCTACATTATATACAATAGGAGGAAAAATGAAAAGAAGCATAGCCATTTACCCAGCCTTTACAAACCACATTTCACTTTTATCTGTTGCAGTTTATTTGCCTCTGATATTAACTCCCACAAAGAACCTTGTTCAGGGACTCAGGATCCTTAAAATATTTGTAGGTGATGTTTTCGAGTGACTTTTTTGCAACGTTTTTCAGTACTGGACTGGCTTTCTCAAGTGGCTAAGAGCTCTAAAAAATTAACCAAAGAGTAATCTAGGGAAGAAAAAGTTATTCTTGTTTCTTCTTGAAGTAACTTTGTAATGATTAGTTTAGAGTCAGGGCAACCAAAATGAATTTTTTAAAAAAAGGAGAAAGACAAAATGCAGGCTTTTAAATTTCCTGGAATCTACAGAGTTATATAGATATACATATACACATATATACATATGTGTGTATATATATGTGTGTGTATATATATGTATATGTGTGTGTGTATATATATATATATATATATATTTTTTTTTTTTTTCTGGGCAAGGAAAGCCAATAGTTCAAACCAAACTCAATCTACCCTAACCCAAAGTCATAGTTGGGTATGTTATTTCTTACAGTACAGTAAACAAACAAAAACAACAACAAAACAACACCTCTTCTGTCACTCCGTAGAACTCCCAGCTGCTTCTACACTTGTTTAATAAATATTTTTCTTATTTCCTTGGCCATGTGAACTAATCAGAACCATCTTCATGTAAGTTGCAAAACTGCCTCAGGTGGCGCTCAATGGTTAAAGCAGATTATCAGTTATAGTCCAAGCCATGGACTGTTTGGATGAAAGGGACATCATATTCTCCCCAAGAACCTAAGGAAATGGATGGTGAAATGAGGAAAGGGGAAATTTGGGTTCCATCCAGCTGTGAAAGTCAAAGGCTAGGAGAAAGTTTTAGTGACAAAATGGTGGTGGTAAGAACCGAGGAAGAAAGGAGATAAACATAGAAAAGGGACAGGAAGTAGAAGGCAAACTGATTTACACTTTTGCCCCCGAAGGATGCTCATTTGGAATTAGGATTCTCCATTTTCCCTCATGAAATCTATGAAAGAAGAGGATACATGGGTTCAGCACAATTTATTATTATTTGTTTTAAGTAAGCACTAAGCACCTAGTCTGTGCCTATTATTGTCCTGGAAACCATGAGATATTCAAAATAACATCAACCTTGGCTCTTGCCCTTGAATGTATCATTCTCTCTTGGGAAGCAAACAACATGCACAGAAGAGAGTAAGGGAATAATGAGAGGTAGCACAGGATTCTAATCTAATCCAGTTGGGAGGATACGCATATATAGCATGACAGGGAAGAGAGGGATGAGTCCCCTAAAACATGGCTTCTGTCAGGTCATTCAGCCCATGGTCTTCCAAGTCAGGTCCTAGATCTCCTTCCTGATAGGCAAGCATCTACTTGATCCTGCAGATGAATGGATGCTCGGTGTCTCCAGACAACCTACCCTCCTGCTTGACTCTGATGTGCCTCTGAATATTCCTGTGCTGCTCTTTCTGCCCAGCTCATCAGTCCTAAGGCATAGTTGGTACCCTGTCTCTGTCTACCACTTTTTACTTGACCCAATAACTAATGCACAGCAGGAAGTGGTTATTTGACATGTGCTCTCTGGAGCTCATGAATTGAGCATTTCGGTGCTTTCCAAACACTTGGTTGGTGCTCACATGGAGAAGAGAGGTTGCCTGTGTGTGTGTGGCAGGGGAGGAGACCTGCACTTCACTTTGGGAAGCAACGATTTTCATGTTTCTGTAATCTGGAAATGTTCTACTATTCTAAAAACTATATGTGCTTGAAGACTGACACTCCAGCTTCATTCAAAGTAAAAGAAAATGAAATTCTGGTTTAAGAAACATTGGTGTTCCTTCCCCTCAGGCTCTCTTGAATACTTAGCCAAAATGACATGACATCTTTACCATTTTAAAAAAAGACCTTTGAACAGAAAATGTTATAATATTTTTTCCCAAGCAAGACTCCTTTAAGTTTTTTAGAATTTGATGTGCATCCAGAAGACATGGGAACCCAGAAGCCTGTATTTTAAAATAGGTAACAACTAAATAAAATTTAAAAACAGTTCTGTCCAATAGAAATGTAATACAAGCCACATGTATAACTCCAAAATTTTACTAGTCACATGTGGGCAATGGCTACTATAGCCCACAGTGCAATGTTAGAACAAGAAGAAGAGTCTAACTTCCTCTAACCCCATTCCTTCTTACAAGGAATTTGTGAGGGTTGGGTGCCTTGCTCGGGATGATCTTACAACGACTACATCAGACTCCTTAGGCTAGATCCGACCACCCTTGGCAATTACCTTCTATGAGGGTTCATGGGTGATGCAAATGGCTGCTTCAAAATGAAACACAGTGTTAGGAGATAATTTTAAAAACCACCACCCTCTAAAACCTTGGGACCCCCCCCCCAATAGTATGTTAAAAATAAAATTTCAGAAGACAATAGTCTAAAATATACGATTTTAATACATAGAAATGACAGCCCTATGTAGGCCATTCATTAATGCGTGCTCTCACAGCCTACCTGTGTTGTGCTCAGCTGTATCTGAGTCTGCAGGACACCCAGCAGAGAGAGGGCCTGAGGCCCAGAAGGCACTGCTATGCATTGCCTGTCCTCCAGGGATATGTGGTGGTGGTTCTTCTCCATCGTCTATCCATCTCACCCACATCAGCTCCTGCCAGCATCCCAAGGACCAGGATGTTGCTTTTCATGATTAATTTCAAAGACCTTGAATTAACTGAGTGACCTTTTGTCTTGGTTTTTGCAAGGTCTGGACATTTTGCAATGCTTTCTATTCTGAATCAGGCCAAAGCTGCTTGGGAGGAAAATGACCATTTCAAAAACAGAAAATGAGATCAATAGAAAGAGAGCATTGCTTCCAATAATGAGGACATACAGGTGTAAACTGAATAATGAGGGCATCTTGCACTTGGATTGATGACAAAGCAATTAGATACGTTATAACAAAAAAAAACCCCACATAAATCTTTGATTTGTATTTTGTTTTCAATTGGGAGAAAATGGGCATGGTGTTCTAGGGATATAAATTAGAGCTCTTTACACCAAAGTACAGAGGTGAAAGTAATGCTAAATTTTATGGTAGTGAGCCCTGTGAGTCATATTTCAATCTACAAAAAAATACCATCTTAGAGGCTGAGGTTGTGGGGGCTACTGTGGAGATGCCCAGATACCATACCCAGACTTTAATAAAAATAAAAATATATTTTGTCCTATTTTTAATTATTGATAGGCTACACAATGAGTGACATCATGCAGCCTATCTCTGGGTCCCTGAACTATAAATAAAAGAAAAGAAAAAAAGATCAGTAGAGAAAAATTAGGGCCTATTTTAGGTGTGTCTCTTTACAGGCCAAAGTCAAGAAAAGGCAAATTCTGTGTGTGTGTGTGTGTGTGTGTGTGAGTGAGAGAGAGAGAGAGAGAGAGAGAGAATAGGTAGGTGGGTGTGCTGGACAGCTTCTGTTTGTCCCTCTGGATGCCTTCTCTGCCCTTCTCCACCTGCCCCATGACCTAAGAGGCCAGCTTAGATGTACTGCATGAAGGGGCCCTTTTGCACCTGGCCTCCCATTAGGTTCAGTTCATGGGATCACTGGTAAAAGATTGGAGGAATGAAGGAGCACGAGATTGGCCTATTTATCTGGCCTGCCTGCCCCCTATAGGGTGTCTGTGGGCTGGCTGCATCTCTTAAGACCACAGCTTCTGCTGCAGCCCAATCCACACAGCTCTGTCACCAGTTCTCCAGATATCCGTGGGGCTTGGGAACAGCACCCCCTGTGATCAGTTTCCAGGCAGGCCCTATCCTTGTTTCTCTGCACCCAGCCCACCCTTTTGTAATTAGTCCCTTTATTAACTATTCTCCAAATACCTAATTTGAGTTAATCCACTATTTCCTTCTGAGCTCTTGATTGATAAAGTAGATATGCATACATTCCTTGCTCCAGAGACAGCGACTCTTCTATCAGCAGAAAATACCTTTTTTTTTAATCAGCATGAAATGAATTTTTCCACTGCACAGAATTTTAAGTTATTTCCCCAGAAGTAGATCCTGGGATGAGAATTTATGTGCAAGAATGTTGTTGCACATAACACGCACACTCCCTTCATTCTGTAAGGGAGTGTGGAAGGAGGATCAAGATAGGGAAAGCAGAAGAGAAGGAGCCAGCCAAGGGTACACTTTCAGGCAAAGGCCTGAGCTCAGCCGAATCTGGAGTGGAGCTCTGGAGCATAAACCATATTCCAGAATGTGCCCTGACTTGACTCAGGGGAGCTGGGCTTTTGATCTCCTGCACCAGTAAGTCAGGGACCCAGGAGCATCCAGGCAGAGCACCATTAATTTATAGTTCATATATGTTCCCTGTAATTTGAAAATAGTTAGGGAGGGGAGACATGCTGATTATTAATTGGTTTAATAATGGAGTTATTGGGGCGCCTGGGTGGCTCAATTGGTTAAGTGTCCGACTTCGGCTCAGGTCATGATCTCACGGTTCGTGGGTTCGAGCCCCGCATCGGGCTCTGTGCTGACAGCTCAGAGCCTGGAGCCTGTCTTCAGATTCTGTGTGTGTCTCTCTCTCTGACCCTCCCCTGCTCACGCTGTCTCTCTCTCAAAAATAAATAAAAAATTTAAAAAAAATAATGGAGTTATTAGTAGAGAGGAATAAGAACTACTTCCAGGTACCAAAAAACTCACAGCAGATGCTAAGGGGACACATCCTTTGAAAAACACTACATGGACTCATTTAGTATTTGCTTTCAATGGACTCAGTTAATATACTTTAATATTAGTACAAATCAAGACATGGCTTAGTCTTCTTAAAAAGCAGAGGCATCTTTGTGGGAATCTTAACTACCAGATGCAGGTAGTAGTTCTATGGTATGTGTGCATGTGTTTGGAGGGAGGGGGGTGTATCAGCACTTGCCATTTCCCTCTGAAGTTTCTAACACTTGGAAATTTGTCATAGAAGCTTTTCTCATCTGCAGTTCAAACACTTTTTTTCAGCAGGAATTTAGCTGAAGTTGAAATCACCATCTGGCATCTCATATTGAACCCGGTTCTTTGCATGCCAAGAACTTCTTCTTTTGGCAATGATGTTGACTGTGATCTTTTGAAAATGTTTCTTGGGTTGGCAGTCTTGACTGAACAGAGCAAGCAGCCTGTCTTGGAATTTAGGAAGAGATATGCTGAGCAAATCGTTGCCCTGGGAAGAAAAGCGCAAGGTGAAAAGTTGAGCCTTAGGTTGTGAAACCCCAGCAGTCCTATCTATCTTTTATTATGGAGCTAAAAGCAGCTCAGGAGGAAGAAATATCAGCAATATGATTAGCAGCAGCAAAAATGTTGCATAAGACCTACAAAAGGAGTATTCAGTTCAAACCAATAAATGCTACTTAAGACTTTCTGGGTGGAGAATAATATCCTCTCCACTGTAGGGACATAAAGATGACTAAGAAGGGGTCTTTCCTCCCAAGGAATTCACTCTCCTAGGGCTGGGGGTGCATGAGTGGAAACAAAAGACACTATAGTGAGGAGGATAGCTGACATGGTCTGCCTCCTCTCAGATGTCTGGGGATCAGTTTTTTACCATTCCCACTCTCCTCCATCAGTTCTGACATACGTTTGCCTCCAATGGCTTGCACCGGTGACTCTCCTTGAGTGGCTGCCCTTGAGTACTGTGTACATGTTCAGAGAGAGGGAAGTGCTCGGGAGCTGAGCTGCTTGCCAGTGACTCTGCTTGGTGTAGGGATAAGAAGTCTCAGCCCCCTTGCCTTATAGCAGGACACAAATTAATGACCAGGCTTTCCCTACTGAATGAGGCAGAGCACTCCCTCTGGGACTCTGTCTAAAGCCACTCTTGCTCAGTCCATTTCTCTTGTCTGTCTCCTTCTCTCCTTCATTTGCCAATGTCTTCTGGGAACATTTCCTTAATAAAACACTTTGGTACAAATCCTCCTCTTAGGGTCTGCTTCTGGGAGCCTGACCTCAGTAAGACAGGTGCTTCATAAGAACAGAAACAAAATGCTAAGAGAGCAAAGAAGGAATGACTAATTCTGCCTGGAGATCAAGGTCCTTTCCATATAAAAGGAGGGTATTTGAGCCAGGCCTTGAAGGGTAATTTGGATTTTGCCAGGCAGATAGAACTGAGAAGTGTCACATTAAATCTGAGGAAAAAATATATATGTTCAGCACTAAGGAAGGTAATGGTGGAGTGATGGGAGATGGGACTGCTAAGGTAGGCTGAGAGTAACTGAAGATGAGTCTTGAATGTTATTAAGGAGTTTGGACTCAAAAAATTGGCATAGTGCGTGATTGTAGGTTTCTGAGCAGAGAAGAAACATGATACATCTCTCTTGTAGAAAATAATTGAATGGAGGGGTGCCCAGGTGGCTCTGTCACTTAAGCATCTGATTCTTGATTTTGGCTCAGGTCATGATCTCACAGGCATGGGATGGAGCCCTGTATCAGGCTCCACACTGAGTATGGAGCTTTCTTGGGATTCTCTTTCTCCCTCTTTCTCTGACCTTTCCCCCACCCACAAAATGGATAAACCTTTAAAAATAAAAAAAAAATTTTAAGAAAATAATTGAATGGAAATATAAAAAATGGGTTGGTGGGGTAAGAGATAAACAATGGAAGCCAGTTGGGAGGGGTAATGGTCACAACGATATTCTGGGTGAGGATGATGAAGGACTGACTTAGGGCATGAAAATGAAAAGGGAAGGCTGAATCTAGAGGTAGAATGAATGGACTTGTCAACTAACTGGATATAAGCAGAAAAACAGCCAGCCATCAAAAGTGGCTAAATGTTTGTTTGGATCAAAGAATGAATGATGCTGCCACCAACCAAGAGACAGAACCTAGGAGGAGAGACAGATGGGGGAGATAAATCAGTGAGTTCATTTTTAGATATGTTGAAATTGGATGAGACATCTGAAAAAATAATCTCTAATAACTCAAAGAAATTTGAATGAAATCTGAGAATCATCTGAGAATAAAGAACCAAAAAAAAAGGGATATTAGGAACAATTGGGATACTCAGAGACTCATGAAGTTCCAGTTCAAGGTTAGACCAAAGAAACAAAACACTTTTTAAAGTTAGCCCTCTGGATAGGAATCAAAAGAATGAAATCAACCATAGAAACTTGGACACCTTTTAAGAATAAGAACACTTAACATTCGCTGGTGACAACAGTGTAATGACTCAGTTTCACCAGGATTTTATTTTGCTGATTAAAACTAGAGTTTGTTGGGTATGGCCTAAAGATTAGATCTGATGTATTAAATCTGTATAACTTTTTGAAGCAATCTATGAAAGCAGAGCCCTATGATGCTGGTGCTGAAATACAAGCAGAAAAATAGCGCTTTCAGTGTTTGGGACCTATTATCTGTCTACTGTAACACGTTGCGGAGGGACTGCCGAAGTAACAGTTCCATCAACTGACAGTGGCCATTTCCTTAATTATTGCTGTTCATTTGTTTATGGCCTTGCACTGATTTAAAAAGAAATAAATCAACATGTCCATGAATTGTACTGATGTTGCAAGAAGCACACAATTAGAAGAAAAAGCACAAGTCCAAATTCTTAAAAAGTGTTTCCTGTTGAGGAACAATCTACTTTATATAAGACACATTGTTTCAAAAGCCAAATGAATTATAGGGCAGCAGAGAGGCTTCCTGACTCTGTAACAATGTTACACTTAAAGTCTTCTCTTTGAAAACACTTGATACTTAGAGAAACTAACACTTCCTTCTGTCTTAGGTAAGATGTTACAGATTTTAGAAACCAAGTTACCCTTAGAAATGATACAGGAAGAGAAGAGAGAAAATCCAAACAGGAAGAGGAAGAGGACATTAACTGTGTTTATTCCTTCTCTCTCTTCCTCCCTCCTTCCCTCTTTTCCTTCCTCCCTTGGCCCCTCCCACTCTCCCTCCTCCACTTCCAGGAACACATGAGGACCTACCATGTGCCAGGAAGTTTACTAGGAGTTAAAGACACCACACTGAGCAAGGGAAACATACATGATCTCTACCTTCAGAGATTTTAAGTCTATCATACTTGATTTCAGATTCTACATGTAAATAAAAGATGGTATCATCCGTCCTTCAGCCCTGTTCTCTCTCACCTTCATATTGTATATTAAAGCATTTTAGGTTCACCCATTTTGGGGGCAAATGTGCTACCCATAACCCAACTAGGCTACCTTCATTTGAAATTCAACTCTCTCATTTACTAGTTGTGTACATTTGGTCAAATGACTTAACCTTTTTACCCTCCAACTCTTCATGTATTAAGCATAGATAATAGCACAATTGTACATGCCTCATGGGACAGTTGTATTACAAGAATCAATTCATTTAGAACTTAGAATGGGCAGTGGGCCATCAATTGATGTTACCCATTATTATTTTCAGCATGCACAGGAATAAATAGATGAAACAGGTCACATCTTTCAAAGAGTTTATAGTCTTGCAGTTGGAGACAGACTGGTAGACAGATAAAGGCAATAAAGTGTGGTGGGTGAATGATGAAGAAAGGGTGTTTAGGCTGTAGTTGGGGGTGGTCACAAAGAAAGAAAGTGGTGAATTCTTTTAGTCAACTCTTTTGAGGTGGATGTAATATCAATCCAAAGTAGTTTCTTATTTCCCTGACCCTTAGGTAAATGATCCTTCCCTATTAGATGCCCGTTTTGCTTGCTTTATTTGCCCATAGTTATTCAACTGTGAATAATAATGTGAGCACAAATGCAGGTTTTTCATGAAGGGAATTGCAGTCCCTCTTAATTTACACTCTGAACAAAGGAGTTTACCAGAATTGGTAAACCTGGGCTACACTCTCCTGATTTCTTATGTTCAGTGGCATATTTCTTAGAGAAATCACAGTTGTTTTTGTAAAGGGAAAATAGGTCTTGTTTTATCCCAGGAAGTGGTCTTATCCCTTTTGCCCATGACTGGCTAAGTCATGTTCATGTGATTTAATTCTGACCAATAGGACCCAAGGCAAGGGTCTGAGAAAGATATTCTCAATCCTATGAGACTAAGGAAAGCAAACACTACTGTTCTTCCCTGGATGTTGTTTGTCTGCATGTGATGGCTAATGCTGCTGCAGCCATCCTGTGACCATGAAGACCGATACTGCTGGTACCCCAAGGATGGAAAAGTAAAAAGATGGTGATAAAGTGGGTCCCTGAAGACATACCTGAGCTGCTGGATTTACCAACTTGAGCCTTGATCCACCTCCAAACATCTTGTTGTGTGAGAAAATAACCCCTTATTTAAGCTGCTTTTAGATGGGTTTTCTGTTATTTTTCAGTTAACTCCAAGAATTTTGGGGCACTCCCCTGTAGGAAAACTATACACATTCTCCCTTTTAAGCCCAGGCATGGTCATATGACTTGCTTTGACAAAAGAAATATGAGATCATAGTTAGATGAGTTAAATGAGAAATGATGGATCATTTCCAGGTAGAAGCTTCAAGAGCCAACATATAGTTTGTCGCGCCCCTTCTCTCTTGCTCCTATGATGAGGCATGTTAAGAGGGAGGCATGTTAAGAGGGAGCCCCTCCCAATCTGACTCCTCAATTACTGCAACAAGTTAGACCTTCTTATCCCTTCCATGGGGGACTGTAGCATGAATAAGAAATAAACTTCATATTAAGCTGCTGAAATTTGTTGTTACCACGGGTGACTCTAGTTTACTTTGGGAAGCATCCTACAAGCTGTAGGGAAACAACAAAGTGAAGGCAGGAGCTTGAGATGCAGAACCTCAACTCGGAGTTACTGCAAAACGCAGGCTCCCCTCTGTTGACTGCACACCCTTCCTGCTCAGGGAGACAAGCCTTGGAACGACAAGTAAGTTAATCCAGAGAATGCTTTAAAAATGTCTTCATTTCAAATGCATTATTCAGAGTAAATGAATCACAACTTATTAAGTGTCTCTTCCGTAGCTCTGAGTTCACCTCATCACTTTGCCCCCGACCAAGCTTTCCTGGAACGACCTCACCATGCACTCTCCTGACCTCATCCACTTTGGCGCCTTCCCAGGGGGCTTGGTAGTGGCTCAATAATCACATAGCTGAATTTTTGATGCACAAATATAAAATGAGGGTGACACCTCTGTGGGTGGTATGGGAGAATGATGAGGGTGACAGCTAACACATAGCACTAGTTCTATACCAGGTGCCATTCTAAGTTCCATTCATCCCCACCTTACAAGGCAGTATTCATATCATCTCTTCTTTACAGATGAAGAAACAGAGGCCCGGCGGGGGGGGGGGGGTGGTTAAGTGTCTTGGCCAAAGTCACACAACTAAAAGGTGGTGACACTCAGATTCAAGTTCGGGCAATCTGGCTCAGAGTTGTGTTCTGACTATGATGTTTAACCAAGTCCTTGGGGCAGCCATTCTTGGAGAAACAAGAGGTTAAGAGCTCAGGTGGGCTTTGCCTGACTGAAAACCTAGCTGGGTGATGTCTCACAATTTGCAAAACACATAATTGGCATTGCCTAGGGTTTTCGCAACTGCAACATGGCCATGCTTAGGGTTGGGCCCTCTGTGAAGGAAGTGAGGCCCGGTGAAGACCCCAGCATTGAGCTGGGCCTTGGTAATGTTACAGCGGCTGCTGCACCTTCTAGGATAGACCCCCGAGGGGGCTGAAGTCTGGGGCACGTGAAAAGTCATGCACAAATATGAAATGACCGTTCTGGGATTTCTCGAGACGTCTGAAGGAGGCTATGGACCGTAAGGTGGAAGGGCCTAGGAAAGGCTATCTGGAGAGTCGTTTTGGGGATCTACAGACAGAAAAGCATCGGAAGGAAGGCTAGATAAGCCTTTCGGACTAACTGATTTAAGAGGGTTGGGATGTACTTTCCTGAGGCCTGCAAGGTAGGCACGTATATGCATATGAGTAGGGAGGTGAGGACCAGGAGCTTGGACCTAAAATTGTTCCAGAAAAGCTTTGGAAATGTAGCTTAAGAGGGAGAACATCATTTGAGAAAATGCAGTTAACTAACAGCAAGTCCTTTAGATTGGTATCTGTAAAATCAGTTTCGAATTTGAACACTTGTCCCTATCCCCATTATGGCCACTGCCAGCACCCTACTTGGGGCCACCGCTGTGACTCTCCTAGAATCCTGCCTCAGTCCATCTCCCTGCCTCCATTCTTGCCTCTGTCCCATCTGTTTGCCTCACAGGAGACAGAGTGATCTCTAAAAGAGTGCGGGCAGTGCCTATGGCTGCTCCTCACTCTTAGAATAAACTTCAAACCTTTACTATGAAAGCTGGTTCTGCCTATCACCTGGATCTCATCTCCCCCCACTCTCCACCCCCCAAGCCCTGAGTCCGGCCCCCCTGGCCACACTTCTGTTATATGAACACACCAAGCTCCTTCCTGCATTGTTCCCCCCACCCCTAACTCTCCACATAGCTGGCTCCTTCCCCTCCAGTGATCCAAACATCATGATCTCCAAATTCTCGACCACCCTGTTCCCTGCCCCTCACCCTCTCTGGGCACCCTTTACACTATCAGCAGATTTCCTTCTTTCACAGCACTCATTGCTATCTGCAATGGCCTTGTTCATCCGTTTACTTACTTACAGAGCTCTTGCTAGTCTCCCCTTTTAGCCTGACTGGGCCTTGTTCACCTTGGTCATGGCTTATATCCCCAGCACCCAGATAAGTTCCCAGTGCACAGAGGCTTCGCGAACGAAGACATAAGTAATTTACATTTAATTTCCATCAGTAATACATTTCAAACAATTTACTTATATGCCCCAGCAGAAAAAATAAGGAGAAAAAATTAATTTTATTTACATTTAATTGAGTATGAATGTATTCTTTGGATGACGGCAATGAAATAGTGATATTTGAACATGATTTTGTGATTTAATCTACTCCTAGAAAATCTGAAATTACATATGGTTCAGGATAAATGAGTTTTATGTAGAAAATTAAAAACCCAGGAGCCATGACTGATAGGTTCCTACATTCAAATATTATGAAAATATAAAATTGAAAGACTATGAAAATGTAAAATACAGGCTACAATGTTTCTATAATAAAGAGCTTATAGTTAGTAAGGGCAAGCGATACAATGTCAAAATCTAGCTAACCATATTTTCTTTACTAATTTCTTTGAATAATATATGGTTCCGAATGTTTATTTGGAGTCCATTGATATATTAACATTATACCTGGGTACTAATTGCATTTCCCTGTTTGCCTTATTTCTGGATTAGATTCAGCATTTTTATATTTAAGGATTCTTAAAGGAAAGCTCTGTGGGCTATAATCATGTTCAATCCACACATGACTAAATTTGGTCATATTTGCTGATTGTATATAGAGCCGTTTCTGAGAAGTAAATATTAATGCTGACTGGTTTTGAAAAAAGAACGAACCCTTGGGGCACCTCTTCTTCTTTCCATTTTTAGACACCTCTGTTAGCTGCTTTAACACTCGAGTAGAAGTGTTTTTAAAAAGGAGCCTGTGAAGATTTGGAAAAGATTTTATTTTTAATATCCCAGATTGCATTCTCTGCATTTGGTTGGTTTTGTTACATGTGCTCCATCTGTCTTGGAGATATGGAAAACTCAGTAGGGGAAAAATGGAAAGGGCAAAATTGTTTCCCTAGCTCCATAAATATCTAAAAATTACTTCACATGTAGGATCTGGTGCATGGATTCCTTTACTTCTAACTTCAACAGTACCCAGGTGCCTGCCGATCTTCCCTCCAAAGCAGGGAGAGGAGAAATTGCTTAGTTATTCTCTGGTTAGAAAGTGTGCACGGTAGAAAGCCTTTTAGAAAAGCTCCACCTTGAAAGATTTCTGTAAGACTTATCATTTCAGGTGAATTTAATGAATACACGGATTGGTTCTTTTATTATGAATATCCTTAGAGTAAAATCAACTTCCTTGCTGGCTACAGTTGATCTGGGATTTCTGATATCTTTCTTTAATGTTTCAGGCTAAGTACTGGATGAAAAAAAAATCTGAAAAACCAAACAAAACACTTCTTTGCCTATCCCCAGCTGCACCTGACAGTGAAAGAGGTTGAAATCTTACTCCTCGCTGGACATTACATCCAATTTCAAGCTTCTATTATCTTTTTTAAAAGCCACTGTAGAATACCTAGTAATGTTTTTTGTTTCTCTGAAAATCAGCTGGTTATATGTGTAATTGGAGCACTTCATGGACAGGGTGTCTGGGAGATATAAGTGCTTTTGTCCACCCTACCGTTGTTTAGCATTATTTTTATGCATTTATTGAGGGTCTTGGAGCCTCAGAGAGTGAACTTCTGGACACTACAGGTCTTTGATGATGTGTGTAGTGCTGAAAAAAATATGGATTCTTCAGGATCATTTAAAAGGGGCTTTAATCTGGAGCTATGAAGTAACATTTCCTTGGTGTGTGTTTATCTGCATATGAACAGAATTAAACCTTTAACACATAAAACAGCCCCAACTTTATGAGCCTACTGACCTGAGATGGTGCCAGTACCCTGGTTTGTTAATTTGGGGGAGGATAATGGTTTTAGAATTATTATAAATAAAGTGTATTAAATCAAAAGTGGACTCTTAGAGAAGGTGATATTTAAATATCATGTGATATTTCAATATTTTGCAGTTAAAACTCTGAGAATATAATAAGTGACATTGCATATCTAGGACAAAAATATCATGCGATATTAAAGCTGGCTTTACAGTTTACAAATCATGGCTCAAGCTGATAAACTTATACACTAGTGCCTAAGGCACATAATATCAAATTTTCTCATATCCTATGACTCATCTGAGAGCTCTGTTCACTTGTCATCAAGATCCCCTCTCTTGTTACAAGACCTTGTCATCACCTAGAACTTCTTCACTTCTGACATCTTGAACTTTGAAATTCCACTGACCTCAAACCTAGATCCTTCCTCTCTTACACTACCATCCCACCCATCTTCAGCCTTACCAAGGCATCTGGACTTCACTCTCGCCAGATGGCCCCCAGCCCTCTTGGTTTTAAGGACATTATCCTCATCTGACACAATCTCCTTACTCCTTTGACTTAATTACACAGCAAGTCAACAAATCCTCAACGTTGGATCCATTCGTCTGTTTTCTTCGGCCCATGAGTATTACCAAGAAAGCCACATAACACATAATCATGCAGTCAGGTGCTAATACACATTTTGACTTTCAAACCTCAACTGGGCATTCAAGACCATCTAAAATGCAAGACCATCTGATCACTTCTAGTTGGCTTCCTGTATAATCAACCTGACCGGAGACACATGAGACTGGATAACATGAATCACAGATACTTAGGACAGAGCTGTACTGAATATATAATATATACTCAAAATATATAATAAAGTTCATTTTCTCTCCTGGATTTCATGTGGGCCAAACTTTCCCCATTTTTTGTATGTATTTCCTCTTATTTTAACTTTCTTTTGCAGCTTTCCAATAGATTACTTATTAAAGAGTTTAGAAGAATATTAAAGAATTTAGAATAAACAGAAAAATAGTTATTTACTACATATCTAGTGCATGCTGAGCCCTGCTCCAGGTACGGGAATATAGCAGTGAGTCGAATAAACAGCTTTGCCCACAGAAAGTCTATATTTTAGTAGCAAGGGACAGAAAATAGACACATAGGTAAAATACATACTGTCAGAAAGTTACAGGTGGGACTAGAGTGTCCTGGAGAGACAGTAGAAATTGTGGGCTATGCTGTGGAGAGGCTATTTCCTGTACTAGGTACAGGTGTGAGCTGGACTGCCTGGGTTCCAATCCCAGGTCTGGCACTTACTACCTGTGTGACCCTGGGCCTATGGCCTAGCCTCTTTATGACTCAGTTTCCCTATTTGTAAAATGAAGATTTCCTTTGTGCCAACATCATAGGGTCGCTAAGAGGATTGAATGACTTACGACACAAGTAACGCTTCCCCTGGTAGGCACTACACAATTGTCATAGTTGTCTCAGTCATTGCTCCACCTCCTTGCCTTCAAGGCCTGTGCACTCTAGACTGGGATAGAATCACCTTGCTTGGAGAAGCCCTTCACTTCTGGGGCCCTGGGAGAGGCCCCAGCAATGTGCTGCTTATGTTGAGTTTGCAAAAGTAAGATACACATATTTTTAAAGTAAGACACCTTAATGTCTGAAGCAGGCTCCAGGCTCTGAGCTGTCAGCACAGAGCCTAATGCGGGACTCGAACCCACGAGCCGCGAGATCATGACCTGATCGTGCTGGTTAAGACGCCACTGTATTAGGTAGCGTTGAGGTGGCTGTGGGCACTTGGGGATTCAGCTAAGAGGAAGTTAGGTTGGAGACTCATTTGGTCTGAGTTTAGTGGGGGAACATCTATATGTTTTGGTCACTTCCACATCAATTTTAGCTAGAGCTGATCATCCTGGTGTGGAGGCAGCTCCCAGGCTTCCTACCGCCCACCGGTCCCACCGTAGGTGTGGGGCAGGAGATGGTAGCAGGAACGTGTCCCATGCAGGCTGACAGCAGAAGTATGAGGGGATAGGGGAAAGCAGTGTGTGAAAGGTATAGAGCCAGAAGTTGGTCTGTGGAAAGTTCTTG
The DNA here is from genome assembly GCA_028646485.1 of Cryptoprocta ferox. Lineage (NCBI taxonomy): Eukaryota > Metazoa > Chordata > Mammalia > Carnivora > Eupleridae > Cryptoprocta > Cryptoprocta ferox. The sequence continues at coordinate 46,090,282 of CM053560.1, read as the reverse complement.
TAATCCACCCCTATGTAAAACTATATGTAAGTAGAGGATTTAGTTCTCAGGACACAGTCAAAACAGAAGTCCTTTCTTGTCAGGAACACACTAGAAAATCCAACATTAATAATTGATAGTGCAGTTTGCTGGACTGAATGTTGGTGTCCCCACCATTTATACATTGAAGCCCTAACACCCACTGTGATAGTAATTGGAGATGGGACTTTGGGTGGGTAATTCAGTTTAGATGAAGTCGTGAGGATGGGGTCCTTAGGATGGAGTTAGTGGCCTTATAAGAAGAGACCAGAGAACTTACTCTTTTTCTCCTTGGCATGTGGGCCCAGAGTGAGAAGGTGGCCATCTGAAAGCCAGGAAGAGGGCTCTCACTAGAACCCAACCCCCCAGGCACCTGATCTCAGGCTTCCTAGCTCCAGAACTGTGAGAAATGAAATGTAAAATTTCTGTTGTTTAAACCACCCAGTCTATGGTATTTTGTTCTGGCAGCCCAAGCTAAGACACACATTATACTTTTTTTCTTTTTTTTAATTGGAATCACATCAGAGAGAAGTGTAATTCCTGCATTTGCAGAACAGAAGCCCATAGCAGTACTACAAACAGCAAGTGGTCTGTGTGTAAAGTTGCAAACTTTATGCATCCCATCCATCAATGTTGACAAACAAATAGCCATGAACCACATCAGAAGAAGTATTGAATTCTTCTTCTACTCTCTCTTTAGAAAATATCACAAAATTATTTTCATTTTAGAGATGATCAGAGTTTATAGCCAAATATGTAGGGGGAAAAAGTATTATAGAGGCATGCCAGTCAGTGAATATAAATCATATTATTTTCTGAATTTTATAGAGTTTGTGGTATGTATCTGTGTTTAAAAATTAGGGGTGCCTGGTGGCTCAGTTGGTTAAGCGTCCGACTTCGGCTCAGGTCATGATCTCACGGCTTGTGGGTTCGAGTCCCGCATTAGGCTCTGTGTTGACAGCTCAGAGCCTGGAGTCTGCTTCAGATTCTGTGCCTCCCTCTCCCTCTATCTGCCCCTCCCCCACTCATGCTATGTCTCTCTCTCTCTCAAAAATAAATGAACATTAAAAAACTTATTAAAAAATTTCTAATGTGTGTGACTTCTTTTCTCATTCTAAATAATACCCACTTTGTCCCTAATTTTGATTTTATAAATTTTGTGTTCTTTTTCTTAAATAGGCTCTCCTCCCAAACTGCATATATTTCACGCCCACAAGCCCTGAGCCACTTCTACCAGGAGGAAACAGGAATAAGGGAATGCCTTTGGTTTTCTCTCTCACCTCACCCAGACTGAGCTGTATGTTCTGTTATACTTAACATCTTCTGCCCCAGAAGACGAACAGATGGCCCTGCTCGTTCCCTCCACTTACACGCTGATGGCCCCTGGCCTCCTACCCTATTCACCCACCCCTTCCTGTAGCTCTTGATCTCCACTGATGTCCCCGCCCTTGGATGGCCATGTTTTTGCTCTCCACTGGCTCTTCCCTGTCACACCAGAAGCATGCTCACAAGTGTCATTGATTCTGGCCACCCATTTCCTGCCTCCCTCTTTCAGAAGCTTCCTGACTCCTTCCCTCTCTTTTCACTCTTTCATTGTTTTGAAAGAGAAGCTGATATATATGGCCTTTGCTTCCTCATTCCTCACTGCATTGAGATATGGTTTCTTGCAGCATTAGGGAACTGTTCCCTAGAGTCACCACTGCCAGACTCTGGCCTCTGATTGGTTCTCATCCGATAGGGCCTCTCCAGTGCCTCTGCAAATGTCCACTCTGCTCTCCTCTGCATCCTTTCTGTCGTTCACCCCCTCCCCACCCCACCTCCCCCCGCCAGTCCTTCTGGTTCACCTCCTTCCCCTCTGGCCACTCTACTTGATCTTGGTCTCTTTTGTTGCCCCCTCTCCTTCAGGGGTTCCGTTAAGTACCTACCAGTGTCCTCCAGGCTCCGGCTTAGACCACATGTCTCCCCATCTCCATGCTATTCCTGGATATGCCTGTTCATTCCGTAACAAGTCTCTGCTCTTGACTCTGCAGTGAGATTTCTATTCCCATGGTTGCTCCTGAACTTCATAGCCACATTTCCAACTTTCCACTGGAAAGCTCCAACTGCTTCTCACACCTCACATCTTCACAAATGAAGACCCTCCTCCTCCTCCTCCTCTCCAAACCTCTCTTCCCTGTGTTCTTCATGGTGAAGGTGTACCCATCAATCACCCAGGCATTCTTAGAGCCTCCTTCTTTTCCTCCTTCCCCCTCAGTCCCCATCTCCAATCATCAACAAGCATTACTTATTTTATCCTTAAGCCAGATGTTCTTAACTGGTTTTTTTGAATGATTAAACCTTTCAGCAGTATGGTGAAGACTTTGGATTGCATCTAGAATAATGCTTTTTGGAGAATAAAACAAAATCAAAGGATTGCAAAGGAAATACATTTTTTTTGAAATATAGCTTCTGAGGGGCACCTGGGTGGCTCAGGTGGTTAAGCTTCTGACTTCGGCTCAGGTCATGCTCTCATGGTTCGTGGGTTCGAGCCCCGTGTTGGGCTCTGTGCTGACAGCTGGGAGCCTGGAGCCTATTTCAGATTCTATGTCTCCCTCTCTCTGACCCTCCCCTACTCACACCCTCTCTCTCTCTCTCTCTCAAAAATAGTAAACATTAAAAATTTTTAAAAATGGCCTCTGAAATTATAAAAAATTTTGATATGGTAATGCATATAATAATGCACTAATAAAGTATTAAATACTTGGATCCAAAGTCAGGTGTAATTACCAACATTTTAAAGTAGTGAGGACAACAAATGTTACTCATAGATTCTCGGGGAAATATGATGTGAAAAATCTGTGATTTTTATTGATGACAAGGCCATAAATATTGTTAATGTTACTATAGTAATTTTCTTATTTAATGATCAAAAAATTTGATAAATTTTAGTAAGAGAAAAGTAAAAATAAAGATATAATGTTTCCCACATACAGGTTTCAAACCCTTTGCATTCTATCCAGACTAAGAACACTTGCTTTAAAATGATCTCTGGCACTTGCCTCCTCTTTTCCATTCCTCCTGCCACTGACCTAATTATTAGGGTCCTTCCATCCACATGGAATCTGGCACAGGTGCTTCATTGGCTCCTCCCCTTTCTTCAAAGCCTCAGCTTATGACTGCAGTGTTCCCAGCAGGCCTGAGAAGAGTCCCCCTCCATCCTGTCACCTAATCTGGGTGCCAAGTATTAGCCTTTGTCTCCTGAGTAGAGCTCAGACTCGTCTGCCTTCTCCACCCAGCCTGACCGCCTCATTGGCCCATTTGATTGCTCACAGCCACTTCCATGCTACCCTAGCTTTGCCTCACTGATCCTTCCAGAAGCACAAATTTCTCTAAAACCCAAATCAGATAATGACACCCTATTGTTTCCAATCCTGTCACCATCTTCACTATACAACTTGGGCTCCTTAGCACCCTGTGGCTTCTGTCCACCTTTCCACCTGCCTCTGCAACTCTGTTCCAGCCACCTCTCACTTCTGGAGGTAACCAGACTGGAGCATAATGGAGGGTTAGAGCAAGGGCTCTGGAGCCAGAATGCCTCAGTTCAAATCCTGGCTGCACCGCTCACAAAGAACATGACCTTGAAAAATCACTCCATCCCCTGGGCCTCAGGGACCTCAGCTTTAAAATGGAGCCATCAGAGTGCTTGCCCCCACAAAGTTGTGAGAATGAAGTGATATGACACATGTGAAGTGTTCCGAATGGGGCCATGGTGTATAGAGCAGCACAGTAAGAGGGACCCTGGTATTATTTCATGTTTCCCTCATGGGGAATGGCCTTTCTCTTCTTTTCTGCTTGACCGACTGGTCCTTTAACACTCATCTCAGGCATCTCCTTCTACTGAGAACCTTCTGGAACATGGGCTGGCGGGGCTGGTGGGGCAGGCGGGGTTCTGGGCTCCATGGCCCCCACCCAGCCATCACTTAGCTGCATCCCACAGGAGAACGTGTGGCCCTCTGGGTGTGGGATGTGGCTCCCTCCCTTTGTAACCCAGGAACTGCAGAGAGCCAGGCACAGGGCAGCTGTTGAGCAAGTGTTTAGAGGCTGAATGGATTACAGAGAGAATTCAAATCAAAGGACAAAGTGTTAAATAAAGAGGAGCCAGTTCTCTCCTACTCTCCTGACAATTTGCTTTTCAAAGTATTATATACAACATGGACTTATCTTACTGTTTTTCTGAGTGGTCCTGTCTGTAGTGAATCCCTCCCTGGCCAATTCTGGGCCTGATAGCATCAAGCTTCTGAAAAAGAGAAAAACGTAGTGTGGGGGCTGGGAGTTGGGGGTGGGTGGGGGTGGGCAGGACTCTCAGCAGCCTGTTGCCAACAAGGAAGTCCTCAGAAACAGGCAAAAGGGTAGGATAGGTACTTAATACTCTTTTTAGCAAAGGAGACTACAAAGGTAGGAGCAAGAATTTAAGCATATTTTTAAGAACGGAGAGAAAAACCTGCTGTGTGGGGCCCTGGCTGATGGTGTGTCCAACATGGCGGTGGCCCTGACTTTAGTTAGAGCTGTCCTCATTCTTTCCTTTAAAATAATCTTTCCAGGGGCGCCTGGGTGGCTCAGTTGGTTGAGCTGCCGACTTCTGCTCCGGGTCATGATCTTGCGGTTCGTGGGTTCGCCCGCCACAGGCTCTGTGCTGACAGCTCAGAGCCTGGAGCCTGCTTTGGATTCTGTGTCTCCTCTCTCTGCCCCTACCCGGTTTGTGCTCTGTCTCTGTCTCTCAGTAATAAATAAATGTGAAAAAAAATTTTTTAAATAAATAATCTTTCCAAAATAATTCATGTCCTGGGAAAAGATGAAACAATGCAGAAGGGGAGAAAGTAAAAAACAAAACAAAAAAACAAAACCCACAAAAAACAACACACACACGCACACCTACCAAAACCCCCCCAACCCCCAAACTGTCTATTCCCCAGAGGCAATCTCTGCCTCTGTGCAGATTTAAACAAACCCCCAGGGAGGCTGACACTTGGCAACCATGCTCAAAACATCAGAAACGGGAAATCACACCCTGGATTTGTCCAGAGAGACAAACCGGATGGAAATGCTACCACACAAGCGGAAGGAAGAAACAAGTTAAATATAACATGTAAAGGAACCCTTTTCCATCAGAGATGGCCTGTGGTGTAGACGTGCAGAATGGAGAGCAGGCTTTGGAGTTTGACTCGAATCTGTGCCCTTCCTCGGGGTTCCGCAGGAGAAATGGCCCCCCGCTCAGAGAGCGGTAGGAGGGCTAGCATTTCCAGACGCTGTGTACAATCGGGCGGCCTACCCCCGAGGGGCGGGGAGGGTCCCTTTTAGAAATGCCCCCAGGGATTGGAGGTCCGCGGTGGGATGAGAGAGGGCCCGCTGCTTCCGTGCTGGGCTGGGCGCTGGGACCTGGGCGCAGAGGCGGGGCCTCAGCCCCAATGCGACCTTCCCCAGCCCCCCTCTTTGCAGCTACCATCACTCTAGCGACTTGTCATCGCGGGACAAAGGCAAAGGGAAGCACAGCACCCGTAGGACAGGGCTTAGGCGAGCAGAGGCAACAGCTGTGCGAAGGGAAGGGAAGCAGGAGCCGGGAGGGCGGCCCTGGCTGAGTCTAAAAACCAAGCCGGGCCTGCCCGCCTAACAAAGGCCTCGCGTGAGGCTCACCGAGGGGACCGCCCTGTGGGGCCACATGGAGAGTAAGCCCAGACTCTCCCTTCCTGGGGTGTCATTCCCCAACACCCCCTTGGGGTGGACCGGCCTGCCCTCAATAAACACGCCTGGCCTCACCCCCGCCCTTTGCTTCTAGGCCTCTCACTGGCATCCTCGCACGGGGGTTAAAGGTGGGTTGGCTGTGGTACCTTTGTTTATGAAATCCCCAGCCTGCAGCGTCCAATCAGTTTTCAGACCTGCAGGGATGCGATGAATCCTCTTTGGGGAGGAAGAGGTAGTGCTGCTGGGTTCCCTCACTTAAAAAGGAGCCCTTGGAAATCAATTTGCTCTAACGATGTTGTCAGCTCCAGTCCACCGTGGGCCCTCCACAAAGGCGGTCCTCCTTACCTAGCGCACCGCCCGGCTTGCCCTCTGCGCTCTCCGGGTGGGAATATCTTGATCCGCTCCCGGGACTTCAACTTGGATTAGTCAGGAAGATGCTTGTCAGCTTCAAAATGCTCAAGCTTCTAAATGGATTAAAAAAGAATATTGTCGGGGTGCCTGGCTATCTCACTCGGTACAGCATGCAACTTTTGATCTCGGGGTTGTAACTTAGAGCCCGGCGTGTGTGTAGGGATTACTTAAAAATAAAACAAATCTTAAAAAAAAAAGAAAATGAAAATTGTCAGTAAGCAAAGCAAAAACATTTGGGAAGGAAATTAAGCACTAACGGGGAGCAGAAAACATACGCTAGAACGGTAAATTCTGCTAATGTTTAATTTTGAAGTTTTTAAAACAAAGTGTTTCTGTTTGGTTGAAATGATTTTAAACAGCCGACTTCTCCAAACATTCTGGCTCAAAGCTGTTACCATTGTTCCTGCTCCTTGTTGGCTTACTGCTGCCTCCGTGTGTCTGATCTAAAAATTACAACACAGCTCAGGTCATGATCTCGCTGTCTGTGAGTTAAAGCCCCAGGTTGGCCTCTGTGCTGATACCTCAGAACCTGGAGCCTGCTTCCGAGTCTGTGTTTTCTCTCTGTCCCTCCCCTGCTTGCTCTCTGTCTCTCTCAAAAATAATAAACATTAAAAACATTTTTTAAATCTCAAAATAGTTTCTCTATGACCTGATTTAATATTACTAGCATTTATCTGAATTTGTATTGTGTGTTTGTTTTTATGATTATTTTTTGTCTTCCCCCTCCAGAATGTCAGCATCATAAGATCAGGGAAGTTATTTGCTTTGGTTAACACTGAATCCCTAGCACTTAGAACAGTACTTAGCACATATGCTCAATACATGCTTATAGAATAAATAAAGAACAAAGATTTTCCCTAACTATAATCTTAGTTCTTCAGATCAAGGTCTATAGCTTATAATTTTTGCTCTTCTCCTTAAAGCCTGGCATGGTATAACTTGTACTGATGGTTTTTAATAAATGCTTGTTGAGTGGGATTGCACAGGAGAAGGAATATGTGTAGAATCCTTAGATGGGTCAGGACTCCACCTTTACAGAGGGCACACTGGCCATACTAAGCTGGGAATGTGGCTCTTGGGTGTGGGGAAAGTGAGAATAAGGCAGTGGACCTGCAATAGGCCTCTAGACTTTGGCTTGTCTTGAGTTCTACTTTCCCATGATCATGAAGTTCAAAATTTTATAAATGTGAATCAGAGAGTGCCAGAGGGGCCAAAGAGAATGTATGTGATGGGGAGATTGGGATCTTGTGGCACAGGGCCGGTTGTTGAATGATTCAAGTTTTTCAATTTTTCATTCATCTTACAAAATACTTAGTGAACACCTGCTCTATTTCAGGTGTTAGGCTAGGTGCTGGGGATACCCGTGCTGTTCCAGACTTGACAAGTGATGTCAAACATAACAAGGAGTCCCGATTCATATAGTGTAAGACGATAGGGTTGTGTGTTAAACCCTATAGCCCTTCTGCTTAAAAACTGCTTAGCAGGTCACATCACGATGCAATTCAACACTCAACTCTCCATCATGCGCTGGTGTTTGCTGAGCAGTTTGGGACTGCTTGGTTGGGAGGTCTCCTTTGGGAGTTCCTATCCTTTTTGACACTTAGCAGGTGGGAGAGGGAAGAGTATCCCTTACCCCCACCCTCTAGCATTCCTTTGTCTCACACGGTAGGGAAGGAAGAGAGTCTCCTGTGGTATCAATTTTTAATTCCTTTTGGTTGGTGATGAAATTGATGAGATCGGCCGTACGGCCTCCTCTGTACATCTGTGTACCTATTAGTATTTATTAGTAATTAAAATTCTATGTTAGTCTATGAGCCACAATGCTGATGACTGAATTTTTAAATGAATGCATGCAAATATGCCTAGGAGCTGGACAAAGACAGTATCAAATATACTCATTAATAAATAATATCAATACCGTGCATTTGCAGCCTGAAATGTTTTTAACTTCAAAGAAGAGCTTTCATATCTATGATCTCATCTCACACTACATATTATTATTTTAAAACTCCTCTCTAGGGATATGTTGTTTCATGCATGCAAAGTCAGACAGGGTGAGGATAATGAAGCCCCGCCTCAGGCTACCCATCACTCCGCAGGGCAGTCCAGCACACAGGCCCCGCCAGTCCCATGGGGTCTCTCTTGGCTTGTTTGAAAACTAAAGGCAAACATGAAAAAGTACACTCATTTCAAGTGGCGCTGGGAGCACACACACACACTCGGGGCAGGAACAGTGAACTAAGCAAATGAGGCTACTTTCAGGACCGACGTTGGAGCTTCTACAAACAATGAGAAATAGACAACTTCAAACTCATGTCAGGCATCCAGGAAGCCCAGAAATGGAAATCTCTAGTCTCCTGGGACTGAAAAGCCAGTTCCTGTTTACTCTATCTACAGCTGTGACTTTTTTCCTGTCTTCCCCAATTTCTCCATGAGTGTGTCTAAGATTTTTTGTTTTTGACAAATTTTTACCTAACCTTTTAAGCTTTTTCTGTTAGACTTCCTTTGGAGTAAAATCCTATGTCATTGTTTTCCTAAGGCTGGGCTGTGGTGATGGAAATGCACTTCTCTGAATTTGTTCAAGGGACATTTTAAAAAAATAACTCAAGGGCACCTAGGTGGCTTAGTCTGTTGAGTGTCCAGCTTTGGCTCAGGTCATGATCTTATGGTTCGTGGGTTCGAACCCTGCATGGGTCTTGCTGCTGTCAGTGCAGAGTCTGCTTCTGATCCTCTGACCCCTCTTCTCTTCCCCCACTTGCTCTCTTTAGCTCAAAAATAAATAAACATTAAAACATTTTTTTAGGGGCACCTGGGTGGCTCAGTCAGGTGGGTGTCTGACTTTGGCTCAGGTCATGATCTCACTGTCCATGGGTTCGAGCCCCGCATCGGGTTCTGTGCTGACAGCTCAGAGCCTGGAGCCTGCTTCGGATTCTGTGTCTCCCTCTCTTTCTGACTCTCTCCTACTCATGCTCTTTCGCCATCTCTCAAAAAATGAATGAGTTAATAAAAATAAAAAAATTTTTTTTAAATAACTCAAGTAGAAGAACAAAACAAAACAAAACAAAACAAAAACAAAAAAACACCTGAGAATGAGGCTCTCCCCCGTCCCTGTATATATGGTCCTAATAGACCAACCTGCCGTGTTTCGGCTTCACAAAAATTCAGGCTGTATCACCTTCCCTGGAGTGGACACTGTAGAGATTGCTTCAGAATCTCCTACCTAGGTATCTGAAAAGGAGGGCCAGGTACTGTGGGTGGTGAATTCTTCCACCCTGATTACTCATGAAGAAGAAACTAACCTGTGATTAACTATTTTAATTCATGTATTTTCAAGGGTAAGTGAAGGACTAGTAACCAAGTTTACAACTACTAGTTGGTTCCACCACGTTGCAATCACCGCCCTGCCCCTTGGGCTGCTTTGACACAGGTTAGTTTCTTACCAGATACCAGGTGCCCTTTGAGAATTAGTCTCACTTTGCCTGCGGCTGTTTTTTTTTTAATGTTCTTTAAAAAAATTTTTTTTAATGTTTTTATTTATTTTGAGGGAGAGGGAGAGCAGGGGCAGGGCAGAAAGAGAGGGAGAGGGAGAAACCCAAGCAGTTTCCATGTGTCAGCACAGAGAACGATGCGGGATTTGAACCCGTGAACCACGAGTCCATGACCTGAGCTAAAATCAAGAGTCAGACACCCCTTGCCTGCTATTGAATGAGTGTAGCCTTTGCATGCAGTGGGCACTCAATAAATACTGAATGAATGCAGCTAAACACCCATCATTTAGTCTCTGGGGTTTTCAGTGTCCTCTGTGTAAAATGAGAGTACTGGCAAATGATTGCTTATGTCTTCCAGTTTTAACATTTCTATGAGGCTTTTTGGATAGCCATTGTAAATTACCTCCCATTGCGAAAGCTGTTTCCAAGCAACAGAACAGTACTTCCTGACTCCTCGCCTGACCTCTCAGCCCACAAAGATGTTTCTCACCGAGCCTGCAGCATGATATTATCTGTAATGCATATTTATTTGTTACCTAGTGATACATCTCAGGTTGTTATTTAGCTTTTCGGCTGTGTGGGTCCCATCCTTGAGATTAGAGTGTAAGCTTCCCAAGCCAGAGGCTATCTAGAATGTGCTTGGTAAGTATTTGTTAAATAAATAAATATTACAATAAGGGATACTCTTCATTCTGTCTACAGGGAATTCTGGGCTTAAGGGAAGCAGAAGAATCAAGGGTGAAACCCTGATCTGTGGTTTGGGAAAAGTGGTGTGTGATGAGGCTGCTTTTCAAGACAGGGAGTTTTGCAAGCAGGCAGGTTTGGGGGAGGGAGGAGAGGAGATGAATTTAGAGAAGAGCTGCATTCTATACATCCTTCTTGAGATGCTCAAAGAACATTGGCCAGGTAACGATTTGAGACATGAGATCCTGGCCAAAAAAACATACTTTATTGTATTTAGCCCAAAGCTTCCCAAATAACTGAATGTGTTTTTTTTTTTAAATGTTTATTTACCTTTGTGAGTGAGAGAGAGAGAGCGGGGGAGGGGAAGAGGAAGAGAGAGGGAGACACAGAATCCAAAGTAGACTCCAGGCTCTGAGCCGTCAGCACAGACCCCGACGCGGGGCTCAAACCCAAGACTTGTGAGATCATTACCTGAGCCACCCAAGCTCCCCTCACTGAATGTGGTTTTGAAAACACTGGTATAACCCATGAAGAGAAGCAGGGGTAGGAAGGAAGCCTGCAAACAAGTCACCTTTAAGGAATGGCCAGGGCATTTGAAGTAGAGTATCCAGAGAGTGCCGAGGAGTTTTAACCGCTGGGCTTTCATCTGGGCTCAGTGCTTCCATAGGTACAGGGAAAAAGCAGAGTTCCATCTCTTGTCAATGGAACAACAAGAGAGCCCGTGGGCCATGTCCTGGAACGTGTGGGGTTCTTGGGAAGACAGAAGGCACTCAAGCACTTCACTTCCAGGTTCGACTCTCCCATCACTCTCTCTTCTCAAAGAAACCACCCCTTCCACTAAAAGGAAGCTCATATGAACACTCTCGAGTTCAAACCGAGAATAACTATCCGCTCTTGTGACTATAGTAGATGAGGCCTTAAATTAGATGTGATGTAGGCAAAGACAATACAAAAGTTTAACAGCATAGAAAAATAAATGTTCTGAGTGAGTCACCTTACTCACTCACTTACTATCATCTGGGACTGTCCTCAGACTTCCCCTTAATGTTTCATTTCAACCTCAACAGCATCAGTTCATTTGTTTTTGTAATTCCTTATTTGTGTATGGGAAGCTGAGGCAAGGTGAAGACTACGAGCAAGGGGGTGTGCGGGGTACTCATGCTGGTGGGATTGAACAATGGGGTAGCCACTTTGGAAAAGAGTTTAGAAGTTCCTCAAAAAATTAAACACAACATTACCATATGACCCAGCAAAGGGTATGGGGTTTCCTTTTGGACTGATGAAATATTCTAAAATTAAATAGTGGTGAGGCACCTGAGTGGCTCAGTCAGTTAAGCATCCGACTTTAGCTCAGGTCATGATCTCACAGCTCGTGAGTTCGAGCCCCACATCGGGCTCTGTGCAGACAGCTCAGAGCCTGAAGCCTGCTTCGGATTCTGTGTCTCCCTCTCTCTCTGCCCCTCCCCTGATCACGCTCTCTCTCTCTCTCAAAAGTAAATAAACATTAAAAAAGGTTTAAAATTAAATAGTGGTGATAGATATACAACTCTGAATATGCTAAAACTACTGCATTAAACACTTCAAAAGGTGAATTTTATGGTATGTGAATTATGTTTCAATAAAGCTGTTATTTTATTGGCCCAGCATCAGGGTCTCTGCTGACAGTGCAGAGCCCATTTAGGATCCTGTCTCCCTCTCTCTCTACCCCTCCCCCACTTCCTCTCTCTCTCTCAAAAATAAATAAACATTTTAAAAAAAAGAAGAAAATGCAAGTGGGATGAATACTTTGGTTTCAAGGTAAAATTTTCTCTAAATAATATAAAATTAGTGATTTGTTGTTTGCTGCTTCTTTGTTCCTCAAATGCTTTGTTACCAGCAGTTTGCTTTCACAGCTGTGTGGCAACTGAGAGACAGCCAGTGTTATCTCCCATTCCTTTTTTTCCAGAATACTTTTTTCTTGTTTAGTTTTATTTATTTAAGTAACCTGTACACCCCATGTGGGGCTTGAACTCATGACCCCCAGATCAAGAGTTGTACACTCTTTTGACTGAGCCAGCAGGAGGCTCCTCCAGAATAATTCTTGGTGGTAAAATTAATCTACCTCTAACTGAGATTTCTTTTTCAACTAGCAGTGCAAATAACATCCACCCACTGGTTGGATTTTACTAAGCATCTCGAACATTTTGCTAGACATGGGGCTTACACTTTTTGGCTTAACCAGCTTGTAGACCTTTAGCGTCTCAACCTGAATAAACAGATAGGAAATGGAATCTGGGACCAAATGCAGCTGCTGTGTAGTCCTCTCCCACGGCTCCCCGTCCCTGATCGCTCCACCTCCACATGGCATGGCCTAGGGTCTCCTCTAGGGCTTCCCTAAACAGGTTCTATGGGATTCCAGACCCATTTTGTGAACATCTGCTTGAGTGGAAACTTAACCTCCTTTATTGTGCAGGGCGTGGTCCTGAGAAAACTAACGTGCAGCTGGCTCCTGAGGCAGCCTCAGGTCCCTTCCATCCCTCCTGAGCTGATTCCTCTTTGGTCTGGAGATGAATCAGAAACTTAACATCCCCAGAGCAATGACAAGAGGTGTGGACAAAATTCCCCCCTGACTGGTTATGGGAAATGGCCTAGTCTTGAAGAGAAGGACCCTTTCTTGAAAGGTGTGGGTGCTTCTCTCCAGATTGAGCTACTGGCCCCAAGCAGGGGGGTTCCCTGTGCACTTTCTGGGGTTTGGCAGTCCTCCCTTGTGCTCTTGGCCCTGGAGCACAAGTACCACCGGAAACTAGTGACCCCTCCTGGGGAGGTTGCTCCTTGCCTCCAAGATGCAATACTGATGCTGGCATCAAATTGCATCTGATGGAGACTTCATTCCCTTCCTTCCTCCATGCCCCCCATACTTTGCCTAGGCTTCCCTAGGTGGCAATGCATTACATAGGCCTGTGGGGCCAAACCTGTCAGGGTGTGAACTCCTTGATACAGGGCGGGGCTCTGTGAGATGTTGCTAAACAAACCAAATGCCAAAAAGGTGTTAATTTTAGTGTTGATTGTGTAGTTCATAACCCTGTGGAAGGATAAACCATTACTCAAGGGAAGAGAGAGAGAGAGAGAGAGAGAGAGGGAGGAGGGGTGCTGGAGATGGGTAAGCTTCAGAAAAAGGTAAAAACAATAAAGACAAAGAAAAAAAAGAGGGGTCAAAGTAGAGGAAAGCTTACACTCTTCAGGCAGATCTAGAGTTGGGACCATCAGATTTTTGCGCTATTACTACCATGATAAGAAATCTACTTTATTTCATCGCACGGGGCGTGCACACACATCCACAGATGTATGAAACACACTGGAAAGTAAAACCGTGCATAGCCAGCCACAAGCGTGGGTGACTGGCTTCCCCAGCACAGCTTGGGGGGGGGCGGCGGGGGACAGGGGGCGCCGCGAGCTGCCTGAACCCGAGGCCAGCCCCCCCGCCGGCAGCCGGCCGGGGCCCGCGCGGGGGAGGAGGGCGGGCCGGGCGCCCGCGGGGGCGGCTCGGGCTCCTAGCCGGGGCTCCGCGGTGCAGCTGGGCACACGGTGCGGCGCCGAGATGGACGCGCGGGGCTGCGTGGCCGCCTGGTGGGACATGGTGGCGCGGAACCTGCGGTGAGTGCGGGCCGCCTGCGGCCCGGCGCCCCGTCGTCCCCCGGCCCCGAGCCCCGGGATGGGCAGGGCGCCTCGGGCCCAAGGCGGTGGGCGGGACCTGGCACTGTGGCTCCCAGGGGGGAGTTCGGGGGTCCCCAGAGCTCTGCGAGCCCCGGCGCCCTTCGGACCACGTTATCCTTCGCCTCTTCCCACCTGCGAGCCTCTAGGGTGTGCTTTTTCAGGAGCTTACATCCCCTTGGGGCTTCTGAAATAGATATTTCCAGAAAGATGACTCAGATTCCTTTACCAATCTCTTACCTGCTTTGACCATTGTGCTAAAATTCAGGGCGGATTTTAAAAAGACCAATAATAGTGACATCACTAATCTACCTTGGACTCTTATACGGCATCCTCTTAGATCAAAGGGCTGTCTGTGTGGGCGGAAGAGGATCTGAAGGCCAGCTCCCCCAGGGGGAACTCTCTCGGATGTGTTTAAAGAACATCCCTCCATAATGCTAAAAATGTATAGTGCATTGAAACCATACCTGTGCCAAGTTCTTACATCCTTTAACTCTGAAATGTCTGTATCTGTGGGTTTGAAATTTTTCTTTCTCCTATTTTAAATCCTTGGCTCAAACAGTAGTGTTAAACTACCTGAATTGACCAGCAATATATTGCCCGTCTAATTTGCATTGAAGCCAGCTGGTGGCTAGGGACCCTGGACTCAGCAGACTCAGGTATCTTGTTTGGTTTTGTTGGGGTGGGAAGGTATTGACATTTTTGTTCACCTTTCTTCTTTATATTCCTTTGTTTTGTTTATTGCTGATAACAAAATATCCAAGAGTCACATCCAGACACCAAGGACTTCACTTTGGAATGTGTGAGCGATGGAGACAAAAACCCATCCTCTCTCTTCTATTCCTTCTGTAGCTCGGGGGCTGGGAGCTGAGAGCAGCTCTCCCCTGGGCCAGCAGTGTAGACCCACACTGACCATTTGTCAGAATATCCTGACTGACTGCACTTTTCGACTTCACATTCATGGGCCTTACCTCCTTGACATGGTTGTTCTGAAAAAGCTGGCCTTTTCTGCTTTATATTTCGTGCTCTCTCTAGAGTTGACGGTTGATTATTTAACATTTATTTGGCAGAGAATCAAAGCTGCAGTTCATGCTTTTAGAGAGCAACCCACTTTGTTGATAATAGAGTGGGACATGGGGAATTGGGGACCCTCTCCTACTTGCCTTACTAATTACTAAAAAATAAGTCTCAGGAGATGCTTCCTGAAAGATACAGGCACATTTCGTCATCTCTACTGCTCTAATTTAAGACCTGCTGAGGCAGAAGCACAGAACGACATCCAGCATCCTGGATCCTTTTGTTTCTTGGAGCCAAGTTGGTTTAGATCCGCAAGCAATCACAGAGGGCTGGCCGTGTGTCTATAACTGCTAGTCGCAAGGGATCTATTGTGATGTGTTGTGTGACTCAAGGAGAACATTTAATGAAAAGATGTTTTCAGTGATTATTTTTTAATGCCTTGGGGATCTGTTTATTTTGCAAACATTTCATAAGGTGTAGTTGCTACTTAAGACAGACAGGCCCAGGAGAGTAAAGCTTCACTTGCAATTGGTTTTCTTCAAACTAGAAAAATGGAGAATGTGCTCAGGACAGAAGCTGAGGGAAGCCAATAGGCTATTTCCCTCTCCATTGCTCCCCATTCACCCCAAGTCTTCACATTTCTGCATAGTTCACGAATACCGCCCCTCCCCGCCATGAACAGGCTGATAGATTCATTCTTTCCACAGTACTGGCCATCGCCTCCCTGTTGGGCACTCGTTTGAGCCTGGGCACAAAGCAGTAAATGAAACCGGCACAAATCCTTGCTCTTGTGAAGCAAAGCTCACATTGATTAATTTTCAATTGTAATTCAGAAAAGAGAATGAAGCCCTTCTCTTCTACCCCAAAGCTACCAATACACATTGCTTCCTTCTCCCTTAGGAGAGAAATCCACTTGCAGGAAAGTTCTGGGACCTGAGCTAGACAGGGAGCACTGGAAAAGCAGCACTGGCCGCCATGTGGTCCTTGTCAGTGTGAACACAGGACTGACAGTGGGAAAACAACCAGAGAATAATTACAGGTCAAACTGAGGCCCAGTTATAATTAGTGGGAGGGGTGAAAAGAGAGGAAAGGTCACTGTAGGAAGGTCTATCTAAGAGAGGCTTCAACAAAGAAGAAACACTTGAGTGGATTTACAGAAGGGGACGATTTGATGGGGATGAAAGAAGGGAGGAGGATATGGATGTAACTTAGGTGCTCGGTGATCAATCCATGTTGGCTGAATGAATGGGTATATGGGATGCATGTATGGCATGTCTTACTATTTGGAATAGCTGTCTTGCCAAATGGGGTCAGAGCTGGGCTTCCCAAAGCTGGGGCCTCTGAGCCGTGAACATGAATGATTCGCCCTGCAGCAACTCCGGTTCCAAGGTAAGAATGATCCCGTTAGGTTCTGTGGCCCCTGCAGGATGCTGTGCAGTTACAGCCACAGCTGATCAAAGGGCAGGCGAAAGAACACCAAAGCATCAAGGTGGCTGTTTGATGTGGCTGGCTGTTAGCAGGGATTGGGCTGAAACTGCATCCTCCACTCAGATAAGGTCTGCTAGCCACTGGTGACTTTTGATCCCCCACTGATCTCGGGGAAGTCAAATTGACAACCTCTAGTTAAAAGAAGTTGCTGTGCATTATTGATGCTCCGAGGGATCTGGTCACTCTGTTCTCTTCCCGAAGCGCTTCTCACAGAAGTGCCTTGAGCTATTTGAGAGAAGGGCCTGTATGAATTATTCTTTAAAAACAGAAACATATTTCCCTCCACTGCCTCTGCTTCCCAAGCACCCTGCTACTTTCAAAAGATAATTTAGCGGGAGACTAACAGGCAGGGTAGCGTGAGTTCAGAATCAGGAGAAAGAAAGCCTGAGCCAGCCAACTGGAAGGAAGCATAAGAATTCAGCCTGTGTTCCGTTCTGCCCGTTTGGGCTCGATCTGGGGCTCAAAGCAGCTTCTCTGGGTGTTGGCTTCCTATCTCAAAATCAGAATCTAAAATCAGAACAACAATGTCCTCTCCTTCCTACCTCCTTTGCGGAGATTATTTTAAAGTATTATGAAACAGTCATGTTCATTTTCTCCTTGCTGATTTTAGGCAGTTGCCTATGCCTGCTACTTGGAAGGCTACCCATTACACTTTGCCCACGTCTCATTTCCACTCCCTGCAGAATTGCTGGAAATTCATTGGCGATGCATGATCTTCTTCCCTTCATGCCTCTTCCAAACATATAAGCACTCTGAATTTTTAGTATTAACACTTAGGAGAGAATTTCCTTTTAGAGGACTTTCTTTGATGACATTGGGGTCAGAACGCTACTGAAAATACAGGAACAGGAAGGGAGAAGAGTGTGGGAGGAAGAACAGACCCTAAGAAGGGGCAAGGATGCAGAAGGTGAGAAGGAGGTCCTGAAACAACTTCCTTAAGGACTGAATTTTGTTGCCAGAAGCCAGCCTTATTCTCCAGGTTCATTTGTGCCTGCCTGTAGGGCAAGCAGCATTCACCGGGACTGTGACAGCTCATTGGAGACATTCGTAGAACTCTGGGGCCACACAGACCTGGGTACACATGGCTTGGCCATTCATCAGCTCTGTGGCATTGGGGAGCTTACTTAAACTTTTCAGTCTCCTCATTTGCAACCTACAGGTAACAACAGCTATCTTTAAAATGCTCTGGTCTAGCAGAGAAATCAAGGTGGGGGAAAACAGTGCATCCAAAATGCTTTCCAGTCCCACAACCTCATGATTTGATTACACTGAGCAGTCTTTTACTGAAAGAGGGAAAGGGATTTCTTTAATGGATGATGTAGATAAAAACTGGAAGCAGGAAGTGGTGACACTGACTTCCTGTGTCCCTCATTTGTCGAAGGAAGGAGACATTCAACCTTCCTAAGAGATGTGGCTTGAGACAGAGGTGGCATTAGTGACCCCTCATGGACAAGTCCTAACTAACTTGTCTGCTGGTGGCTCCTGGTTTGGGTGGTTTGTGTCATGGGAACAAACAGTAGATAGAATAAACAAGATGTGCATGGCCTTCTGTGTCCCATTTCCTGACCAGGCCCCCGCCCTTATGTAGCAACAACCTCCAGGTACTCCCCAGCTCCCCACCCTGCTCCTCACAGTCACTCTTACCTGGGATGTCACATCAGAAGTGGGGATCTTTCTTTCATTGACTCATTTCATCCTAAGACCCAGCCAGAAGCCTGGGGATCTGGTGATTTTTCATGCACTGCTTTAGAGTAATCATAGTTAACAGATACAGCACTAAATTGTAATGTGATTAAAAACTGTGGCACCTGTTAATAGTCTGAATCCTATTTCCTGATGACTTTGGGGTCCAGCCTTGGTCTTCTTTGGGGATGCACTGAGGGAACAGGCCTGACCATGGTGCATTCATGCCCCCCACCCTTCTGTTCTGTGAAACCTGGGCTTTTTCAGCAGCTGGTTGGAGCCTTGATTTATTGCCTTCCTTTCCTATTCTCCCGTAGTGCCCAGTCCTGATCTGTCCTAATGACATAACAATTCTGTAGAGCATTTGGCTTTAATGCCAAGTCACCTGTAATTCCCAGTGTTAGTCTCTGAAATTTTATTTGGTTGTTAAGAGAAAAACCAAACCAAGACAAAACATGGACTGATTTTGAATACCTTGTTTTTGTTTCACAATATCTTGCAGATCTATTCCACATTCCTGTTCAACACTCGGAAGAAAAATTGCTGCTCTGTACAACAGCTTTACTAGTAAACCATTAAAAGAATACATTTTTCCTCCTTTGATGAACATGCTAATATTTTTAAATTTTTGTAAGTATATATCTTTCATTAATTTGCCTATATATATCTTCCCAAATAAAGAACTCACTGCCCTTTAAGTTGTGACAATGAAAAAGGCATGTCAGCTATAAAATTGTAGCTACAGGGGTGCCTGGGTGGCTCAGTCAGTTAAGCGTCTGATTTCAGCTTAGGTTGTGATCTCACGGTTCATGGTTTCAAGCCCTGTGTCAGGCTCCACACTGATAGTGTGGAGCCTGCTTGGGATTCACTCTCTCCCTCTTTCTCTGCTCCTCCCTCACTCGCACATTCTCTCTCTAAAAAATAAAATAAAATTATGGCTAGATTTCAATGGTCTGAACCCTGTTTGACACTGGCCTTGGGGTCTAGCATGAATCCTTGCAAATTGTTGGGGGGAGATGGATAGAAAAACATGGCCTTGTTGGGGGGGGGGGTCCAGTTCAGGAGATCAGTCTTTGAATTAGGTGTTAATATGGATTCCTTACTGCTTGGTGTATTCTCTACTTTCTTGCTTCTTCATTTTACCTGTACCCCTTGAAAGAGAGAAGGCAGAGAGCTGGGGGTGGGGAGACGTTGATGTGAGGAATCTGTTTTCCCATGTTTTTTCTACTGAGTGCTGTTAATCAATGTAACACTATACAATATAACAACACACAGTACTTCTAGCACACAGGCAATGCTCTCACCTGTTTGTCCCCACAGGTATGTTGATTCTGGCCATCTCATGGCTTACGGCTAATGATTAGATTTTATTTAGTGGAAACAGTAACACTTGACATAGGTAGCAGAATACTCATTCCTTTCTTCTAGACCCTCTTACCTTTTTAGGGGAATGGTCTCCTTTGTTTATAGCTTGAGACAAGGCTAAGGATTGAATAAACTCTACTATGGCCTATCACACTGGTGCTATTTTAAAATCTCACTTCAGGGATTTTTGTTTTGTTTTTATGGTTGTTGTGTTTTTGTTTTGGCACCTCTCCTGTGGGCTAGTCCTAGTTTATAAAGTAAAATACTTTGCTAGGAATTTCGTGTAGTAGCTTGCAACTTAGAAACCATGTTAACCACGAGACTAATTATTTTTTTCGATTGTGATTAAAAGACATGGAATTTGATGTGAGGTGTTGATAATGAATTCTGCTTTCTAGTCAAAGCACCCTTTCTTGTGGATTTAAAGAAACCGGAGTTGAAAATTGCTCACACAGTGAACTTCTATATCAGAGTTGAACCTGCGGTGATTTTGGGAATCTGGTGAGTGCACTGAGGGACACCGGGCTGCTTCAGGGATGTGGTTTTCATGTTACAAGGGCACAGGTGAGCAACGCGGTGTTAGCCACCCATGGAGAGGTTGGTGTTTCTTGCTGTTCCATATACCTTCCCTTTGTATTGATATTTGACCTACCTGAATTTGCTTCTCAGTACCTGAATTTGCTTCTCAGTAACTTTACCTTGGAGTGCCAAGTCTTTTGGGTGTTGCCCTGTGCATTGGCTTTTTCACCAGGCCTGAAGGACCTGGACCCGCTTCACTCTTCTTCCTTATTCCACACCAGCCTTCCCACACTATCACAGAACTGCTAGTCTCCTTGCACACCAAGCCACACTCTCACAGGATATGCTCTGTTGACAACACTTCTCTTTGCTCCCTCCTTTCACCCAGCTTACTTCCTACTCATCTTCGGGATTTCCATTTCAATGGTAATTTGGTAATTTTCAGTGAAGCCCTGCCTCATCTTCCATTTTAGGCACAGGTGACCACCTGTGCTTGTCCTGTTTTTCGTACGGTAATTCAGTCAGTGTTTGTGAGATTATTTGGTTAATGTCAGTCTTCTTTACAAGACCGTAACTTTCGTAGGTGGCTTGTTGGTGGGTTTTCACTGCTTAGCACAGTGCTTGGCACAGAAAAGACACTCAACTGTCAAAATCATGAGCAGTCTATTGCCTTTTTTGTTATACTAATGTCACTATTTTTTTTCTGTTTGGTTCTACTGCTTGTTCTTGGATGCCAGTTTTCCAGTGTCCTGTTTTATGCTTCCTGTCCCTGAGTTCCAACATGTGTTCCTACAATATGTAGAAACCAACATGGGTTCACATAACTTCTTCCTAATCTGCACCATACGGTTCAGCTAATTGTGCTGGAATTTGAAAATCTTCTTATTCTTTGCTCTTGCCCTGGTGTATCGAGCTGGCAGCAATGTCTGTCCTCTCAGTACTGATGGGTTTGACGTCAGACTTTCTGTCCCTAAATGGTTGAGAGGACTGAAGATTTATCATGATGTGGCCAATTCTCCAAGTCCCCTTGTGACATGTCATGTGGCAGGATTTGTGTCCTCAGGGTTCATTCACTGGTTTAACAGCGGGGAGGAACTGGCACTCTGGCAGGTGTTTAAAATCACAAGGTCACTGGTTTCTTGAGTAGAATAGCTTCAGTTCATATTAAAGTTCTTTTCTCCTACCTAAACTAGTTTCCCTTTAAATTCTTTCAACTTGTTTCTTCAGCCAAACAAATAGCAGGTGACAAATATCTATTGTCTTTTACTTGTTTCCACCCAATGGACTTCATTTTAATGGACGGCACCTAAGAACGGCAGTCTTGGAAGATTAATAGGTGTAGGCATCAGAAGAACTAAAACAGTAAATGGTTAAAAGGGATTGTTTCTGTGCATGAGGGAGGTGGGGTAGAGAAGTAGTGGTTTTTCACTGAAAGATGTTTATGGTATTATATTTTAATTTTTACCATGTGTATATATTAGTCAGAAATTTCTATACATAAATATGTAATATATATTTATACATATCTAAACATATTACTATATATCTCTGACAGAAGGAGGGTTTCAGACTTTGGCTAGGAAAGCCAGTTCCCTCTGTACATGTTTGTTAAAACCTTTCCTTGTTCTTCAGGCACACGGTTCCCAGCTGCCGGGGTGAGGATGCTAAGGGAAAGGACCATTGCTGGTACGAAGCAGCCCTTCATGATGGCAATCCAATTGTTGTATATCTTCATGGCAGTGCGGAACACAGGTCAGTGCCTTTGCTTGGATTTTTTTGTTTTTTCTAAAGAGAGAGGGAGCATTTCAGGCCCATGGGGGAATAAAAGGCAGAGCTCAGTTTTAAACTCTGTAAGCATGCCTCCATATAGTCTTTTCTCCTTTGTTGAAATTTGAGAGTGTTCTGGCAATAGGCTTCTCTTAAAAAAAACCTACATATTCTATATGTAGACTAGAGTAGATCTTTAACTGAAAGGGAGACTAACTTCCAAAATTTGGATACCAATTTCAATAAGGCAGTGGTTCCTTTACTCCCAAAGAGTGTCTGAAATGATGAACAGAGCCCATGGCTGACTGGAAAGGGAACAGGCATGAGATATGGGGAAAAGGAGAGCAATTTCCATATCAATGGTCTTCTCACAGAAGTACGTGGAGATTCCTTGATTTAGCATGCGTCCTATTAATCAAATGCATGGACTCCCTATGAGACATCATCTGGAATTCTGACCATTGGTACTGGGGACCATCTGATTGGTTCTAGTCTAGCATATCGATGCCTCAGCCCCACTCTCTGTTCCATCCTTGCTTTGTAACAAAGAATGCCGCCCTGAAGTCCTGCTCCCTTTTGATGTGCTGCCAGAGCCTTCAGTGGGCCTGTCATTGGTGATGATTATCAGCTGTGACTGCATTGCTTTGGGTTGGGGGAGGGGTGACGTGCCTCAGAGACCTACAGACCCAGCTCTGTCTCTGTAGGGACATTGCACACTAAGTGACAAGCTTTGGAATCTGCCCCCAGGCTCCACTGCCTGTGTCTCTTTTTCTCACTGTCTTTTTCTGTCTTGATGGCTTTCTCAAGAGTTGCCTTTGCACCAAGGGCTTTCAGGAAATGTCCATTTTAGAGAGATATTTACAGAGATTTCCCATGAAATTCAACATCTTTCAACATTGTTTAACATTGTTCTGATTGGGCAAACTGCATGGTGCTACAATGTATGTATTTAAAGGATCATTTGGCCCACACATTGATGTCTGCCCCTCTGTGTGAATCTGCTGTTATCCCAGATTTACTGGCTCTGGGGTTAGCCCCAGCTCCCTCCTGTCCCCTACTAGAAGTCTCAACTTGTTACCAGCAGTACTAAGCCAAATGGAGGCAAAACGGGAGGTTACCAGAACCTTGATGAAAACAGTGGTTCTAGACTTGGGACCCAGAGAAACCCCAGAGGGTCCGAACCTCCTCCACAAAATTGTACAGAAAATTTCAAGTGTGGAACTCTTTTTCTGGAAAATGGGCCCATAGCTTTATTTACATACATAAATGTAAGGCTCCATGATCCACAAAAGTTGAAGACATTTGGCTCTAAAACAAATTTCAAATGGTTTTTAAAAGAATCCTCTGCCTTTTGAATCATCTTTATTTCCCTTTTATTACTGTGTTTAATAAAGAGCAGATGATATGGTTATTTGGGGGAAAACATGTTTCCTGTACCTTCAGGGCTGGGAGTCTCTCTCCTTCATTTCATCTTGTACTTAATGGCACAGTGAACAGGGTTCAGGCACATCTTAGTTTAGCGAACATGGCCATGTCATCCTTTGTTCTGAAAAGCCACTTTCCAGAACTGATTTTCCTTTAGTTTCTAAAACTTTCTTAGAAGTAAGTTTTGCTGTATAGCAGTGAAAGGAGGTGGATTACCAGTAATTTATCATGTGCCTCTTTTGAGAAGCACTGGCATCTGGGCATCCAGCACCCATACAGAGGAACATGGCAGCAGTGGGGAGCCATCCGTCATTCACCCTGACACATCTAAGTGGGCTATGACACCAAAAACCATTTCCCTTTCTCCTAGTTATGAGATCAGATGCCAAAACCATGATAGTGATTTTTATTGAATTTGTCATTGTAATTCCGAATTCTTGCTTTTTTTTTTTCCACCTCCTCCACAGGGCAGCTTCTCACAGACTTAAGCTCGTACAGGTATGTCTGAAGGGGCCTCGAGGTACCAATTTTATGTTTTTATTTATTCTCTTCTTGGCTACAGCCATAGATCTTTCTCAGCCCTCAGCATGGATATCTACTGAGAGCTCCTGAGAGTGGGTTTGGTGTCTTGGGCTCAAAGTCCCACACGTGGATTTCTCTTCCTGCAGTCACCACGGGGGAGAAAACAGAAGTGAACATCTCTGAGAACCAAAACACTTTCATAAATACATTATCTTCTCACCAGATGGGGTTGAAGACCTGTTTGATTTGATTTTTCTGAGGGCTGGGGGGGGAGGGTTGAGAGAGTATATTAAATGTGAAAGTTACTCCTGTGGGAAACTCCCTCCCCCTTTTTTCCCTTTTGGTTTTAGAGGACAAAGGCATAGAATGTCTGCTTTTCAAAGTCATTCGGGGGGCGCCTGGGTGGCTCAGTTGGTTAAGTGTCCAACTTTGGCTCAGGTCATGATCTCACGGTTTGTGGGTTCGAGCCCCGTGTCAGGCTCTGTGCTGACAGCTTGGAGCCTGGAGCCTGCTTCAGATTCTGTGTCTCCCTCTCTGCCTCTTTCTCTCTCTCAAATATAAATAAACATTAAAAAAAAAAAAAGTCATTCAGGCTCTGGCTTCAGTCCCATGAAGGGTTTTCCAAGTGGGATGGCGACCACACCACTCTTCTCGCTAGCCTCCTACATGACTAGTTTGTGGGGCACTGCCCCTGCATTTCCAAGTGTGAGGAAGCAGGCTTTCCACTCAGCCATATCTGACTCATGGCTGGTAATGCAGC
This sequence comes from Cryptoprocta ferox, assembly GCA_028646485.1. Classification (NCBI taxonomy): domain Eukaryota; kingdom Metazoa; phylum Chordata; class Mammalia; order Carnivora; family Eupleridae; genus Cryptoprocta; species Cryptoprocta ferox. The sequence goes on along the minus strand of CM053560.1, from coordinate 46,065,727 downwards.
TATCTGTTCATCTCCTCCCACACCCCAACTGGGTCACCTCTCCCTCAGGTGACCAGGCTGCTTGTCCAGTTATTGGCCACAGGACCTGATCCCTCCTCCCACATGCCAGGTCTCACCTGAGAGCCCTTTCCTGGTGTGCCAGCGTTAGTGGGGCCCAGTATGGCCAAGTGCCCCCTTCATCCTCCCTCCCTTGTTCAGACAAGAGACTCCGCTCTGGTCTACTCCCTCTCTTCACTGCCTTCTCAGACCAACTCTTGCGAGGAGTGTAGGGTGGATGCAGTTCTGCCTGGGATGATAACGTCTATTAATGTTTAGGTTTGCTTTCTATCCTGCAACTCAGTCTCCACACTTCCTAGGCTGGATGGTGGTGAAGCTGATGTCCATGAGGACATAGGTTTTTTCCTCTCCCACTCTTGGCAAAGCTGAATTGTATATCGTCTGTGTGCACAGGAAGGAAAAGAGTCATAGGTGTAGGTGTGAAAAGTAGCCAGGTCATGCTGGTGGTAGTTGGGGTGGGAGGGGAAGGTCTGATGACTTCTTCCCCCGCCGACCCTTGGATGCCTTGTGCCATGGTCACCACTTCCCAGACTGACCAAACATAATGGCCCTTCATTCTTTTCTTTGAATAGATGATTTCCTTTAAAGATTAAATCTTGGGGTACCTAGGTGGCTCAGTCGGTTAAATGTCTGACTCATGATTTGGGCCCAGTCATGATCTCATGGTTCATGAGTTCGAGCCCCATGTCAGGCTCTGAGCTGACAGTGTGGAGCCTCCTTGGGACTCTCTCTCTTTCTCCTCTCTGCCCCTCCCCCACTCATGTATGTGCTATCTCTTGCTCTCTCAAAATACATAAACTTAAAACAATTAAATCTTTACTATTAAGTTGTCATTCCTCCCTTTCTTCTTGCCTTCCTCCCTTTCCTCTTTTTCATTCGTTCTTTCATTCATTCATTCATTCATCCATTCATTCATTGCTTCAGTCATTCAACATGGTTGTTTTCATTAATTGGCAATCCCACCTTATAGTCTTTATCTCTTTATATAAAGTTTTTATATAACTATGATTGCATCTACATGTAATTTTATGTTGTGCTATGACTTAATACTATGTTATAAACATCCTTCCATGTTTCCCCATAGTTATCATAGTTACTAATTTAAAAGGTGATCATTCTCCATTTTATTTATAGACAATTGTTTATTTACTTAACCATTCCGCTGTTGTTAGATACATTATCTAATTATAAAGTCAATATATCCCCTGCTAAAATCATTTAAATAATATTGATAGAGAAAACTTTACGCCTTTAGTTTACTCTTCTTTTGGAATTATTTTCCTAGAGATAAATTCTTAGGAGTAATATCTGTTACTGTTCTTGAGTTGTTTCATCAGTGGTCTTTCAATTTATAGTGAACACATGAATACTCCAATTTCCCCAGATGCCCAACTGCTCTGTGGCTTGGATAACTATTTTGGAGATGTTAAAAAGTTTTATTTGGTTTCTCATTATTGGTTGGATTTATATTTAAAGACTCCTACATCCTGAATCCTAGTGAGATTCAGCTACCTACATCTATGCTGTGGCTGGGGAAGCACAGTGTTTGGACATAAGCAGACCCAGGTGTGAATCCTGGTTCTGACTCTAGCCATTTGGTCTATCCTGGTGACCAAGAACTAGTTACTTAAACCCTTCAGGGCTCCATTTCTTTATCTATAAAATGGGGATAATACCTACCTTTTAGGGACTATTGTGAGGATTAAAGAAAGTTTTAAAAGTATCTGCACAGTAAATTTTTGTCTCTTTTTTCCTTCTCTTTGTCTATCATTGTAATTCATTTCATTTGAAATTATGTTTTCATATTCCTTCCTCATTTATCCACATGGGGCTTGTCAGTGGTTTCACAGAATCGGGCATCTGTTTATTTTTGACAGATATTAACTCTTTGTTCATATTTAATCTAACTATCTTCCCATTATTTAACTCCCCTGCTACAACTGTAGACCTTCTGTTCTCAAGGGAATTCTTGAAACAGACATTTACTATGTACCAAAATACTTTAATACATCATTTCACGTAATCTTCCAACAATCCTGAAGGTAGCCACTAGTGTTTTTCACTTTTCAGAATAATATTTACATATTCAGATGTTTAGTGGCTTGCTCAAGGTCACAGGGCCAGTAAGGGGCACAGCCGGGGTGTGAGCAGGCTGTCTGACCCTGCTCTTCCTCCTCCTCCCTCCTTTCCCATTGCATCTGACCTTCTGACATTTGAAGTCAGACAACAGATTTCATCTATTCCCTGCCTGTGAAACCATCACAACTAGGTATGTGCAAGTGTTGAGGAGGTTATACCACTTTTCTGTTTACACCTTCTGATAACAGCTTCTTTGTCATCTAGGTGCTGAGTGATGGTGGCTTTCATGTCCTGTCTGTGGACTACAGAGGTATGGGTTAAGAACACTATATAAAGATTTTTGAATAAACAGGAGGGTTTGACGGCCCTGGTTTTGGAGGTAGTGATTCTGTGCTTGCCTTTCCTTACTGCCAGGGTTCGGGGACTCCACAGGGAAGCCCACAGAGGAGGGGCTGACTGCAGATGCTGTTTGTGTCTATGAGTGGACCAAGGCGAGAAGTGGTACCACCCCTGTGTGTCTCTGGGGCCATTCTCTGGGTACAGGGTAAGGGGGATCTGAAGATGGTGGGTCCTTGGGACTTTGGTGTCCTATCAAAGGCAGCAGTGAGCAGAGGAAGGAGCACTGAGCTAGGAGAGGGGGCTCAGATTTCTCTCACATCCCACACATGACTAGAGACATTGCCATCTCAATGTGCCTGTTTGTAATGCATGGGAGGGTGTAGCTGTATGGTTATCTATGACACTGAAGCCCATTCCAGAACTCTCCTTGAGAGTTTTAAAGAAAAAGATTCTTAATTTAGGGCCAGGGGAACTCCTTGAAATCCTGTGCAAAATTTTGTGTCTGTGTTCTACCAGAGGATCCAGAACTTTCATCAGATGCTCATATTGGATGCTGCATTTTGTACTGTTTACTTGACTGTTAAGTTACTGCTTCACATATGTACTAATTTTCATTGCTTTACAGAGTTGCAACCAACGCTGCAAGAGTACTAGAAGAGAAAGGTACCATAAAATGCTCACACATCATTTCTTGGCTTGGGTGGGACAATAGAAATAGCCTATGGACTACTGGGCATGCTTAGAACCCAGAGATACCTAAAGCACCCCAAACTCAGACAGTTTCTGATAGTGTAATAAGCTTTCTTTTTTCTATTTAATATAAAACAATAGTTGGTTTTCAAGATCATGAAATTAAAAATAAATGTGAAGAGATAAAATTACTTTGAAAAAGCCCTCATTGTGAAGTAAACGTTACTATTTGGAGTGATTTGATTATAGGGAGGAAAAAAATACATTATGAAATAACAAGCCCTCATTGTGAAGTAAACGTTACTATTTGGAGTAATTTGGATTATAGAGGAGGAAAAAAATACATTATGAAATAACAAGCAGGACTTGCTGCAGCCCTTCTTCCATCACGTTTACGTCAGTTTCCCAAAGTACTCTGAGAGCTGCCTGTATCAGAATCCCCGGAGGTGCTTGTTATAAGCACACGGTTCCTGGATCCTAGCTGTTTGCATGAATTAGAATCTCTGTGAATAGGACAAGGTGATTTTGATGTACATTAAAAGCACATGTTCCCTTGCATTATATCTGAAACCTAACTTGTCAATACAGGTCAGGTTGAGTTACATAAACATTTTAAAGCAAGTCACCTGGTATACACAGTCTTAATTAGTTATGGAAATAAAGCAGACATTATTTCCTGCTCTTCTAAGCTCTCACAACTCCCTGTACACACTTCCTGCACAGTGTTGATGATGCTGTATTTATCTGACCTAAATTCTCACACGAATGCTTCACTTCTTAGATAATGCAATGACCTTAGAACACTTTAATTCCATTTACATTCCTGACTTATGAACTCTTGCTATCATGTATTTTAATTTTCTCTACATTACATACTCCATAAGACATTATTATTATGTTATGAAGTCAGTATTTAGATTTGCCCTCTTCTTTGCTTTTCACTATTTCTAGCATTTCTGTGCTTTCATTTGGGATTTTTGTTCTGCCTGTCTGTGGTGAAGAATTCTTTCAGTTTTGTCCTTGATGTATCTTTATTTTATCTTCATTTTTGAAGGATATTTCCACTGGGCATACTTGGTTGGTAGTTATTTTATTTCAACACTTTGAAGACATCATCCATTTTGTTCTGGCTTTCACTATTCCATTGGGAAGTCAGCTGCCAGTCTTACTGCTGCTCCTTAATTTGAAGATAATGTTTACTTTTTCTTCTAATTTTGAGAATTAGAAATTCTTTTTATTTTTGTTTTTTGGCATTTTTACTGTGATTTTCCTAGGTGTGGGTTTCTTAGTACTTATCCTGCTTGGGGTTCCAAGTACCTCTGAACTCCGGCTTGATGTTCATCCATTTTGGCAAATTCTTCATTATATCTTCAAATATTGTGCCTACCACATTTTTCACCTTCTCTTCCCCTGGGACTTTAATTATATGTGTTTTTTTGATCTGTTTCCATGTCCTGTATGTTTCCAATATTCTTTTCTGGGGTTTCCAGACATTTTTCTATTTGTGCTCTAGTTTATTTTGATTTAAAAAATGTTTTAAAATGTTTATTCATTTTTGGGAGACACAGAGAGACAAAGTATGAGTGGGGGAGGAGAAGAGAGAGAGTGAGACACAGAATCTGAAGCAGGCTCCAAGCTCTGAGCCTGCAGCACAGGGCGTGATGCAGGACTCAAACTCATGAATCTCAAGATCATGACATGAGCTGAAGTTGTACACTTAACTGACTGAGACACCCAGGCACCCCTATGCTCCAGTTTAAATATTTTCTTTTGAAATATTACATAGCTTCACTATGTATTATCAAATTTTATTAAATATTAAAATTTTAATAAATATTTTACTATATTAATTTACAAGTTATTTTAAAGTCCATATATCATAATACCAATATCTATTTCCTTTGTTGATCTGTTTCTATTATCTGTTATTGTTGTTGTTTGTATTTTTGGCCTCTTTATGTTTTTGTTTTTCTTTGTTGTATGCCTAGTTATTTTTGATTAAATGTGAGACATTGTTTATGGAAATTGTAGAGGTAATTTGAGGGACTAGGGATAATATTCCAGAGAAAAGTTACTTTTCTTCTGAAAGGCAGTTAAAATAGAAGGGAGATCACCTTAATCCAATCAGAAATTGAGCTGATTTGAAGCTGAGCTTCAGTCTTTATGACAGCTGGTCTCTTTCTAGTTTGCCATTATTCCCAGGGTACAGTCCTTTGAAGTCCCAACAAAAAATCTGAGAAATTTACTTGACCCCTCCTTCTTGTCAGATTCTGAACTCTAATTTTTGTCATTTTGGTCCTGTGGGAATGCTGAAAGTTCTCTCTAGATCTAAGCCCATAAGAGCAGCCACCACTGTTGCTTTTGAAGTTTCAACTGCTTGAGGGCAAAAGCAGCTCAAACTCTTGTGGCTATTTTTCTTTTGTTATTGTCTCTCAAAATCTCACTGATTTAGTAGCCCTGAGATGCCCTTCAAACATGTGCATATACATATGCATATGCATATACATATACAAATACATATACATATAGTCCTCCCTTATCCATAGGGGATATGTTCCAAGACCTACAATGGATGCCTGAAACCACAGATAATACCAAACCCTATATATAATATGTTTTTCCTATATATATATACTTATGATAAGGTTTAAAATTTTTTTAATGTTTATTTATTTTTGAGAGAGAGAGAGAGAGAGAGAGAGAGAGAGAGAGAGAGAGAGAAAGAATGTGGGGCATGGAGGAGGGGCAGAGAGAGGGAGACACAGAATCCAAAGCAGGCTCCAGGCTCTGAGCTGTCAGCAAAGAGCCCAATGTGGGGCTCGAACCCATAATCCATGAGATCATGACCTGAGTCAAAGTCAGATGCTTAGCCAATTGAGCCACCCAGGTGCCCCTGATAATGTTTAATTTATAAATTAGGCAGAGGGCACCTGGATGGCTCAGTTGGTTGAATATCTGAGTCTTGATTTTGGCTCAGGTCATGATCTCACAGTTTATGGGATTAAGCCCTATGTCAGGCTCTGACAGCACAAAGCCTGCTTGGAATTCTCTCTCTGCCCCCATCCTACTTGCACTCTCTCTCTCTCAAAATATAAATTAGACACAGTAAGAGATTAATAATAACACATTAACATAGGGGCGCCTGGGTGGCTCAGTCGGTTGAGTGACCGACTTCAGCTCAGGTCATGATCTCATGGTTCATGGGTTTGAGCCCCGAGTTGGGCTCTGCGCTGACAGCTCAGAGCCTGGAACCTGCTTCAGATTCTGTGTCTCCCTCTCTCTCTGCCCCTCCCCTGCTTGCACTCTGTCTCTCTCTCTCTCAAAAATAAATAAACATTAAATTTTTTTTTAAAAAAAGGATAAAAAACACATTAACATAGAACAATTATAACAGTATACTATACAACCATGGTCTCTCTTTCTTAAAATATTGTACTGTACTCAGTTCTTGTGATGATGTGAGATGATAAAATGTCTACATGATGAGATGAAGTGAGGTGAATGATGCAGGCATTGTGATGTAGTGTTAGGCTACTACTGACCTTCTGACAATATGACAGAAGCAGGATTATCTCCTTCTGAACCATACTTGACTCCAGGTAACTGAAACTGCAGAAAATGAAATTGTGGACAAAGGGGGACTACGGTGTACATATATAAATACATATCCCCATCTGACACACATTTTCTCATTGTTCTTGGAGCGTTGGCTAAAACAACTTAGTAAGCTTCTAGTACTTTCTAAACAATAGGCTGCAGAACAATCTCCTTTCCGATAGTACTTTGCTTTCTTAAATTATCTAAGTCATAGAAAATGTGGTTTATGTTTTAGAAGAAGGTAGTGGTTTTCAACTATCATGTGCATAGAAATCTCTTGGGTTGGGGGTGCTTGTTAAAAATGAGCATTCTTGGGGGCGCCTGGGTGGCTGTCAGTTGGGCGTCCGACTTCCACTCAGGTCATGATCTCACGGTTTGTGAGTTTGAGCCCTGCGTTGGGCAGTACCTGCTTCAGATACTGTGTCTTCCTCTCTGTCTCTGACCCTCCCCAGCTCACACTCTTGTCTCTCTCTCTCAAAAAACCAAAAAAATACCAAACAATAACAATAAAAAATAGAAAATAAAAAATTGATGAGCATTCTTGGGCACCTGAGTGCCCCAAGTCAGTTAAGCATCCTACTCTTGATCTCAGCTCAGGTCTTGATTTTAGGGTTGTGAGTTCAAACCCTGCATTGGGCTCCATGCTGGGTATGAAGCCTACTTAAAAAAATGTGCATTCTCACCCTCACCCCTCGAGATTTTGACTCACTCAAGTCTAGTGTGGAGTCAAGGAATCTGCATTATTAATAAGGTTTACAAATAATTTTGGCACAGATAATTCATGTACAAGACCTTAGGACTCCTTATTTAGGAAAGGTAGTATTTATATATGATAGAGGAGTTACTTCTTTATTATTTTCAAGGATTCCCAGTTGATGCTATTATCCTGGAGGCTCCATTTACCAACATGTGGGTTGCAACTATCAATTATCCCTTGTTAAAGGTGAGTCTCGGATTCATCTTCACAAGATGTCAAAGTGTAGGCTGTTTCCACACACTTATGCTTATTAACCATTTTCTGGTATTATATGTTTCTAAGTTATTCTAACCTAAGACAAGTTATTAGCCAGTTGCTATTGAAGGAGGGCACAATGGCTTTTAGAATTTCTAGATCTTTTCTTTTCTTCTAATAAATTGAGATAATGGCTTATTAAGGGCTAAAGCTTTTTCCCCCCTCTTCCATTAACTGTACCTTTACCATGTAGTTTTTTTTTTTAATAGACTTGACTTAGGTCAGTTTATTACACTTCTTTTTAAAGTGAAAACATGCCTCTCATACATCATTTTTAGCCCTATGATTGTTAGCCATATATTTTTCATTATTTTATGACTAAAAAAAAAGTCTATAGAGAATTCAAGGAAGCTACCAAATGGTTTTAAACAGTATCCCAAGTAGAGAAGATACTCTTCCCAAGAAGATAAAGTTTAAAGAATTGGGCGACAAGATGTCATTTTTAAATCTGTTACGTAGATTATCCTAATTTCATATTTTTACTATTGATTTCATAATTCCATGCCTAATGTTCAACTGCTTAGAGTCATGCCTCCATATAAATGTTAGCAAAGGAGACAGAGAAAGAGAGTAGTAGGATTCGCAGAGGGGATACATGACAACATGACCCAAATTTTTAGATTGTTGGTTAATGTTAGAAGGCATTTTAAGGGTACTTTAATCCAACTGCCTACTTTGGAATCTTTTTTACAATAAATCATCATAGAACTTTCTGAATTTGCTTAACTATTTCTGGAGAAGGTAGCTCATCACTTCCCGGGGCAGCTAGTTCACGGAACCACATAATCTTGAAAAAACTGTGCTATAAACTCCATCTCAATATAGGAATACCCTCAACATTAGAAGATACTGAATGCTGAATAATTTAAGATACAATAAAACACTTTCAATTGGCTTTAGACAATTAAATATTCATTTTAAGGTAACCACTAATGAACATCTATTATATTACTCTAAGTAATTACTAATTCACTAACTCGTAGGTATAATTCAGGTAAATCTTTCCAATACTTTTGTTTCTTTTTTGAAATTCTAATTTTGAAATTTAACATAATAGAGACACAGGACAATCATATAACTAACATTTAAGTCTAGAAATTAGTATCACTAACACCCCAGAAGTGTCCTGTATGTGATTTCCCAATCCAATAAGCCTCACCTTAGATATAATCCTTATACTGAGTTTTATGGTAATCATATCCAAGCTTTTCTTTATAGTGTTACTGCCTATGTGTGCCTCTCTGAGCAATATAATTTTATATAATTTAATCTATAATTTATATATTATATAATTTATATAATATTGAATACCAAATAGTATTTCATTGTATAAATATACAATTTATTGACCTATAGTTTATGGACATTTGAGTTGCTTTCTGTTTGGGGTAATTAATAACACTGTTATGAATGTTCTTGAACATGTATTCTGCAAACATGTGTACACATTTCACCAAAGTATACCCAAGGAGTGTAATTTTTGGATAGTAAGATATACATATGTTCAGCTTTAGTAATTACAATGCTAAGCAGTTTTCCAAGGTGACTGCATTACTTTACTCTCCCACTGTTGTGTGTCAGTGTTCCAATTGCTTCATATCCTTGCCCTTGTATGGGTATCTCATTGTGGTTTTAATTTGTATTTCCCTATGACTAATGAAGGTGGGTATTTTTTCATGTGTATTAGTCATTTCGATATCATCTCTTGTAAGATACTTGTTTATGTCTTTTGCTCATTTTTAAATTGTCTTTTATTTGTAATTTTTTAATAGGGTAAGTCATTAAAAAATTGTTTGTATTGCAGGTATATTCACTTATTTTGCCTTTTACTCCCTGAATGATATCTTATGATGAAGGGATGTTCCTAAATTTAATGTGGACCAGTTTATCAACTATTTTTATGGCTAATATTTTTAAGAAAAGTGTCCTATCTAATAAAACTCTGAGTACCAAAGGTTATGAAAATATTCTTCTGTGCTATCTTACAGAAATTATGTTTTACCTTTTACATTTACAGCTATAATTTACAGGTGGATTTTTGTATATGTAGCAGGTAGAAGTCCATGTGGATATCCAGTTTTGGTCTCATATCATTTACTAAACAAACCTTCCCTACCAACTCTACAGTGCCAATGTTTGCCTATATCAGGGTTTAATATATATGGGTCTGTTGGTAGATTCTCATTTCTCTCCCTTGTCTATCTGTCCATTCTCATATGAATACTGCAATCTCTTATTATAGCTTTATAATATATTTTTATATCTGGCTATGTAAATTCTTCAGCTTTTTTCTTCTTATTCAATATTTGTCTTGACTATTCTTGATCCTTTGTATTTTGATATATATTTTGGTATATACTTATCAATTTCTATAAAAAACTTCCCAGGATTTTGACTGGAATTGCATTAGGTCTATAACTTGGGAGAATTCATACTTTTCTAATATTGAATCTTCCAATTTATGAACATGGTATTTTATAAGTTTATTTTGATTGATTGAGGTTTTCTTAATTTAAGTTTTAGGTCAGGTTCTTCTAGAAGCAGAACCCATGGCAGGGATTTGATGTGATGATTTATTGAGAGAGTACCCTAAAGGAAAAACCTGCAAGGTCATTTGAATGAGGGTTGTAGGATAGGGAAGGGGAAAGAGCAGAACAAGATGTGACTTCAGGTAAAGTGTAGCTCTGGCCTAATCCACATGGGACTCAGCTTTGAGTCACCAGGGGTGGTGGTGTCTGCTATCCTCAGGATTAGAGGATAGGTTGGGGGAAGGTGACATAACCTTCCCGGGTAATGGCTTCTGTTATCCAAGGCTAAGGAGAAAGGGGACAGCCAATGTTTACAGCAAGAATTATTTTATAGTCATTTTAAAGAACCAACTCAGACTTTGTTGATTATCTATATTGAATGTTTTCTATTTTATTAATTTCTGGTTTTACCTGAATTATTCCCTTTCTTCTATTTTCTTTAGATTCAATTTATTATGTTAAAAGTTCCTAGGTGTGCCTGGGTGGCTCAGTTGGTTTTAAGTGTACAACTTTTGATTTTTGCTCAGTCATGATCTCACAGTCATGGGATCGAGCCCTGCATCAGGCCCAGCATAGAGACTGCTTAGGACTCTCAATATAAATAAATAAACTTTAAACAAAATTTGAAAAGTTTCTAGAGATGGTACTTGAATAATTTATTTCAGTATTTCCTCTTTTCTAATTTATGCATGAAGGCATACTCCACCAAAGCCACTCTCCAGCTGCATCCCACGTTTTCAAATGCATTTTAATTATTTAGTTCAAAATATTTTATAATATTGTGACTTTCTTGACCGATGGGCTATTTAAAAGTAATTTTGTAATTTCTATACCTTTGGGGATTTGGTTATGTTTGGTATTGATATCTAGCTTAATTATATCATGATCTGAGAATTCTCTCTGTTTGATTTCAGTTTCTGAAATTCATTCAAACTTGCTTTATGTTCCAACATATGGCCAATTTTGGTATATGTTCCATATGCTTATAAAAAATATGTACTGTTTTTAGTGCAGTGTTCTATAAATGTCAATTAGGTCAAGATTACTTATGCTGTTCAATTCTTCTATATTCTCACTGATTTTTTTGACTGGTTGGTTGTTTTATTGGTTACCCAGGGAAGAATATTAAAATATCTCGTCATCATTTGGAGTTGTTAATTTATATTCTAGTTCTGTCAATCTTTGCTCTAGCTTTTTTAAGGGTATGTTATTAGGAACATACATCTAGTAATAATGTAATTTTGTATCTTCCATGTGAATTGATCCTTTTTTCATCATGAAATATCCCTTTTTTGATTAATAATGCTTCTTGACTGAAAGTCAACTTTGTCTATGTCCAATAGTAACATACCTTTATTTCGAAGTGTTTGAATGATGTATCATTTCCTATCCCTTAACTTTAAACTTTTCTGAATTCTTGTATTTAACATATATCTCTTGTTAGCAGCATATAGTAGGGTTTTGATTTCTTTTCTAATAGCACAACCTTGTCTGTTAATTATAGTATTTAGTCTATTTAACTTAATGTAATGATATATTTAGGTTTAAATCTACTTTCTTACTATGTTCTTTTCTATTTGTGTCATCTATTTCTATTTGTATTCTTTTGCCTCTGCTGTTTTGCTTTCTGACTTTTGGGCTGTGTCTCTAGGAGAAAAGTGATGTTGAATGTCAGTTTCACCTCTCTGAGATTCTCTCTTCTCTGGATCTAGACCACTCAAGACCTCACTGCCTTGGTAGGTCTCTGACATCCTCACAGAGAGGTTTTTAAAATATTTTTTTCCAGCTTTTCTAGTTGTCTTGGGCAAAAGGTTTGGTTTGTAACAATTCTTCTGTTATTAGAAGTGGGGAATCTTCCAATATTTTTAAGTTTGGAATTTAATTAAAAATGTCACATAACCTTAGTTTAATAGGCATATTTATGGTTTAGAAATGTAGGAGTTCTGTAGTATCATGTTGTCTTTAAGAACCATAGCTCTGGTGTCAGACTTGCTGGCTTTGATTTCCAGGGCTGTCATGTAACAGCCGTATAGTCTTGGACTAATTGCTTTTAATGTTCTAATCGTCATATCTATAAAATGGGGATAATAATAACCTATTCCAGATTATTGTGATAAATAAATTAATATGTGAAAAGCATCTATAATATTTCCTGGGACAAAGTAAGCACTGAGTGACCATTAACTATTTTTATAGCAGTGCAGTGCCATTACTCTGAACATGACTGTTAAATAAGAAAGTGTAGGTAGTATAAGACATATGAATAGAGTAAAAGGCATGGGTCCTCACTCCCAAGAAGCTTCCTCTCTATTTGGGGAGACAGGAAATTAATGGTGGATATAAAGTAATGGCAGGGATTTCCAAATGTCAGCTTGGAATCAATTTCATTACTCAAATTAGGAAGGCAGTGTGACATGGTGGAAAAAAGAGCATGGGCTAAGGAGCCAGACAAATATGGGTTGAAATTTGGCTTCTGCCATTAACAATTATGACCTTGGTAAGTTATTTCCCTTCTCTGAGTTTTCTCATTTTTATATAATGGGGTTGATACTGCCTACTGCCTACACTTGTTTAGAAGATTAAATTAAGTAAGATAATCATTGCAAAGTACCCAGCTGCTATTGGGCACTCAACCAATGTGTGTTCCCCTTTCCCATGTTTTCTATTGCAAAGTAGATTAAGGCAAGTGCTAGTGTGGGACCCAGAACAATAATTTCAGAGAAGGAAGAATTCAGGGAAGAAAAGGGTCTCGTGTGTAGGTATGGTCAGTGAAGACCATAAGATAGGCTCTAAGTTCCTTTCTTGAAGGTAAGGGAGAGCAGTTAGGAAACACAGAGAGGAGGTGAGAATGTGAGCCAAGGCATGTGGTGGAGTGGGGCAACTGTGTGTTATAAAATACCTGAGAGTCATAGAAGGCTTCCGTAAACGATCTTGCACACTTGTCATCCTTTTAAATCCTCATAGCAACTGAGTTTGGCATCACTGCCTCTACTTAGAGCTGAGTGAAATGGCGGCTCAGAGGCTTGCCCAACTGTTACACACCCTATATGAAGAGGAAATGGAACTCAATCCTACATATTCTAACTCCAGGCAGACAGATTGGAATTGTGCAGTCTATGGAATGAAAGACTGTGGCCAGATGTGGATGGGCTGCAGCCAAGATAGGAGTTCCTTGTTTTTGTTTTTAAAGTAGCTTGTGTGGTACTGCCAAAGCTTTGTGACCATACATTTCACATAACTGGTCTTTGAAGGATATTTATTTGGTGGCATTCCAGAAGAGAGGAGGCAGGAAGACCAATTAGACGCCTAACACTGTAGTCTGGGCTGGAGGGGACGGTATGACCCCTTGGTCTCAAGAGGCACCTCTGGCTGGTAAGGAAGAATGGGAGTAGACTGAGTTGGGCCAGCATTCTTTTTAAGGCTTTGGGCTTTGAGATGAATTGCTGAAGGGCTTCTCTTACTGAATTTCCCTCAGAGGAGTCCTGATCCCAGGGGTGGCAGAATCAGAAGACAAAGACAAAAGAAAACAAAACAAGAAATCTTGCCCTTAGTTATGGGTAAGAGGAGGGAAGAGGAAGAAGGGGCAGGAGAGGAGGTATTAGGACCTCCAGGTTGCACCTGGATGCAAATCACATGCCATGAGACCATTCAAGAAATGCAAGCCAGACAAATCTCATGAAAACATGGAAGTTTCCTGAAAACAGCAGGCCTACACCAAAATTGTGAAGGAGATGTTAGTCTATACTGGACCCAGCATACCTGTTCTGTATCAGTTTCTCTACAATAACAGGAATTACTTTTTAAAATCAGGAAAACACATTTTTAAACCTAAACACATTTTAAAACCTAAAATGCCCTTTTAAAGCACTGCAACATTACATTTTATTCAATGGTTTCTAATGTTTAAATCCTTTAAAACCAATTATAATTTTTAAGTTCATTATATTTAGAAAGATGCTGTTCTCTATCACTACAGTTTATAGCAAGAGACTACAACAAATGATGTATGCTGGCTGTAGACTCTAATTTCTCTGTATCATAAAGGAGTAGTGATCTGCAGAACCTAAAAATTGCTTCTACAATGAATATCATTCTTTTCCTTTTAAACTGTGAAAGCTGTTTATCTTTCTTGACCCCAGCCTACCTAGGCTCTACCCATCTCCTTCCTTTGGCAATGTCCCATTTATTATAACTTATTATTATCCCTTTCCTCCCCACTCCCCCCGTGGGCACAACAGAGGAATACATGTGATACTTTTCTGGTCTTTTCTCTTAGCAAATCTATTCCAAGGAATAAAATCTAAATGAAATTCAAGTCACACTAAGATGAAAATGACATATAATAGCTTACAGTGTACGCCAGGGATACTTGCACAGTAGATTCATTCCATCTTTAGCAAGTAGTTATCGAGTGTCTGCTAGGTACCAGGAACTTTTCTAGGTTCTGGGAATACCATAGGTTGGAAGTAAATGGTGGCCTGACCTCCTAGGAAGTATACATACTTGCTGGAGAGACAGAGAGAAGACAAGTACACATTAAGCTGATTCTTAGGAGTGAGTAGCACCGTGACAGGGAGTGACTGGGTGGTGGGGAAGTCGGGGGTGGTAGGGAAAACCTCTCTGAAGAACTATCATCTGAGCTGAGACTTGCATGATTAGGGGCTGTCATGGGAAAAGCTAGAGGTCTTAAGTTGAGGTGGGCTCAAGCCTGATGTTCCAGGAACGGAAGGCAGCAGGGCCTGAGGGGAGACTGGAGCAGGCTTAGTGAGGGCAGAGATGCAGCAGCCACATTCTGCAGGGCCTTGAGCAGGCTTAGTGAGGGCAGAGATGCAGGGCCACATTCTGCAGGGCCTTCTTTCCAAAGAAGGCCTTTGGAAAATGTGATGCAAATGAGGGATGTGACATGAGTTGCACATCAAAACCACCGCCCTGGCTTCCCCATGGGAACTGGATTATAGCAGCCGGAGGGTAAAAGCAGGGAGCCACACGGGACTGCTGGCACAATCCAAGCAAGAGGCAAAGGGTAGACTAGCCTGGGTGACAGTGGGACCGGAGAGAAATGAATGCACTGGGGATACAGATTGGAGGTAGGGTTAGAGTTTTGTGACGAAGGAACAGTATTGCCCAGGGTTACTGTCATTTCCTCATATTCAGTTGAAATGGATGTTTTTTAGGACATACAGAGGAATTTACTTATTGACTTAATAAAAACGTGGTAAAAGCTAATTAAGTTAGCCTTCTATTTACTATAATTTGCCACTGAAGAGGAAATTCAGTATGCTTAGTATGTTTAGAATGATAATTTTTATATTTGGAGTCCTGGGGTCACTGTTAAAACCTAAACTGCCCTTTTAAAGCACTGCAACATTACATTTTATTCAACATTTTCTAATGTTTACATCCTTTAAAACCCATTATCTATGTATTGTACACTTCCATCAGAATTTTTCACTAATCAGAATATTGTCTCACAACTAAACCAGTAAATTACATTCACTGTAGAAGAAATTGTTAGATTATGCATATCACTGCTTCTTTACAAGTGTGAAGAAAAAGAGTTAGTGGTGCTATTTGTATTTTAAAGAAAGATAGGAAGCAAAAACAACAAAATGTTAACAGTGATTATCTGTGGATAATGGGGATTATGTGTGATTTGTTTATTCTTTCTTCCTTTTGGTATTTTCCAATTTTCCTACAATGACATGAGTTACTTTTAAATTCGTGAGTTTTTTTTTTTTAAAAAGTTTATTATATGTAGAAAGTTGCTACTCTCTACATTACTATAGTTCATGTAGGAAGCCATAATAAATGACACAGATATAAGCCACGTTTTAATTTTTTTCCCTTTTTAAAAAATAGATTTACCGGAAACTTCCAGGATTTTTACGCACATTTATGGATGCCCTGAGAAAAGACAAAATAGTCTTCCCTAATGATGAAAAGTAAGCTAATGATGAAAAGATGTCCATTATTACTATATCTGTGGGATTCTTGGGGGGGCGGGGTAAATATCATATGGCTTACTAAATGGGTAGATGAGAATTTTTAGATGGGCACTAGGCTTTGGGGTAGTGTGTCCACAAATTTTTAGTATTTGGTATTTTCCTTTCCCTGTGTCTAATTTGATGACTTCACCAATTCCGTACTTTCTCTGAAGTCATAAAGGAAGTTGTAGATTTAGGGTCTATCAGAAATCAGGACCTTTTAAAGGAGCTCTGGAGTCTAGCCTAACATTACTTGGAGGATCCCTGCCCTCCAGGCCTTATTCCTCGTGTAACCAAAGCCCACTCCCCATCCAGCCCGCTGACCCAAAGCAAGTCTAATGACCAAAATTTGGCAGGTTAGCCTCTTGCAGCTGGAGAATGTAAGAGTGCCTCCAAATGGGCCGTTGTTATCTGTCCTTTCTCTATGTCAGCACACCTGAGGGATCTAATCTTCCCAGGAGTAACAGTGAGTCACTGGGATAGGGTCGATGGGTATCAGAATTTGGGAAGTACGGTTTGAGAAAGTTGCTAGAGTGACAAACAAGTCTTCTTGTTACAAAAACCAGGAGGTTGACCAGAAAGCTGATTAAACTTGTTGATCACGTTTTTCATCTGTACATTTATGGGGAAAAGCAGATTCATTGTTACAAAGAGTTCTCTTCAGTCCTGTGGTGGTTCTTGTTATTTTTGGGTTTTGAGTTGTTTTGTTTTCTTTAATATGGTCTTCTAATTAAAATATTCCAGTGTTTTTAGTATTTTTTTCTTCATTATTTAAAAAAAATCACATAGAATTAAGTTAAATTAACTAGATACCTAATTAAATTGTCTGAGTAAACAGAAGAGAGATAATCTTGCCTGGAAAGAAACAGTTACTATATGAAGTTTATTATGTATGAAGTTGTCATTCCTGGGAGGGAAGGAAAGAGAGATCCTTTATTTTACGGCAAACCTCATGTTTCACTAAAGCTTTAACTCAGAAGAAGAGAAATCCCAACGTTTAATTCTTGAACTGAATGTTTTTCTTCTACTTGTCCCTAGTGTTAAATTCCTGTCTTCTCCCCTTCTCATCATACACAGTGAGGATGACAAGACGGTGCCTTTGGAGTTTGGAAAGAAGGTAAACTAAGCCCAGTGCTGATTGAAACATGCCATACTTATTTCACCATTTTCTCATCTAGTCACACTTTGATTAGAGCCCACAGGAGGGTCTCTGACATTATGAGGGACTATCTACACCCCTAAATAGCCATGCTGCCTGGCGTATTCAAGAAGCATTAGTGTGCTGTGCTACTTAGCTGAAGGAGTGTTTGTGGTGGACCCTGGTTCCTCATCTGTGGATCTGCAGGTATAGAAAGATCCCACGTCGCTATGGGAACCTCCATGTAGTCTCTCCCACAGCGGCTCTAAAAATGTCAGTAAACAGAGTCGGTCCATCGAAGTTCCTGTTCCCGCGCAGGGAGGGTGCTGGCGGAGAAGGATGAGGTCCTGTCAGTGTTCTGTGCTGGCTGTGCAGCTTTCAGTTCCTCACTTGTAGAGGCAGCCGGGGGGGGGGGGGGGGGA
>CM053560.1:46014323-46047781 GCA_028646485.1 Cryptoprocta ferox | reverse complement strand
TCCACCACAACTTGCTCTGTAAAAGCCCTATGCTGTTAAAAACTGTGAGGTATGAGTTGCTTTGCTAAATGTGATTATCTTTCCCTTAAAGGCAATTAGGGCTGCTGTGGCTTACTTAGACCAGGAAGTAGAGAAGGGCTGGGAGCTGAACTAGGTCCTTTTCTTCTTGCAGAGATTTCCTGAGCAAGCAGTGGGCGTGAGGGCTGAGAGTGATGGAAATCTGCTGCGAAGACTTGGTCTGAACACCACCGATGGCATATATATTTTTTATGTGAAACCGCACTGGGCTGCTTGGATGAGCTGAAGTCACTGACATTTCTACAGGTCACCTGCCATTTTAGTAAAGAGGGAAAGCATGGATGCTAGGTGTTATTGAAAATTCTCATTTAGCTTATCTCAGTTTACTTTGTGGAACATACTGAAACCTCACTGTAGAGAATCAGAATTTGGTATAATTTGGATCCCATCTAAAAATGTGCGGTTATTAAAACATGCTGGGGAGATTTATGAATAAGGTGGTCTGTGGCTGGGACTTAAAAGTGTAAGAAAGGTGCTCCAATGTAGTTAAATAACTTGTTTCAGTTTAGTAAATTTAATGGAATTAAAACATTCCAAGTATCTTTTAGCTTTTTGAATAGGACCAGGGAAAGTTCTAGTGTGCTACTCAATCTGCCATCGAATAACAAGTTTTGGCACGCATATAGCCCTTGTAAATTGACGCTTTATTTTTAGCCTTAATACAGTCATATACTTTCCTCCCAGTGCCCAGAAATTCTTAAGTAGATTATTAGCTGACAAAACAAAACAAAATTAAAGAATGTTGTAAAAGTGTTTAAATCCAGTAAGAAGCTATTTTGTTTCTAGAGACATTTTACAACTTACTTTCCATTGGCTTTGTTCACCCCATTGCTAGATTCACTGGATAAGGAAATCTTGAGATCTGAAGGCTCCATATTCCAAATGTCCCTGGCGTATTCCTTAATTGTTCGGTCACTAGAGAATTTCCCTGCGGCAGCTATGTTTTTGAGTACCATTGTGTTCCAGGCCTTTGGATTCTGTAAACAACACATACATGTATACGGTCCACAGCCTGAGTGCCCATCAAACTTTATGACAAATGCTAGGCAAAGTATATCCAAACACATTTTATGAAGAAAATGACAAGAGTAAGTTGTGGTGAATCAGAAATATATTTGTTTCACAGTTGAGAGCTAGATAGGGCAGATTGTGCTTTTCTCCTATTTAGAGTATATTTAAAAGTGAAAAAAAAAGTAATTTTCATTTTAAGAGAAACCATAGATATAAATTCCCTAATTAGTAATTGTTGCTATGGTTACAGTGTTTTGGCATGCAAGCCATATTTCCCATGCTTTTATTTTTTATTTCACCTTCCTTTAGATGGAACATTCATTGTTTGCTAGACGCCATGACATGAGATTTAACCTGTGGCTGGCCTCATAGTTTGAAAAACCCTACTCTAGAATGACAGCTGTTGTGCAGCAAATAATCTAATGGGAGAATTTATAGACCTACTTCTCTTGTTTTGTTCTTTCTGAAGGAAGATGCTCTAGTAGATTTATACTGAATCCCAAATGTTCCATTGGGATTTCAAAACAGGATCAATTAAGGCCTTATCCTTAATAAAATATATAATATCCAAATCCTATAATTTTTATGTAAAAGAATATAAGAAGCTATTTATTTTACACCCTCATGATTTTGTAAAGAACTCTAAAAGTTCATTAAAAATGACCAGAGCATGACTCAAAGCCATTAGCAATGCATTGTAAGCATTTAGAAGAAAAACAAAAAATTCCATTATTCCATAAGGTACTGGAAAACAGAGTCTAAAATTAGTTTATTCAGACTTTGAAAACTTACTAAAATAAGAGGAAAATAAAAACTTCCTTTTTTCACTTTAACTATTTAAATGGATAATGAATAGACTTCCCAACATGTTTCTAAGCCTAACAATATGATTACTGTTAAGAGTAAAAACTGCAATTTGTACTAATGAACAAGAAAGATTGAACCAATCTCTCAAATGCTGAGCTTTGAGACAGGCATCTTTGGATCTGGGCCAGAACATTAGCAACAGAGATCCATTGTGCAAAACTGACATTCACATTTGTTCTTGCCCTTGTTCATATTTTCGTTTCTTGCTCTATTTATATTTCTTTTCCTCTGTTGCCATTCTACACATAGCGAGAGTTGAGATCAAGAGGAAAGAGCTCGAGTCGGCCACTTTTTTGGTCTGTTTTGAGTTCTTGGAGGCAGGCAGTGAGTCACTCAGCTTAACTAAAGGGCTGCCCCTCCCTGCTTGAGCCATTAGCTGGAATTTACTGTGGTCTATACATTTTTGGGGGACTGGGTATGATTCTACCAGAAGATAAGGTCTGTAAAGCACCATGGGCTTTGATCCTATTTTAAAACCCCAATGAGACCTGTGGGATAACTGTAGGAACTACCCTGTCACCTATTCTGGGAAGAAAATAAAAAGAAATGTCAGTGAAACATGTTTTTGTTGGAAGTAATCAGTCATGTGTCCAGAGGACAGGAGAAGATTCTATGGAAACTTGCTGTTCTGCTGTATAATGGCTTTCGACTTAAAGGGCAAAAATGGAGACTATCTGGGTGAGGGCAACCATGCCCAGAAAGCTCAAGGGCATCAACCTCAAGAAAACCACAGAGGAGTCCTGGCACAGAGCCAGCCTCCTCATATCTACTCTTCTGTAGTGCCTGCAATTACTGAAAGTCTTTCTTATCAGAGATGATCAACCTCTCCATATTTACTAAATTTCCGTATTTATTAGCATTTACTAAATGCTCCTAGAGGGCTGGACTGTTTGATGAAGATGTATAATCTTGCACGTGAAGGGTTACTCACATGCCCCTGGCTTTTTTTTTTCTTTTCTTTTTTTAGTAAAGCAGAGTCTTTCTTGTTCCTTTTTTTTCCTTTTTTTAATTCAAATATGAAACCTCCCTCCTTTCTATATGTTTGTATCCTACAAATAGCCCCACTCCATGGGTAGTCCAGGTGAGGTACTTACTGTGCAATTTTACTAGACTATGGGTCAGTCCTTATCCTAATTAACTGGGGCTCAGCCTGAGAATCATCTTAGCAAGTTTTCAGACACTGATGGTGATCCCACCCACTATAGGGTCACAATCTCAGAGCGGGGCTGGCAGCTGTATTTTGGAGAAACTGCTCTAGCGACTGTGACGCACAGTCCAGTGCCTGCCACCGAGGAGTCCCCAAAGCCTGTCAAATAAATGAGTGGGTAAAATGCTTATTTAACTTGGCTTTATAACCTTAGCTTCCAGGCCATGCCTGCTATATGGTGAGTGTTCAATAAATACTGAACTGTGATATTTTTACTTGGATGTTAAAAAATGTACAATTGCTGCTTACATGTCAAATCCCAGCCTCTGCCTGAATGTGGGAAAAGTCAGGTTTTGATCTGAATAACCTAGATAGTTGTCTCACTTCTCTTTTTGGATTGACAATGGGGCCCTATTATTTAGATCTAATAAAAAGAAACAAAAATTTTAACCATAGCAAACTGAGTTCTTTTATAGGTCTTATCAATGCACTTACCATGTACAGCTGGCTGACTTTTTCTTGACACTTGACATAGGCCTCATAGTCTGCAAAGACTTTAAACCTGTTTTTTTGTGATTCGAAGGAAAACACAAACCCACAAAGAGCTTCATTAGAATACGCGTGCTAAGACCCCACTTAAAATTCTGTTTTACTTAATGTCAGGCATGGCTGGTTCACCAAACTTACATTTTGACTCACAAGAACTTTAACCAGCCCTCGCAACCTTTATATGGTTCTTCCCACAGATAAGAATGTCAACATATGGATGTTTCTGAAAGCTGGGTATACCAGCGGAAAGAGAAAAAGAATACCAGATTTGTGGGTCTTGTTCTTAAACCTTCCTAGCATGGTTGGTAGAGAATATCTAATATTTCTTTCTAAGAGTAGGATGGCTTCTCAGATCACAGAGCTATGCTAATTACACTGGTGTGTTGCACCTGGTTTAAGATAGTCTTGTCCCCTTTTCATGGCTGAAATATCATCATCTTCTTGTGGGAACTCACCTGTCGTGATAAAATAGCATGTTGATTAAGTCTTTGAAGAGGTCAGGCTGTTTGGGAGAGAAGAAGCCATTGTCAATTTGATCAATCGCCAACTTCAGCTCTGGAAGTGCCTCATAATATTCTTTTGCCTCATAGCTGTGGGATGGGAGTGGGGGTGATAAGAAAAAGGTTCTGTTAATATATGTGATTAACAATACGCTAGACAGGTGACTTCCAAGGAAGATAATGGAACAGGAGGACCCTAAGCTCCTCTGGTCCCACAGATACAGCTAGATAACACCCACATCAGTGTAAATAACCCAGAAAGTGACCTGAAAACTGACAAAACAGACTTTCCACAGCTAAATGTAGAGAAGAGGCCACGTCAAAGAGGGTGGGAAGGACAGAAACATGGTTGGGACCTAAACTGACCCATGGGACTATCTTCCGGAGGGAGGGATGCTGTGGGCATGGAGAGGGTAGGGAAGCAGACTCTCACACAGAAGAGCCCACACAGGGAAGACAAATCCCCATTACATTTGGCTTGGAAAACCAGAGGGGTTGAATTTTGTGAGTTCTTATAATCAGTGGGGATTACCACCTGGGATTTTAAAAATCAGCAGGCTGGGTCTGGGAGAGCCACAGGAAACCAAGTCCCTGCCCTTAAAGAGACAGCACAGCAAAGAGCTCTATGGAGATACAGGATGGAAGCAGCAGTTTGAGAAACACGTGGAGTATACTGGAGGGATGTCAGTTTACTGATTTCAGAGCATGTACTAGAGGGGCAGGGATCTGTAGGAGGCTTCTCCAGGAACAAAGGAGCTGGTAGGTGCTATTTCCCTTTCCTGTCCCCCAGCCTAGCCACATGGATACCTACAGGAACAAGTGCTGTGCCAACACTCATTCCCTAACTTGCTAACAGTGTGCCCAGCTCCCAGGTTCCCCTGCAGATACGTCCCACCAGCCAGTCCTCTGCTCCATGTCCCCTCCCACAGCAGACATGTGCAAACCTTGCTGGCACTGCCCACCTTGCCCCTGTGTTCTCCTGTGGTCCTGCCCCCTACAGTATGCTCTTGGCTGGAGCCCATCCAAAGTGGTGCCACGAGCCTGGCAATGTGCAAGCAGCCCCAACAGGGGCCAGCACTACTCCAAAGTGACTCCTGCCCCAGGAAGAAGGAAAGAGAACCACACACAACAATCCAAGTGCAGCACCAGCAGAGGGCTGGGGGCAGACAGCTGGTCTGATGACAGGCCTCACCCACCAATGAAAGCTTCTCAGGGGACAAAAGAGGGAGAGTACACTATAGCTGTGACTGCAGCTCTGGCAAATGCCTGGTCTGACTCTATTCAAGCCCAAGGCAGCCCACTAATGACACAGGGACCAAACCCTGCCCACAACACGCAAAGAGCCTTGCAGACAACCGAGCTGAAGGAAAAAGTGGCTCAGCCACAATATCAGGGTGTGTGCAATATACATGGGAGATATCCCTGAAGCACCAGGTTCTGGTGAACAGGCGATACTGCACTATAGGGCACTATGGGACCTTTTCTTCACAAGGCCACTACTATCAAGAGCAGGAGATGTACCTGATTTTCCTAACACAGAATTAGACAAAGAAAGTTATACAAAATGAGGGACGGAGGAGTATGTCCCTAATGAAAGAACAGAACAAAATTAGCAAGAGACATAAGCAAAATGGAGATAAGTAATAAGCCTGATAGAGATTCTAAAGTAATGGTCTTAAGATACTCATGGGAGTTGAGAAGAGTGCAGGACCTCAATGATAACAATTAACAAAGAGAAAATATAAAAAAAATGAAAAATGAAAATAGATTTAGGGAACTCAAGTGATATCATCAAGCGTAGTAATTCACATTATAGGGATCCCAGAAGGAGAAGAGAAGGAATATGGGACAGAAAATTTATTTGAAGAAGAAATAGCTGAAAACTTCCTGAATCTGGCCAAGGAAACAGAAATCTAGATCCAGGATTCACAGAGAGCCCCCAACAAAATCAATCCAATGAGGTCCACACCAAGACACATAGTAATTAAAACGGCAAAAAATAGTAGTAAAGAGAGAATTTTAAAGGCAGCAAGAGAAAAGAAAACAGTTACATACAAAGGAAACCCCATAAGGCTATCTGCTGACTTTTCAGTAGCAACTTTGCAGGCCAGAAGGGAGTGGCATGATATATTCAAAGAGCTTAAAGAAAAAAAAAACCCACGCAGCCAAGAACACTCTATCATTCATTACAGAAGGAGAGATAAAGTTTCCCAAACAAAAGTTAAAGAAAGGAATTTATGACCATTAAACCAGCCCTACAAGAAATGTTAAAAAGGATTCTTTGAGTCCTTATGGAAAGGAAAGACCATAAGTAGGATTAAGAAAAGTAGGAAGCACAAAAGCAGTAAAAAAAAAAGTGTATCTATAAAAATCAGTCAAAGGATCCACAAAAATGAAAGGATGTAAAGTATGACACCATATACCTAAAATAGGCCGGGGGGGGGGGAGTGGAAAGAATAAAGAATAGGTTCAAACTTAAGTGACTGAACTTAATAGAAAAGCTATTCGCATGTTATATACAAACCTAATGGTAACCACAAATCAAAAACCAGTAATAGATATGCAATAAAATAAAGAAAAAGGAATCCAAGTATACCATTAAAGAAAGCCAACAAACCACGAGAGAAGAGGACATGAGGAGAAAGTAACAGAGAAGAACTATAAAAACAACCATGGGGTGCCTGGGTGGTTCAGTTGGTAAGCATCTGACTTTTGGTTTCAGCTCATGTTGTGATCTCATAGTTCATGGGTTTGAGTCCCGTGTTGGGCTCCCTGCTGACAGTGAAGAGCCTGCCTGGGATTCTCTCTCTCTCTCCTTCTCTGCCCCTCCCCTGCTTATGCTTTCTCTCTCAAAATAAATAAACTTAAAAAAAAAACAACTATAAAGCAAGTAATAATATGGCAATAAGTACATACCTATCAATAATTACTTTGAATGTAAATAGACGAAATGTTCCAATCAAAAAAGTATGCTCAAAATAGGGTGATGGAATGGACAAAAAAGTGAGACCTATCTAAATGCTCCCTACAAGAGACGTACTTTACATGTAAAGACACATGTAGATTGAAAGTGAAGAGGGGCACCTGGGTGGCTCAGTTGGTTGTGTCCGACTTCAGCTCAGGACTTGATCTCACGGTTCGTGGGTTTGAGCCCCGTGTCAGGCTCTGTACTGAATGCTTGCTCAGAGCCTGGGGCCTGCTTCGGACTCTGTGTCTCCTTCTCTCTCTGCCCCTCCCCCGCTCACACTCTGTCTCACTCTGTCTCCCAAAAAGAAATAAATGTAAAAAAAAAAAAATTAAAAATTAAAAAAATAAAGTGAAGAGATGGAAAAACATTTATCATGCAAATGAAAGTGAAAAGAAAGGCAGCATTGCAATACTGACGTCAGACAAAATGGACTTTAAAACAAAGTCTGTAAAAAGAGACAAAGAGACTATATAAGCATAAAGGGAACAATCCAAAGAAGATGTAACAATTGTAAATATTTATGCACTCAATATGGGAATACCCAAATACATAAAGCAGCTATTAACAAACAAAGGAAGTATTCAGTAGTAATTCAATAATAGTAGGGGACTTTAAAACCACACTTACATCACTGGATAGAGCATCCAAACAGAAAATCAACAAGGAAACCATGGCTTTGAAGGACACAGTGAACTAGATGGATCTCATAGATATATTCAGAACATTCTCTTCTAAAACAGCAGAATATACATTTTTTCAAGTGCACATGGAACACTGTCTAGACTAGATCACGTTAGGCCACAAAATAAATCTCAATAAATTTAAAAAGATCAAAGTCATACCATCTATATTTTCTGACCACAATGCTTTGAACCTAGAAATCAACCACAAGAAAAAATCTGGGAAAGCACAAATACATGGAGATTAAATAACATGCTACTAAACAATGAATGGGTAACCAAGAAATCAAAGAGAATAAAAAAATACATGGAAGCAAATGAAAATGAAAATATAGTAATCCAAAATCTTTGGGATGCAGCAAAGTTATTCTAAAAGGAAAGTTTAGAGCAATACAGGCCTATATAAAAAAAAAAAGAAAGAAAAATCTCAAATAATCAACCTAACATTACATCTAAAGGAGATAGAAAAAGAAGAACAAGCAAATCCCAATACCAGTAGAAAGAAGGACATAATAAAGATGAAAGCAGAAATAAATACTGTAGAAATTTAAAAAAAACCCATAGAACAGATCAATGAAACCAGGAAATCATTCTTTGAAAACATCAACTGAATTGATAACCTTTTCCAGACCCATCAAAAGAGAGAGAGAGAGAGAGAGAGAGAGAGAAACAACTCAAATAAAATCAGAAATGAAATGAAAGAGGAGAAATAACCAACACCACAGAAATACAAAAGGTTATAAGAGAATATTATGAAAAATTATATGGTAACAAGTTGGACAACCTAGAAGAAATAGATAAATTCCTAGAAACATAAAGCTTCCCAAAAGTGAATCAGACAGAAATAGAAAATTTGAACAGACTGATTACCAGCAATGAAATTGAATCAGTAATCAAAAGACTCCAAACAAACAAAAGTCCAGGACCAGATGGCTTCACAGGTAAATTACACCAAACATTTTATGAAGAGTTAATACTTATTCTTCTCAAACTATTCCAAAAATAGAAGATGAAGAAAGCCTCCAAATTCATTATATGAGGCTAACATTACCCTGATACCAAAACCAGACAAAGACATTACAAGAAAAGAACTAGAGGAAATACCTCTAATGAACACAGATGCAAAAATCTTCAATAAAGTGTTAGCAAAATGCATCCAACATTATGTTAAAAAAATCATTCACCACGATCAAGTGGGATTTATTCTTGGGATGCAAGAGTGGTTCAATATTCACAAATCAATCAATGTGATACATCACATCAAAAAGAGAAAGGATAAGAACCATATAGTCATTTCAATAGATGCAGAGAAAGCATTTGACAAAGTGCACCATCTATTTGTGATAAAAACCCTCAATAGAGTAGATTTAGAGGGAACACACCTCAACATAAAAAAGGCCTTATATGAAAAACCAACAGCTAACATCATACCCAGTGGCGAAAAACTGAGAGCTTTTCCCCTAAGGTTTTCCTCTAAGGAAACAAGACAGGGATGTCCACTCTCACCACTATTCTTCAAAACAGTACTGGAAGTTCTAGCCACAGCAAACAACAAAAAGAAATAAAAGTTATCCAAGTTGGTAAGGAAGAAGCAAAACTTTCACTATATTCAGATGACATGATAATATATATTGAAAACCCTAAAAACTCCACCAAAAAACTACTAGAACTGATAAATAAATCCAGTAAGATCACAGGATACAAAAATCAATATACCTCAATCTCACATTTTTTCAAGTTTATTTATTTTGAGAGAGAGAGAGAGAGGGAGTGTGTGCATGTGAGCAGGGGAGGGGCAGAGGGAGGAGACAGAATTCTGGCTTCGTGCTGTCATCACAGAGCCTAATGTGGGGCTTGATCCCATGAACCACGAGATCATGACCTAAATTGAAATTGAGTTAGATGCTTAACCAACAGAGCCACCTAGGGACCCTTAATCTTGCATTTTTTATACTAATAATGAAGCAGCAGAACAATAAATTAAGGAAACAATCCGATTTACAATTGCACCAAAAATAATAAAATACCTAGGAATAAATTTAACCAAGGAGGTGAAAGACCTGTACTCTGAAAACTATAAAACACTGATGAAAGAAACCAAAGATGACATAAGCCAATGAAAAGATATTCCGTATGCATGGATTGGTAGAACAAATATTATTAAAATGTCCATACTACCCAAAGCCATCTACACAATTAATCAATCAAAATATCAACAGCATTTTTCACAGAACTAGAATAATAATCCTAAAATTTGTACAAAACCAGAAAAGACTGAATAGCCAAAGCCATCTTGAAAAAGAAGAACAAAACTGAGGTTTCATAATCCTAGATTTCAAGATGTACTACATAGCTTTAGTAATCAAAACAGTATGGTACTGGCACAAAAAAATAGACACATAGATCAATGGAGCAGAATAGAGAGCCCAGAAATAAACCTACGATTATATGGTCAATTAAGCTTTGACAAAAGATGCAAGAATATGCAATGGGAAAAGTCTCTTCAATACGTGGTGGTAGGAGAACTGTACAGCTACATACGAAAGAAAAAAACTGGACTACTTTCTTATACCAACCACAACAATAAACTCAAAATAGATTAAGGACCTAAATGTGAAACCTGAAGCTGATAAAATCCTAGAAGGGAACACAGGTAGTGATTTCTCTGACATTGGCCATAGCAACATTCTTCTATTTCTGTCTCCTGAGGCAAGGGAAAAAGAGCAAAAATAAACTTTTGGGACTACATCAAAATACAAAGCTTCTGCACAGCAAAGGAAATAATCAACAAAACTAAAATACAACCTAGTGGGTGTGAGAAGATATTTGCAAATGACATATCTGAGAAAGGGTCAGTAACCAAAATATATAAAGACTGACACAATTTAACACCAGAAAGACAAATAACCCAATTAAATATGGACAGAAGACATGAATTGACATTTCTCCAAAGACCTACAGGTGGCCAACAGACACATGAAAAAGTTGCTCAACATCACTCATGATCACGGAAATGCAAATCAAATCCACAATGAGATATCACTTCATACCTGTCAGAATAGCTAAAATAAAAAAAGTAAGAAGCAACAAGTGTTGACAAAGATGTGGAAAACAAGGAACCCTGATGGACTGTTGGTGGGAACACAAACTGGTATAGCCACTGTGGAAAAAAGTTTCCTCAAAAAATTAAAAATACAACCAGTGTATGATTCAGTAATCCCACTACTGGGTATTTACCCAAAGAATACAAAAACCCTAATTCAAAGGGATATATGCACCCCTATGTTTATTGTAGCATTATTTACAAATAGCCAAATTATGGAAGAAGCCATAAAAAGAATGAAATCTTGCCATTGACACCATGGATGGATGGATCTAGAGAATAATAATGCTAAGTGAAAGAGGTCAGTCAGAGAAAGACAAATTCCACATGATTCATACGTAAAACTTGAGAAGCAAAACAAATGAACAAAGAAAAAGAAACAAACCAAAAAACAGACTCTTAACTAGATATAAACTGGTGGTCACCAAAAGGGAGGTGGGTGGGAGCATGGGTGACACAGGTGAAGAGGATTAAGAGTACACTTATTGTAATGATCACCAGGTGATGTATGGAAGTGCTGAATCACTCTATTGTACACCTGAAACTAATAAAACACTGTATGTTAACTATACTGGAATTAAAAAACAAAAAACAAACAAAAAACAATACACTAGACACTATATTAGCTGTGAAAAATGAACTCAGAAGTATTAGCATTTATAGAAGCCATTATAGAGTTCAAGATGGGTATAAATAACATTTGACTAGATCTTGAAAATTTCCCCCCTAAATTTGGTTAGTCCTTATAACTGGAGACCCAAAGAATAGTAAATAATAAAAAGAATCCAATCTGGTAAAATACAGTAAGATTCATTTCAAAAGGACTTTACAACTCTAAGCAAGTATTGTGTTAAGAGGACCGGTTGCTTTTTGGAACCACAGATCCCCCAAATTTGTTGTTCTTTAGTGGAAACTTACTTCTAAGGGTCAGGAAGTATATTCAACATCCTCCAGATTTTTTGATCCCTATGGTTCCTCTGGGCAGATCTCCTTATGTGTTTGAAATGAGATCAATAAATGTATCTAGATATTTAGTCAAACAAGTATTATTCATGGATGCTTCCATATATCCATACCTATCCATACCTATCCTCTACCACGTTTTAGTCCATTTCACTGAAATCTAAAAAGAGTACCCAGTGGTTTAAATTATAGGCAAAAACTTTAGGAACTGGCTCATCTTTTGATCAAAGTCAAAAATCACAGGTGCAGAGAAATGACAGCTCACTAAGGCCAGCTCTGCAGTGGCTGGTAACTAATAGCAAGCACCTCATGTACCTGTGCCCTAGCTCCTTTCACATTCACTTGCTATGTTTAATAAAACAAAGCTGTGGCCAGGAGGCTCCCCTGATGCATGGGAGATGTTCTGTGACCACAACTCATGTGACCCAATATCAACAGGGCATCTGGGAGGGCAGGCACTCTCCTGGGGGTGGAGAGCGCCTGCCTGGTAAGGAGGGCTGCTCTCTTACCCTTTCTTGTCCAAAGCAGCCACATCATCTACTCTCATGCCAAAGATGAACAGGTTCTCTTCCCCAGCTTCCTCTGCCATTTCCACGTTGGCTCCATCCATTGTCCCGATGGTCAGGGCCCCATTCAGCATGAATTTCATATTGCCTGTCCCTGAGGCTTCAGTGCCTGCGGTGGAAATCTGCTCTGAGAGATCGGTAGCTGGAATGACTGCAAGCAAGTTGTATTAAAAAAATCAGTGATTCTGTCTCTCTAGACCTGTTTGTATTGTATCTGGGCATTTATCTAGCTAGCCTGTTTTGATCATTAAAGTACCACATGTACATCAAAATAAACATCCATGTGGTATATAGAAGGATGGATCTTAATCTTCTCCTGGACTCAGGCAACTTGCCTTTAACCATTTTTGATGTGATGTCTGGGTGGTTATTGCCACAGTGCTAAATAACTGTATGCTTATACTACTCTTTCTTGGTCTGGAAACTCTAGAGAGCAGCTTATTGCTCTCTGCTATAAAAGTTGACATTATCTTTCTCTTCTCCCTTCTCTTCCTTCCAATTTTTGTTATGGTTTTATTTTTATTTCCTCTGCTTTATAACTTTATAAAATATGTTAAAACTTTTCTTTATTGATCTTTAAAATTCAGTCTCTCCTGACTTCCTTTCTAATCTGAGGAAATTGGGTTGTTTGGATTCCTTCCTCCACTTCTCACCTCCTCCCTCCCTCTTTCAGCCCACGCACCTGTGGTGTGCCTGGGGCTAGACACCAAGCCTCTGACCTTTCGGCCTAATTTACATACAAACCAGTGCTGCCAGAAGGTCCCTTTCTCCCACTTTGACTTCAAAGGTCAGGACAAACTCTCTGTTTTACTTTGAAGGCTTATTTGTGGATTAGCTGTATCTTCATTTGCATCTCTAAGAACCTGGCTCTTTTCTCTTTATGTATACAATCTTAAACAGTAACATCAGAGGACCCAAAAATACCTCAAAAAGAGAAAGGTCTGTTTTCATCTTGGGACCTGGGTGAATGCACAGTTGGCATTTGCATGTGGATGGTGCTTTGTGAGCACATGGTGCAAATAAGCAAAGGTCCCAGTGGTAGAGAAAGGGATGCTGGCTTTTTGCCAGCCTAACTGTCCCCACGTGGGAACTCCATGCATGATCAGTGCCCATCTAAGCACACATAAGCCTCATGCTTTGCAGTCTGATGTCTGTCTTCATTCCTTGTTGTCACGTGAACAAATGACAGCCCTTCTTCATTCCACGAAGTGACCAGAGGAATATCAGGGGCTGGGGAATTGGTGTTCTATTGCAAAACTGGAGCTGGGAACAGAAGACCTTTCCTCTCCTTTGCAGAGCACAGTCTGCACTTTGCCAAAACCTCAGGGCCACTTACTCCAGCACCCAGTTCTGACTAGCTGGCAGGAAAATGCACTTGCAAATGTAATCAGTGATATGACTCTAGGGACAGCAATCTTTTGAGTTGGCTCACCTTAAAGGCTCTTAGCCTAGCCCCTTATTCTTCTATCCTAAGTTACTGGCTCCCTGTGCCCAGATACCTCATTTTTCCATATCATGTCATCTTTCTCTCGAATTTGCCCTGGCCCTGCATGGTTTGTGATGAAGAAACTACCTTTTTCAGCAAGAGATACTCTGTAGTTCTCCAAGAAGATGACTTTCAACTTGCTTCCAACCATAGGGTCATTGTTCACCACATCTGCCACTGAAGTGATCAGCTTTATGATCATTTTGGCCATGTGATATCCTGGGGCAGCCTAGGAGAAGAATGTCAAACATGCTGACAGAATGTAGCCATGATTGAGTGGAGAAATGGCAAGAGATTTGGGCCCCAAATCCTGAGTGAATAGAATCAACTTACTTTGCCACCAATTATGACGGTTCTGGGGACAAATAACTTCTTAGGGTCTTTCTTAATGCCTGAAAGAGATTGAGAAGTGGATGGGACTGAGGGCAGTTGACGGCTGGGGTGGCGAGACCTATGCTAACCCAGAGTGTCACTTCCACCTCCAGGGGCGTGGTGGCCGAAGGGCTGACTCACGGTTGTACATGGTGACCACGTGCAGGCAGTTCAAGAGCTGCCGCTTGTACTCGTGGATCCTCTTCACGTGCACATCGAACATGGAGGATGGGTTGATCTTCACTTTGTACTCCTTCTCCAGGAACTGAGAAAACTTCAACTTGTTCTCCTGTGGAGACAGTGCATGATGCCAGAGCCCTTTGGATTTAGAAGCCTCAGCTGGTCTGTTTTTAAAAACTGGAGAGTGATAAACCCTGAGACCAAGGGCCGCGGAAAGAATCCACCCCAGGAAGCCGCACCTGCTTCACGTTGGAGAGTTCTCGGAGAAAGACGTCATCACCCACGAAGCTATGCAGCTTTGTCAGCTGGCTCAAGTCTTTCACGTAGTCTTCCCCGATTTTCTTTCAGTTTAAAGAAGAGGTGATTTAATCAGGGATGGCAGTCGAGCCCAAATGAGCAGTTTCTGTCAGTTTGGTGAGTGCTTGCACTCACCTACAGCAAGGATGGCTGACCTACCACATAGCGCACAGGATGGCCACGCTCACAGAAGAGGCTGGGAAGGCCATGTGGGAAGAACACTCTGCTAGTATCTTAAATGTAGTTTCACTGGCATTAAATGTTAAAAACAGGAAACCTACCTAAACGGGGTAACATGAAACCCAGGTTCTACTAGTTATTTATATGGCCTTTATTATTCTCTTTTACTAAATAGCGTTACCATCCTCCATCGGTGTGTCATATGAGTGCTGTCAGCCAGCTACACAATTTGCAGGTCCCTTGTTTACAAATTAAGAATGTCAAGATGGCTACAGTGGAGAATTAAGTAAAGTACGGAGCCCGTGGGACAGCACACGGCACAAGCTGACGGCTGACGTAGCACCTGCAGACTGGGTTCACAAAGTGGAAGGGCATTCCTTCCTGGTTACCTCTGCTATTAACTCTGCAAGCCCCGGGTTGCAGAGTAAAAGCCAGCGCCTTGGAGTGATCCCATTGGTTTTATTCTGAAACTTGTCTGGTTCTAGCTCACTGAAGTCCTTGAATCTGGAGACAGAAGAGACACATCACTGA
Organism: Cryptoprocta ferox; assembly: GCA_028646485.1. Classification (NCBI taxonomy): domain Eukaryota; kingdom Metazoa; phylum Chordata; class Mammalia; order Carnivora; family Eupleridae; genus Cryptoprocta; species Cryptoprocta ferox. Next base: position 46,032,303 of record CM053560.1, on the reverse strand, counting down.
ATCTGGCTGAAAGAGTGGGTTTCTGTGACATTAAGGAAGCCAAGTGTAGCCTTCAAAAGACTAAAAGGTGGCGGGAGGAGCTGGCAGCAGCTAAGGCTGTCATTCAAAATAGAAAACCATTTGCAATTCCAAATAGTTACAAGAAAAACTTCACGTCGAATTACCTCCGTATGATTTCCGGCCTGGCACTGACATATAGACCAGACTTTTCAGAATAGTTTTGTGTGGGTTTTTTTTTTTTTTTTTTTTTTTGGCTCCTAAATCTAGAATTAGGATGGTTCAGAGAGGAAGGCATTTTTTTCTTTTTTAAATGAAGTTTACTTTATGTAGAAGAAAATACTTTTGCACATTTTGACGGGGCCTTTTGTTATCCCCAAATGCAAGCCTGCACCAACTAGCATCAGTGCATTGACCGAGCAACTTTAGACCCAGCAGCACAGGAATGGACACTCACACTTGGGTCTTCACGATGTCTGAGTGAATTTTGGCCACGCCGTTCACAGCATGGGAGCCCACAATGCAGAGGTGGGCCATGTTGATCCGTTTGCCTCCTTCCTCTTCAATCAGAGACATCCTTCTCAGACGGTCGACATCTTTAGGAAACAAGGCTGCGATTCTCTGGCCAAAGGAAGAGAAGGGCCTTACTGGCCACTCAGGTTTAAAGCAACACTGACATAATGTTGTTCACTTCCCAAGCAAAGTCTTTGATGGAGCAAATACAAAACTTCACTCCCACAGAGAGAGGTCGGGTTAGCCCTAGGGAGATGCCATCCTCCATTTTAGTCTTTTCGAAAAGATGCCTTTAACAGAGCCCCACCCAGACTTGCATACTTTCTATGTATCAATGACCAGAAGATGTTCGGGCCTCCAGTCTGGTCAGAGGGAACACTATAGCTACCCTTAACATCTCAAGACCTCGTTCTCAAAAGGGGTATAAATCTCTAAAAATGACTTACATCTAAATGCTTCTGATTTATCTCATAAATGATTTGCAAATGTCGAGGAAGCAAGTTTTCCACCAGCTCCACGGGCCAGCGCTCCAGGGCCTCTGGAAGCACTGTGTGGTTGGTGTAGGCGAAGGTCTTCTGGGTGATCTCCCACGCCTGAGGGAAAAGGAGGGGCTTAGCTGCCATCCTCTGCAAGAAAGGGGCCCATCACACAAAACCAGACATTCCCTCAGCTCCCGCCAGTCTGCAACAGGACAGTTCATCTACACAGTAAGACACACTTGATTCCACCAGGTTCCTGAATGGGCCAGAAATTGGGAATATGTAAGGGGGGGAGGGGGAAGCAGCTATCTGTAAAGCTGTCTGATAAAACTGAAAACAATGTACTGATAAGTTTTCTCTACTATCCTTTTATTTATAAAATAAGCTGAATTTGAGGAATACAAACAAGTAATGTTTGGAGAAAGCACAGAGTGTATTCAAAATACTGATCTGCAAAGCGGTGGGGACACTTTCAATTAGCTGCATTCTGAGGTTGCACAGTTTAATTCAGAATCATCTTAGAAGCAGAAATGGTAAAAACAAGTCTGAGCTACTGAGCTGTATCCCATTAAAAGTGTATTTATTTCTTATCTTAACTCCACGTAAAGCAGTAAGGAGAGAGAAATGTCAGCACCAGGGCAAACTTTACCTTTAACCACTGGAAGTTACCAACAGTAACTTTGAAAAACCGTAAAAGGACCTTTTGGCAAAATCTCTAAACCACATATATTCTAGTTAATTAAAGGAAAAGGAAGCCAAACTGTCCAGACCTTGGACCAGGGTAATTTTTCAATATCCACAAAAATCCTCATCAGCTCAGGGATGGCGAGTGCGGGATGCGTGTCATTCAGCTGGATGGCAACCTGTGTGGGGAAAAGGCATTGGTGTGAAGGGGACAGATGGCCCGCAGTCTGCTTCCTTATCCTCATGCATGTCTGCACAAAGCACCCAACAAAATGTCCACCTTCTGTGAGGCATTTTAAGCCTCTCATATGTACTGAACTGTTTTAGCAGAGAGAGGGTTGTAAATCTGATAGGAAATCCTGACCCCTTGGTTGTCCCTGTCTGTGTTCACAGACTGAATACTTGCCTGGTCTGGAAAGGCATCAAATGTGGTCTTGGCACTGTCAGTGGAACCAAACTTGGAGGCTTTGAAACGTCGGATGACATCTTGCAAGGTAGCAGCCACCACAAAGTACTCCTGCTTTAATCTTAGCTCCTTCCCTTCAAAAAACTTCAAGCCAGAGAGACTGAGTGAGAGTGGCTCACCCTGCTAGGCATGGCCAAAACATGACAGGGATCTCCGGCCCAAAGAACTTTAGGGCTAAAGCTCATAGGACATCCGGTGGAATATGGCAGGTTGAATGTCAAGCATTAGACTTTGTTCTTTCCTGAAACATTATTAAGATGACAGTAAAGGGGCTTAAAGAAGGCATAAAAATAAAGGATGAATGGAATGGGAGACAAGACAACAGCAACGACTTTCTGAGGCTGAAAAATGGATGGGTGGTAACTGGGTCAGGAGACCCGGTAAAGCTGAATCTTGACCTGGCAGAGGAGAAGAGCCAAAAGGCAGCTAATTTTTATGCTAACTCTCCTATAGGCTCAGGACTTGGCAGGGCTGGGTGCATTTGGAAGTGGAGGTAAAGATGCAGTAAAAGGTTCATCGCAAGGGGCACCTGGGTTAAGTATCCAACTCTTGATTTAGGCTCAGGTCATGGTCTCACAGGTTTGTGAGATCCAGCCCCACATCAGGCTCCGCAATGACAGCAAGAAGCCTGCTTGGGATTCTCTCTCCCTCTATCTCTGCCCCTCCCTCCACTCTCTCTTTCTCTCAAAAATAAACAAACAATCATTTAAAAATAAAAGGTTAGATGTGAGCCTAAGAAGCAGTTGGCCTCAGACTTCACCCCCAGTTCCCTCAGCTGAGTGATCTCCTTCCCCAATGCAGACAGAAGCCGACATTTCTCTGGGGTTGGTAACACAGGGTTCTCTGGGCTGGAGGGAAGCAGGTACAGTTGAAAGCAGGGGCACCACTCTGTAATGAAAATGGCAGGAAGGGAGTTAAGTGAAAATTTATGTGCTGAGTTGTTGAGACTCTCAGCTTTCTTCTCCTAATAAAATTTCACAACACAGGCAGCCAATATTAACTCTTCCAGGAAAAAAGCTGCAAAAGCCTTTTCCTGGAGGTGCGAAAGATCAGAGCAAAGGGTCCTGCAAGGTCGGACCTCAGCCCAGGGCAAGATCATGGAGGATGCATCAGAGAATTCATGACCATATCATTGTTTTAAAAGGTTATTTATTTTGAGAGAGAGAGTGAGGAAGGGGCAGAGAAAGAAGGAGAGAGAAAATCCTAAGCAGGCTCTGCACTGTCAGCTCAGAACCCAATGTGGGGCTCAATCTCCTGAATCGTGAGATCATGACCTGAGCTGAGATCAAGACTCAGACACCTAACTGACTGAGCCACCCAGGAGCCCCTCATGACTGTATCACTGAGGAACTTAGGGAGCACATCTAAGATTCTGTACTTTTCTTACAATTAGAAGACTTTAAAGAGCTTTAAGCAAGTGAAAAAAACTAACTAGCTGCAGAGGGAGGACAGTTACAAGATTCCTGGAAGAGAGACTAATGTCTGGATGAGGGCTATGGCCAAGTTGGGAAGAGAGAATGAGTTTGTTCTTGTAATTACAGTACAAAAATGATTTATTAACTTGGTTTTTATTTTTTTAATTAACTTGTTTTTATTTATTAACTGTAATTACAGTACAAAAATGATTTATTAACTTAAAAACAGACATGACCCTGAGAGCTACCTTTTACTTAATGAATTTAGTTAACTTTGCATCCCATGCTAACTTAGTATACTCTGCGAACTGCTATAGATGACTACTTCCAAGTAAAGTTAAGTTTGGTCCTTACTGAAGAAGGGAGGATGAATTTCCAGCCCCTTGCAGTTAAATAATTCGGCAGGCTGGGTTTGGCTGGGCAGTACCTGGAAGGATTCTTATATTAATTGACCATAAAATAAGACCACTTTTTGCTTTTGGGTCAGAGATTTTTCTGACATGTACTGAAGTCCCAATGTTTCTCTCAAAGGGAAAAGTATACCATTAAGTTTCTGAAAATACTATGGCAAACTTAATCCTCTGTAGAGATTATAGTTTAACACCAAGTGAACACCCGGTCTCAAGGACCATCTATGTCCCAATCTCCCAGTCCTTCTTTGGTGCCACTTTTCAGAGCAGAGTACTAATCTGGTTGTTCCTGAGACTTATTATTAGAAGAATAATCATTATAGCTTCAGGAAAATAATTTCACCCATATATAACGTAGAGCTAAGTATATTTAAATAAACTGAAAATCCATAGTGGTCATCTGTGATCCAGTTCCAAGTTTCTTAAAAAAGATTTTTTTTTTCATTTAGCTAAGCTATTTTTAGTGTAAAATTAGGAATAATCACCTATAAAAATTTCAAGAGTTGAATAAGTGGCATAAGAAACAAATGTTTGCTCCTGGGTCTGCTCCAAGGTCCAGACCCCACTTTGCCTGAGGGCAGAAGGCTGGGCTGAGCCTGTCAGCAAGGGGAGGAGGCCAGGCAGGAAACTTCCAGGGTCTACTGACTGTGGAAGAACCTTCTGTATAGAAATGAAGTAGTACTTCACCAGTGCTCCCCTTCATCTTTTCTATTCAGGCTTGGTTTTCAAATGCACATATATAACCTCCCAAATACTCATGAGGTTACTAGTCAAGGGCAAAATATCAATTCCTATTTCATGAATTGTACAAATCTGTTTTTCTTACTTGGGTGGGAAGGGAGGGGAAATCTAGCAATTTAGGAGGAGACAGAGATTACTGTGCACTGAAGACAACAAACCAGTATTGAAGATGTTCTTTAATGGGTCATAAAAGGGTACTTCTGAAATAAGCTGCTTCTGTTTCTACAGAGAAAGCAAGCTTGACCACTCACATTATCATTGGGATAGAGGACCCGGGAGATGTTCTCGGCCAGATTTCGGTCCAGCACAGCCTGAATGTAGTCTCCAACGTTAACTGAGGGGAAGGTTAGAAAAATGAATAAATAGAAAAGCCAGCCACTGTTATTGAAGCCCCCTGACCTCACCTAATGCTTGCTGTGTGCCATGTGGATATAGGGATTCCTGCAATTCCTGAAAGTTCAAAACGATTTCCACAGACCTCCCTGCTGTGATTTGCATGGGGTTCTAAGAGGGGCAGACAGAAGGACTACTTTAAAAATGTCCTCGAATGTGCTCCATAAAATGGCTGCTCAGCCACTGAAGAGCTCTGACCAGAAACCCAAGGCTGTTCTCTCAAGCTCAATTTGACTGATTATATACACAAGCACGCACATATACAGAAACCATTTATGCTCCAGTCCCCAAGATCCTTGTTCTGTGCCACCTTTAGAGCTGGTGCTGATTTGGTTGCTTCTGAGATCAAAAGTATTAAACACACACACACACACACACACACACACACACACACACACAGAGGCATGAAAGCCCAGACTGTACTCACAATCTCTGAGGTTAAAGTCATTCGGCGCTCGAGCGGACCAGAGGCGCATGGTGTTGACGGTGTTGTTCATATACCCGGGCACCGGGGTGTCATATGGCAGGGCCAGGACCACCTGTAGGATTAAACCAAAGTAGCTGCTCAGTTTCCCATGTGTGGTGACGTCAGCTGGACAATGGGATGGAAGTTAGCAACTGGGATTCTGTTCCCGGCTCCATCATCAACTCAGACTGTGGGGGGCCTAAGCAAAGATAAGGGTCCTAGGACTGGAGGGTAAGTTATTAGGGGTCCTGTGGAGCTTCCTTCCACTGGAACAATCTGGGTGACTGGAACCATCCAGACTGATGGTCCCCTATATCATTCCAGTGGTGACATCCCTTTGTGTCCCTTGCCCTGATGTGGATGCAGATCCTTCATGTTTCAGATTAAGCCATTGTTCTAAGAATAATAAAATATGATGTACAAAGTGACAAATATGAACCTGTATCCATTTAAAAACAGGAATAGAGTAACTTTAGTGTACGTAATTCAATGATCTGATTTCAAATATGGTGAAAATTAACATAACAGAAATATATGCAGATAGATTATAGATGACGTTTAAAATACTATGCTAGATTTTTCAAAGTTGCATGAAGAAGAGTTATTTTGGTGATCTGACCAATCAGCTGATAGTCAGCTGAGATGGGTGTAAGAGGTGAGCTTTGGAAAATTGGTAGCTCAGTCTTTGTGACCATCATTGAGACTGAGAAGAACAGGAAGATAACTGTGTTTCACATGAATTAAAATTTATGTGGGAGAAGACTTATTTCTATTCCCTGACTAATCAGTCAAGCTCTAAGGAAAGGAAATGACAGATTGACTGGACTGGAGGGTGCAAAAATCACTTAGTGCAACCCACTTATTTTGGACATGAGAGGAATGAGGCTGAGAGAGAAGTGACTTGCCCACAGTCACAGTCAGTGGTAGGGCTGAAACTGAAACACAAAGCTCTTTAATGTGAATTATGAGTGAATGAAGCCATATAGCCTATATCAATCATATATTCAGTCATACTTCCATGAATACCAGGACGTCGAAGTAATAAACCACCCTTCTGTAAACACCTTTTACTAGGAAAGAGAGATCTCTGGAGGTTTTTAAAGTATGCTGTGATCCATCAGGAAAACTTGTTTACGGAATGGAAGTGAGTCTGGGTTCAAACAGGATGTGTCCTCTGACCCTTGACGTGTAATTGAGGCAGCTGTGGAAGTACACTCACGTGTCCCTTTAGAGAACTTTAGGCAGAACTTGCCACCTGGGATGGGAACTCGAGCCGCCAAGGCTGTGCTTTCTTAGGGATGCTTCCATCATGGCAGAGCTGGAGAGCTAGGGCTTGGATCAAGAGCAATCTTTGATCTCAGGCCCCATCAGCCTGGCTGCTTGCTCTGAGCTACACAGCCGTTGGAGGCTCTTCCCAAGGATTCTCCTTCCTTGCCTTTTTCTCTTCACAGGTGCCATACCTCCCCCATTTGCCCCCTCCTGTCCCTAGTAGCAATTGCCCTAATATGTCACGTGTACTTCTAATTCTCTCTGGCATCTGCTTCCCAGAGGACCAGCACTGACACACAAGTGAAATGGATTGCTCGGTCTTCTGCAAGCTGCCCACAGCATGTATACACCACGCCTGTCCTCATGCTCTCTGACCTCACCAGTTACAGACCTGGGGCTGATTTGGGTGATGGCTTCCATAAATCCATAAAGTGCTGCACAGATTGGGACAACTCACCTTATATTACACCTGGCCCATAACCTTGCCTTTGTGGGCAGAGAAAAATATACTCTCTCTAATTGAATGTCTGGATATATTATGAAAATGTCTAGAGGTGCTCTGTAAATACAAGGTAGCTCAACAGCGGGACCTAGTGTAAACAGAATGTTTCCAGGATTGATTGTGTGAACTACATACATTTAAATATGTCATAAGTCACTGGAAGTTTTAGACACCAAAACCTATACCAAATACCTGCTAGTTTAATACCAAATATGTGTGTGAATTCTTCGGGCATATTAATGATAGATTTGTTTGCAGCTCTCCTGATCATATTTGTAACCAACTGTAACTTAGGTTGTATTCTATTGTTCAACCAAATTTAGAAAAAGAGAGAGAGAAACCTATCTTGAAATTATAGTATTAGTTTATCATCCTTTATACCATTATACTATAATGACCTATTTTAGTTTCTAATCTATTTCATATATTGAAGAAATTCATCCTCAGATAGAAAAATCATTTTTAAATAGTCTTATTTTTCTGAACTGTGACTAGCTCTACATGGATTAGCAGAATAAATTATCAGTTTAAAAAGTCAACTATAGGGGCGCCTGGGTGGCTCAGTTGGTTAAGCGTATGACTTCAGCTCAGGTCATGATCTCACAGTTCGTGGGTTCAAGCCCCATGTCAGGCTCTGTGCTGACAGGTAGCTTAGAGACTGGAAACTGTCTATGGATTCTGTATCTCCCTCTCTCTCTGACCCTCTACTACTCGTGTTGTCTCGCTCTGTCTCTCAAAAATAAAAATAAAAAATAAAAAAAATTAAAAAGTTAACTATAAAATGGGTGTTGGTTTTTCTAAAATAAAATGAAGCTTTTTGGAGAATAATCCACAAGCCATCTGAATTTAGCATAACAATACTGAATTTCATTCACAGTTTTGCTAAATAAAAATATTTACTTGGTCTTTACCATTTCCCTTAAGCTTTTAAGAATGGCCAGTGACACATCCTACCAGACTGAGACCATATTTATTAGGCAAATATCTCAAGTGGATCCTCCAAAGATTGGACAATGTAGTCTCATAATTAATAGGGGTTATTTATCAGGAAGTAAGAAGACAGCAAAGCACAAACCATCACTGGGGGTGTTGAGAAGTGAATTGGTCAGCAACATGACAATGCTCAAATCTAGTGGCAGGATAAATACATATTCATGAATTAAGTACACTTGGATTGACACCAGCATTATTTTTCTAGAAGTGATTTTGCACAAAATAACATTCTGTAAAATTTTATATTATTTTTCTTGACTTTTCAATGAATAAAAATTTTGGCAATCCTCTGAATAGTTTTTTTGTTTTTAAAAAATGTTTTTAAATGTTTTATTCATTTTTGAGAGGGAGAGAAAGAGACAGAGCAAGAGTGGGGGAGGGGCAGAGAGAGAGGGACACACACAATCTGAAGCAGGCTCCAGGCACTGAGGTGTCAGCACAGACCCCAACGTGGGGCTTGAACCCATAAACTATGAGATCACGACCTGAGCTAAGTTGGATGCTTAACCGACTGAGCCACCCAGGCGCCCCTAATAAATACTTTAGTTTTAAAATATTTACCCCTGAGAAGTTGCAAACAAATGTATAGCTATGAGGTGAAGAATGACATTCAAATTTACTTAGTCTTGGTATCAAAAACTTTATATAAAATTGGAGAGCTAAGCATGGTAGGATTAAGAATCCATTAATCTCTGATGAAGTTGATTGCAAAATGACCCTGATAAGTCACTTGACCTTGGGGAAATTACTTCTGTCTTGGTCTCACCTCCCTTGTTTCCAAAATGAGTGGGTTCAATAAGAGAAGTATTGGATTTGTAAAAATATACTCTTCAATTATTCAATACACAATGTACTATATCAATATCATATACACATCACACTTTATGCTATGTATTCACTGTGCTATACAGTACAAAATATTCAGCAATAGGACACTCTGAATACCTGGGTGTCGATCCATTTGGTCCCCGTCTTGGTGTGCTCTACTTTTCCATAGAAGTGCACAGGCAGCATGAATTCCGGACGGGCTTTCTCCCAGGGGTTTCCATGCCTGAGCCAATCATCTGCCTCTTCTACCTGCAAAAAGGACATGGCTTAGAATTTCTTTAGGAGATGTGGGCCTTCAATTATATCAAATCAAATTATATCAAATCAAAAATATCTTTGACTAAATGCAAAGAATACTGTTTTTGTAAGAAAGAATATTAGTTCTGTCAAACTCAATTCACCTTTGTTAAAGTATTACGACCTAAATTAACAATACTTGATAATACATAACATTTAATCCTCATAACATAACTCTATAGATGGAACTATGATGTTTCCTTTTTTATTTTTCTTTATTTTTATATTTACTTATTTTTGAGAGAGAGAGACAGAGCGTGAGCGGGGGAGGGGCAGAGAGAGAGGAAGACACAGAATCCGAAGCAGCTGCAGGCTCTGAGCTGTCAGCACAGCCCAGATGTGGCGCTTGAACCCACAGAGAGATCATGACCTGAGTTGGATGCCCAACTGACCAAGCCACCCAGGTGCCCCTGATGTTTCCTTTTTTAAAGAGGAGGAAACTGTAACTTGCTCAAAGTCACACAGACAGTAAATGGTACAGCTGAGATTTAATCTCAGGTCTGTGGGTTCTAGCGCTTGTGTCTTAATATCTGTGAATACAACTGTCCAGTTTGAGGGATAGAGAGAGGCCATCCAGGGATGTTTATAACTGGATACCTGAACCTGACAGGTCCTACCTCATGGTTTCTGTCAAGATTCTTTTGCCTAGAATACACAGAATCAGTTAAGAAATACTACTCATAGAGGGGCACCTGGGTGGCTCAGTCATTTAAGCATCTGGCTCTTGATTTAGGTTCAGGTCATGATTGGACAGTTCATGAGTTCAAGCCCCACACTGGGCTCTGCACTGACAGCAAGGTGGCTGCTTGGTATTCTTTCTTGCTCTCTGCCCCTCCCCCCGATCACTCGCTATCTAAAAAAAAAAAATAATAAATAAAATTAAAAAAAGCAATACTCCTAATAGAAAGCTCTCTTAAAAAAGCTTATTTCAATATAGATATAAGGTACTATTATATTCTGTAGTCTTCAATTTAATCCTTTCATAATTCTGACCTGATAATGAACTATTATGGTTCATTTTGAAAATAATATATACTAATATGTAAAGAATTTGTTTTCTTGACAATTTCAACATTTTCCCATGTATTTATGTTAATTTATATCACCATATTTCTTATAAAAATTTTAAAATCATAATATGTAGGATTTTAAATGTCTGGATATATATGTATGCACATCAAATGAATTTTGGTTTGCAGCAAACAAACATGCCAAAACAAGAAAAAAACACATTGGAGAGGGGATGTATTTTTAAAGTAAAGATATTATTAGTGAAACCTTTAAAATATTATATATATATTAAAAAATTTAATTATATTTTCACAAGAAAGGAGGGGTAAGGATTTTTAGTGCAAAGTACTCTAGTCAAAGAGATTACCCCAAATATGGTTATTTTACCTATTTGATTCCTCACCTTCCCGGAACTCTTAGAAAACTTAGCTTTATTTTAAGAGGATTTTGTTTATGAATTATGACACACTGCTGGATGTTTCATGACTCCCACCTAAATACAAGTTCAATGCCTATCCCAGGCACAGTGCAGAGAGAAAGAAATGCACTGTCTTTTGAGATATTAGACAAAACACTGATGTCAACAGAGAGAAAAGCAAATACACATTCATTTATGCAAACATTATGACTTTATGTAAAGAAAGCCGGTAAGCTATTCATTAATACTAAGTATCTGCATAATGGTGAATCAAAAGGGGACTCATAGAAACAACATCTGTAGGTAGTAGATCTGGGAGTGAGAGAGGCACTAGAGACAGGATGTATCACATGTAGGGTGAAGCCTAGGGAAGACTGAAGCGAGGTTTGAGTTAATAAGCTAATCAAACCTCGTTAAAAGGCAGAGTCTCAGTCAGTCTGGGAGGAGGTCTAAAACTCTACATTTATGCAGTCACTCTGGAAAACAGAGTGGAGGTTCCTCAAAAAATTAAAATAGAACTACCCTATGACCCAGCAATAGCACTACTAGGAATTTACCCAAGGGATACATGCATACCCAAGAGTGCTGATGCATAGGGGCAACACATGTACCCCAATGTTTACGGCAGCGCTCTCAACAATAGCCATTTTATGAAAAGAGCCCAAATGTCCATCAACTGATGAATGGATAAAGAAGATGTGGTTTATAGATACAATAGAATACTACTTGGCAATGAGAAAGAATGACATTTCACTTATATGTGGATCTGGCGAAACTTAACAGAAGGCCATGGGGGAAGGGAAGGGGAAAAAATAGTTACAGAGAGGGAAGGAGGCAAACCATAAGAGACTCTTAAATACAGAGAACAAACTGAGGGTGGATGGGGATGCAAGGGGAGAGGGGAAAATGGGTGATGGACATTGAGGAGGGCACTTGTTGGGATGAGCACTGGGTGCTGTATGTAAGCCAATTTGACAAAAAATTATATTCATAAAAAATAAAATAAAACTGCATTAAAATATTTTTTAATGTTTATTTATATTTGAGAGAGAGCGAGAGAGAGAGTGAGCAAGCATGAACAAGGGAGGGGCAGAGAGAGGGGGAGACACAGAATTCAAAGCAGGCTCTAGGCTCTGAGCTGTCAGTACAGAGCCCGACGCGGGGCTCGAACCCACGAACTGTGAGATCATGACCCGAACTGAAGTCGGATGCTCAACCAACTGAGCCACCCAGACATCCCTGAAATTCGGCATTTTAACAAGTCTCCTGGGGCTCCATGGTGCAACCAGGAGCTATGTGGTGATACAAACTCAGTAACTGCAACTCAGAATTTACACTTCCACTTATTCTAGTCAGAAAGAGAACATCAAAAAATGAAATAAAAATTTAACAAGGAAATGGTTGAAGTTTAGAAGATGATAAGCTGGTTAAGTCAGAGTCCACTAGCTTGTGTTGATAGCTAGAAACGCTACACAAATAAATGAGCATATCCACAAAGGATTAAAACATCCTGAGTTACAAAATACTTCATGCTGCACTTAGGCAAGGGAAGGCTGGGTGTTTTCAAACACTGGTCAGTGTGAACACTGCTTCCTGTAACAGGAAGAAACCTCATTTCAGCACTGGAAACTGTTGTAAAACCTACCTGAAGGCATTACAGGAAATGGGACAATGAGGCAGAAACAGCTTGCCTCAAAAATCATGTGTATAAAAGACCTGACACTGTATTTTCTGCTGAGAAATGCAGCAAGATCATACTGTTTTGCCCTCAAGCAGTGTGAAATGCTCTCAGAAGAGATGAACTCTGGGCTTGCTACCACCAGCCCACTGCCGTGCAAGTCAGAGGCTGCATTTGCTCTTTTAAGAGAATATGAGGTGACAAGGCACCAGTCAGCAGATTACTCATAATGCCATCAAATGTTGGTCTTTTTAATTTTTCCCTGCTGAAGAATGGCTGATTTCAAATCCACTGGATTAACAAGTTCTGTAGGAAGACAGAACTCCTAGCTTGCTGTTCTTTGAGTCTCTTCCTGATTTGGTAAGGAACTGGTTAATGATTCCCTCAATTTCACAAAGCTTGTTTTTAAGGTAAATTGAACAACATTTCATAACCACAGGCTGATCTGAACAGAGCAGAGGAGAAAAGAAGAACTGCCCCCCTCACCCCCACGAAATCCTCAGAAGCTGCAGAATGGAGATAAACTTCTTCTCTACTTTGCTTTCTTCCAATGAATCAGCAAACTGGTCTGTACATTTAGATTTCCATGTAGCCAGTGACCCCTGAATGCACCAACATGCCGAGCCATGTGAATGGCAGGGTCAAGATGGGAGAAGAACTTTCATTTATGTTGAAGGGGGTGGCTGATCTGAACATCCCAGATGAAAGAGAGTGGAGACAAAGCAAGTGTGGGTCTGTGGAGGAAGGAGCGGTGCTCCTGTCAGGAGTGGGGCGGTAGGGACGGGGCACAGCCTCGACTTGGCATCTTCCTAGAGGAATGACTCAATGGAATCTGTATTCTAGCCAGCATGGAAACAGAGGTCAGCTCAGGGAGCTCTGTTAGTGACGGAATTCTAAGAAATGCTTTCCCCTTCGACCGTGGGACACACAGGACATGAAGAACGTGTGAGCAAACAAACTTTGCTTTTTGATGGTACAAAAAATTGAAAACTGTTTCCGGGGGACACCACAAATTCAACAGTGGTAACTAGAAGCTTACTGAGCAATGTGAATTGTGCATGACTAGTTAAAGCAGGCTTGGCACACGTTCTGAGAGAAAGAAGGGTTGATTCAACTCTGAGATACCTACTGTGAGCACCCTTCTACTCAGGGCCTTGGTATGTGACTGTTAAACTTTAATGTGAGGCTGTTGCAATTGTCTTTCCCTCTTTCCTCCCAGGGGCCAATTATTTTCATACAAGACTATTACTGATAAAGTTTCAATGATCCCCATTAGAGTTCAAGGTAAGGCAAGAATTTTGGCAATACAATTATTTTCCTGGGGTTCCTGGGTGGCTCAGTTGGTTGAGCGTGTCTGACTCTTGATGTTGGCTCAAGTCATGATCCCAGGGTTGTGGGATGAGCCCCTCTACAGTCTCCATGCTGAGCATGGAGCCTGCTTAAGATTCTCTCTTTTTCTCTCTCTCTCTCTCCCTCAGCCCTCCCCCCTGCTCTCGTACTTTCTCTTTCTAAAATAAAAATAAAATAAATAAATCAATAAATCGAATTATTTTCTTTAGGGAGTTCACAATGAATACTTTAGTACTGCAAATCTTCCTTGAAGAGAGACTTCAAAAACTACAGGTCCATTAACTTTTAAAAATCTTCCCAGTGTGTGCCATTTTCTTCAGCCTTCTCCCCTGTAGGAGTAATGTTGTAGCTGATGTGTGTGGGGCGTGCCTATACCCTCAAAAGATATGCTTTCCTGGAAGGTACTTTTTTGTTTTTTTATAGAAACAGCTTCCTTTTAAATGGTACGATGTATTTTATGTTTACCTTTTAAAAGCCCATCACAGTAAACAAAGGATATGAAAAATAACATTATGAGTTTTTCCTCAGTTTCAAGTGATAGTGAGAGTAGTGATGATGGCCAGGGAGGTCCCCTTTGGAGACTACTGAAAGTCATGTAGTCTCCTCTCTTTTTCATGAACACTAGAAATATAAACTTCTGGGATCTGATAGGAGAGAAAGGGAAGGTGTCCTGGAATAAAGGACATTTAAAAATGGCAAAGGTAGCAGGTATGATTTTAAAAGAGTGAACTTACATAAAATCCTGGGGAAAACACACTTGAAAAAAATTTTTTTGAGGCTGATTTGCCGAGTTTCTCTTAAATTTTTCACAGAACAGTAAAGAGATAAGAAAGGAAGTCCTTAAACATTCTGAGGTATAATGAATGCCACGCATACTTTCAAAGACTGAGAATGGATACCAGGCATTGCTTGGTCAGGCTGTGTCCAAATGTTGGTCATACTAGAAATGCCTGTTAAGCTAGGCTTCTCACAGTGTAACTCTAGCTTACTTCATTGTGGAAGAGAGCCAATTATCTTGTTTTTAAAATTTTCATGATTATAAAATACACATATCTTGTGAAATATGAGTCATGTTGAAGAGCAAATATAGGATAGTAAAAGTCACCTGTAATCCTATCTCCCAGAGATAATTACTGTTGAAGCTCTGATGTATTTTTTCCTAGTATTTTTTTCTTTATCTTTTTGGCTTCTTTTGAAAATCCATATGATTCCACACCTCCTTTTTTCAACTAACATAAATAATTTCCCACTCTGTTAAAATTAATCAAAATATAATAACTATATTGATATTTTATTATACGATACCACAATTATTAAATTATCCTCTTTTTCTTAGACAAAATTATCACTTTTTTGAATGCCTATCTGTGTACCAGGCATTTTACATATCTTCATAATAGTTTCATGAAGCTGGTATTTCCATTTTATATGTGAGAAAACTGAGGATCAGAAAGGTCAGATAACCTAGTCAAAGCAACACACCTCATAAGTGTAATGGGTAGCAATTAGGCCTCAAATTAGAAATTAGATCTCAGTTATGACCTAAATGTTTTTTTCTACACAATGCTGCCTCCTAATTCATTCAGGGATAGCTAAGGAGTGCCTAGGTGGCTCAGTCGGTTAAGTGTCCAACTTTGGCTCAGGTCATGATCTCATGGTTGGTGAGTTTGAGACCCTCATTGGGCTCTGTGCCGACAGGTCAGAGCCTGGAGCCTGCTTCACATTCTGTCTCTCCTGCTCTCTACCCCTCCCTGGCTCATGCTCCGTCTCTCTCTCTCTCTCTCTCAAAAATAAATAAAACATTAAAAAAATTATTTAGGGATAGCTAAGATACACTGGTTCTTAACAAAATTTGGAAGTGTGTCTTTCAATGTGTTTGTCTTTCAATATGTTCCCAATAGTCTACTTCTGAGACTTTTTCCTTGGTGCATTCTCTCCTCACATGTAAACCTTATAGTTCCTTCCTCCTTGGCTCAGAGTGTGTCAAAATACTGAGGGAGGGAGAGAGAATGGCGCTGACACTAAGCTTTTTCTCATCTTTCCTCTCCCCTAGAGTTAGCTCTGGCCTAGGTCCTCCCATCCAACCTTGAGGACTCAGCCCTTAGACTGACTCATGGAGGTGAGGGAGGGTCTCAGAGAAGGTGGGCTTTTTGGAAAATGAATCCAGCATCTTTTTGTCAATGATGTGTATATAGGGAAAAAAGATAAGGGGAGAGAAACCCTAAATCACACTTAGCATCAGGGAAGACTGTCCACACCAGGGCTGATCATAGGCTCAAAGAATTACCAAAGATATAAGAAACTAGCACCTAAGAATCCTGTTTGATTATACAAAAACCAAATGAGAGTCATTTGTTTGGACTGACTACTATTTGTACAAATATCTGTGGAGCACTATAATTATATATATTAAATATGTGCCAGATTTATTTGTTATAAAATTGCCTGCTTGCATCTTATGAAAAATTAGAACACTGAACTCACGTATCTTGTATGATAAGCATATTAAGGAGGGCAAGACTGAATGTAGAGAAAATCTGGGCATACAGACCCATGTTTGCCAGCAGTGTGATCTGAGGTAACTCTACTTAAGAGAAAACTCAGTTTTCTCAGGGTGCCTGGGTGGCTCAGTCAGTTAAGCACCTGACTCTTGATTTCGGCTCAGGTCATGATCTCATAGTTGGTGAGTTGGAGCCCTGCAGTGGGACTCTGTGCTGACAGCGAGAAACCTGCTTGGGATTCTCGCTCTCTCTCTCTCTCTCTCTCTCTGCTCCTCCCCTGCTCTCTCTCTCTCTAAATAAGTAAATAAACATTAAAAGAAAAAGAGTCTCTGTTTTCTCACCTATAAAATGGCAACATGCTTCCTACCATCAAGAATTACAGGGGAAGATCGTATGTCAAAAAATGTGCTCCTCCATTTTGCATGCTGCAGAGAATAGACATAGTATACTGTCAGTGGTCCATGTTCAGGTGTCAGTGATAAATATTTTCAAGAGTATTTTCAGGAATCAGGTACTCTGTGAGGTGCTTATGGATCTGGTGCTGAATAATACTGGTACTCTGCTCTTAGGGAACTCACATTCCCAAAGGAGAAAGACTGATTGTTTTCAGCGATGTCAATTAAATGCCAGAGAAATGAGTAAAGCTCTACACTAAGCATCTGTACATTATAAATCACCCAGAATGCTATGAAGGAGAAGTATTTTTAATTACGAAATTTTGAAAGATGGCTCACATACCTGCCATCCATCTCGGATCTTCTGATTAAAGATTCCATATTCATATCGGATGCCATACCCATAGGCTGCAAGTCCCAAGGTTGCCATGGAATCCAAGAAGCAGGCTAAATTACAGAGGACACAGGCGAGAGGCAGAGTCGTCAATATTAGTCCAAATTTCATTTTTCTTTAAAAAACACGGCAGCCACAGACATTTTCCTCTGAAAAACCACATGTGTATTTAAATTTTTTTTAATGTTTATTTATTTTTGAGTGAGAGAGAGACAGAGAGAGACAGAGAGAGAGAATGAATGAGTCAGGGAGGGACAGAGAGAGAGGGAGACACAGAATCTAAAATCCACAGAGCTGGCATGGGGCTTAAACTCACCAAATGCGAGATCATGACCTGAGCTGAAGTTGGACACTTAACTAACTAAGCCACCCAGGCGCCCCATTTTTTTAATGTTTATTTTTATTTTATTGATTGATTGATTTGATTTTTTTATAGTATATTGTCAAGTTGGTTTCCATATAACACCCAGTGCTCATCCCAACAAGTGCCCTCCTTTATGCCCATCACCCCTTTTCCCCTCTCCCCACCCCCAGCAACCCTCAGTTTGTTCTCAGTATTTAAGAGTCTCTTATGGTTTGCCTCCCTCTCTCTCAATTATTTTTTCTCCTTCCCCTCCCCCATGGTCCTCTGTTAAGTTTCTCCTGTTCAACATATGAATGAAAAGATATGGTATCTGTCCTTCTCTGCCTGACTTATTTCACTTAGCATAACACCCTCAAGTTCCATCCACATTGCTACAAATGGCTGGTTTTCATTTTTTCTCATTGCCATGTAGTATT